>OZ018311.1:6084930-6540092 GCA_963969455.1 Arge pagana | reverse complement strand
CGACTGAGAATATTAAAATCGTGGCACGCGAATTATTCCCGTCGAAGTCGGGGCTGGAAACTGCAAGTGAAACGAGAATTGGAAGTGGATTTGGAAGCTGGAGCGAAATTCGCACGGAAATGGTACAACGATAATAATAATAATATAATAATAATGACAATGACAATAATAATAATGAGAATAATAATAAGAATAAGAATAATAACAATAAGAATAATGATGATGATAATAATGGTGTTACGGGAGAATCGTGGAAAATCTCACGTAAAACGGATTTCGCATCGAACGCGGGCGAATGCAACGCGGTACGACGAGACAATGAGACGGAGTTGTTGACGATGATTCGTAGGCGACGAGTCCTCCACTATCTCGCTCATTTTTGGCAGTTTTTAGGAAGATTGGTTTACAGCGGATCCGCGTCGATCCAAAACTCTGATATGCATGTATAAGTGCTCCGCGGTTGTGCGTATTCCCCGTGTCTCGTTGTCGTCGTCGTCGTCGTCGTCGTCGTCGTCGGGCACAGTTCACTCGTGACATTCACCGAATCTCGACGATCATCGCGAAGCGACGAGAGCTGTACGGCGGGTGCACGACTCGAGGAACTCGTTTCGACAACGTCGAGCTCCTGCCTCTCAGCATCTCTGTTTACCAGCTCCGGACGCCATGGTTACACCGTCGATATCGCTCTCGCGTTTCTCTCTCTCTCTCTTTCTCTCTCGCTCTGTACCATCTCGATCGAATCGTAGAATTCGGTGGCACGCGTATCCGGCACTCGGTCGCGATTGATAACGCACCCCTCGCTCCGTCACTTCTTTCCTCGGCAACATTTTAAGGCACAGATTCCCGACTCGTCCCACATGTTTATCTCGTATCGTCTTGTCGGCGTTTCAAAAGAGGATTTTTTCCGAACGACCGCAACGAGAACGACGAGGGGTTTCCTTCTTTCCTTACCGGACTACAACCGGCCTCCGTCATGGGCTGAAGTCTGCGTTGGACTGAGGCTGGTTGAAGCTTGCGACACGCCCTCCGCGCAGATGGCAGCACCGTTCGCGCTACGTCTGACTCCTACCGCTTGTTTCCCCTCGGTATAAACCGAGTCACGATGCGGTGCTGCCGCTACCGTTCCGTTCTTCTCCCCCATTCCCATTCCCATGCCCATTGCCGCTCCTCTCCTACCGACTACTTCAATTTCGCGTTCTCGACATCCTCTTCCTGAACTCGCAACACCGAGGCGACGCCGCTGCTCCGACGACGTCTGATCAAAACTTTTTCCAAAACTCATCCCGTCTAATGGCTCATCGACTCACTTTGCAAAACTTCAAACTGGCATTCGTCGCATGTTCAACTATTATTTTCCCACTTCCTAACTTTCCAAGCAGTTCGCGGGTTTTACGTAGCTACATCAACGAGTTCCACGTACATATATCTACTCGTTTTCGGAACAAACATCGTTCGGCGAATTATTTTTCTTCTCGTTCCCATCGCAAGTTTCGTGTGATTCAATGAATCGTTCGACTCGCGTCACAAATTTCGGCGAGAGGTCGATTTGTTTCGTGTTTGGAACAACGAATTCGGAAGCTACGAGCATTGGCTATTCCACTGGTACGAGTGCTGGATCGTTGCGAAGTTCAAGTTCGGAGCCGAACGGTAATGGTATGGTGGCACATGCGACGTGATCGATATCGTCGTTGGAATGAATTATCGCCGGAGTTTATTTTTCCCGAGGTTAAACGTGGTCCAGGCGCGTCTCGTGGAAAATGTATTTCGTTTGCCGCACCGTGCATTCTTCACGCGTCGAATAAACGGGAATAAATGAGGCAGTATGTTTCTCTCGAACTGCACTCGCCCGATAATTGATATCCTGCTCGCTATATTCGCTCGTACGTTATGAAACTGAACGCGTTACTGTACGCGCGCTATTTTCCCCGCGTGTACGTGTCGCGGAAAAATTCCGCGAAAATGAGAAACAAACTTTTACAGCGTTGCAGAACGGAAATAACAGAAAATTTCGCTTTCGAGATTTGAGCATGAAATCTTTGATATCTCTCCGCGCGCGTATTACACCTGCAAGTTTGTTCTCCAACTTCTCCTGGCTAAGTCTTCTTTTCAACTCCAGCTCCTTCGCGCAGGGCCTGCGTACACCTGCATACAATATGCATGCACTTGTTTCCTACTATTCTTAGACCTCCAAGTTTCTCGCGACGAACTTCGCTGCGTACACCCAAAACCAACATTTGCAACCTGCAAAGCAGTACCGTGGGAATTATAGTTTGGGCAAATGAATTATTCAAAATGTACTCGGGAATCGTAGCTGACAGACGCGTACGCGTGGATATTAATGCCGTTTAGTTGTTCTTCTCAATCTCGACTAATTTCATGCGTCTCTTCACCACTCGAATCGATTGGAACAGAAACTTCTATTTCAGAATTTGAATTCTCTTTCGAATAAAATTGCCCGAATCGTTCAACTTCGGAGTCCCTCGAGCGATGGGTCACAGGAATAATTTGACTTTCATTTCGACGAGTATGACGTCACGAGTGGCGAATGCAAAATTGATCCACAGCATGTAATATTGAAGGCTGCGCGCAGCGTTGTTCCACGAATGGAGAGAGCAGACATTTCGCAAATGTTGGTTCGTTCGTTGATTTCCAAGGAAAAACGCCCCAGCTAATTGCTTATAAAACACATACTAATAGACAATAGATGAACAACTAAACTAATGATTTTTTCTTTGATTTATATATCTTACATTTATTTATGCGAGGTAGTTCTATATATTATAATTTTATCTGCATTCTATATTTTGCTGTTGGTTTTGATGAAATAAAGTAAAACGCAAATTGAACTGCCGGCAAAAAAACTTGTTTAGCATACTCATTCTTTTCAATTCTCCGACAACCTGCACCCCCGCATAAAACTATTGATATATAACCCTATTGCGAATCCTGCAAGGAGAACGCGCCCTTTGCGTGTATATACTCGCTACCGCCGACGATGCGTGTGAGAAAATACGACGGTGGGGATGTAATCAATGTGAGAAACAACGACATCGAATACACTTGTCTGCATCCAGAGTATTTTCCCGCTCGAGGCTTGCGAAGGAATTACGTCGAAGCTATTTGGGCGAGATGGAGAATTTTCCACGACGCAAAACAAAACCTCGTTTACACGCGAGTGAAACGTGTAAAACGGGTAGGTATTACTGGAGGGAGGTATATTCGAGTTTGGGCTGACCGAGAACGTTGACTCGCGTCAAGTGCGATAAACGTGCGACGCTGTGAATCGCAGGTCTCGATTAATCGCGCTATCGCGTTCATCGCAAAATATCAGGCGACGTTTTGCGATCTTCTCAATCGATAGTCGGGCAATCGCGGCTGCGTCTCGTCGGAGCGGCAAACGATACGATTGACCAGCTGCCCTGGTGTTACATTAAGAGGTAACCGCTTATCAGTCGTATATAGTCGTTGCCCGGCGTATCCTAAGTAATTGATTTGGAAAATCAATGGTTATCGGTTAACAGGTCTTCTGTCTACGTTCCGTCTGGACGATGCACCGCCAGATTACCCGGTCAACTCCCTCGTGTCTCGTGACTTCATCGCTTCGCGAACGGACCCAGCTGGTTTTCATCAAACCTTCGCACCTTTTCGATGAACTCGAGACGGGCTTTCTCTTCTTTGAGTAGCTCATTTTTAGTAGCGGGGAATAACGCGGTGTCGGTGGAAATTTTCATCGAAGTGATTTAGATCGCGTTCTAACGGGGCGAGACGGACTTGTGCTGTTCGTGGAAATGGACGAAATCACCGTTGCACGTAACACTTTTAGTACGCGGAGTCAGTGACGATACGCGTCGTTCGCGTAACGAGCATTGAGTCGGATTTATACGAAGCGAGGTGAAATCGTTGGAACGGCGTACAGAAAATCACGTTACAAGGTCCGTTTGTAAATTGTCGATTGTGTGGTCAGCTCTGCGAAGCTACGTGCTAAGGACTTTACGACGGCGGAGTTGGAACGAATTTACTATCGAGGAAGTAATAAAATTCTGTCTGCGGCGTTTCCGGCTTTCTATTCGCGTTTCCTTAAGGTCAATTTCCGGCTTCTTCGGCGATTCTTTGAATACGGGGTCGGAAAAAACTGGTCGTGTCCGATAAATTTCGATCAATGGTCCCGGTACGTCGATCTTGCTGATCCGTAAAAATTGTCCCGCAGCGAACAGGAGCGACGGTGTACCAAATTACACCGCGATTCGCCATTGGCGGACTAAAACGGATTTTTCTACTTCCTGCTCGACGCACTCCGTCTCGCTCCGTCTAGCCTCTGTCGAGGGACTTTTTTAGCCGCGCAAACATCACCTCGCCGTGACTTATCCAATTTCGCGTATCTCTCTCGCATCGTGGGGAATGAAAAAAAAAACGGAAATCCGATAAAAGTGACACGAGGAATTAAGCCAATCGAACGATTTCTCGAATTCCTCGACCTCCTGATTCTTCGTCGCGCGGAGTCGGGTCGGATGAACGTAAAGGTGAAAAGATACAAAGCTCAACGTGTCGTTAAGCTTTTTTATATCGGTCGCGCAAAAACATGCTAATTCATTTTCGAACGACGTCAATGCTATCGCGAATTACCGTCTTGGAATGGCGTGTCTTGCCTCCGTATCTGTCACCTTCATCTGGAAATTTACGTATTTGTATAGCTCCACTCGGAGCTTTCTACTTGGCGAAACAATAGCGACAGACCGTTCCCCAACGAAGCATAAGAGCTCGGGGATTACTCGGTGATTCATTCGACTAATAAAAATAAAATTCTGAAGCCTATCAGGGAAAATCCTCCCCCCCCCCCCCCCCCCGGGCAGGTGAAATTCACGGCGGGAAAAAAATAAACAAAACCGTTTCGCTTCTGCTGTCAGGACGCGGCGATGAGATATCGCTGATCGATACGTGGAAAAGGGAGAGAACGGTGGAGGTAAACGGGGATGAAATTGCACTCGAAAATATGCAAATACGTAATCAAGGCTGCTTGTTATACAAAATTATTCCGGTGTAATATCACGTGGTGGTAGAACACGGGATACGAGCAAACCTTCCTACCGCGTAGGTCGATACAGCATAATTATCCACCGATTTGAGACGATCGAGAGAACACTTGGCGGAATGGTTATTAGCAGCTGTGTTCGTCGAACAATCTTGCTTATTAGCCGTGAATTCGTGGAGGCTCGGAGATAAAATGTTACGGAGACGTCGAGAACTGTCGAACGTTGTAATGATGAAAGTGTCGAAAAGCTCGTCAACGAATCAGGTGACGGTAGCACGTCGATCTGGTATTTCTCGTACGTACGTACCGAAGAAACACTCTGTGGTTGGTATAATTTGGCTAAATTGAAGAGAGAGAAATCAATTTTACATCTGCGAGCGTCGCAGTTCAGATTTTTCAGCTTGGCGAATCAATGACACGATTTTCACCACCGCGTGTTCGAATTGTCGCCGTATTCGACCATTTTCAGCCAATAAAAGTGGGATTCCACGTCGCGAAGACTGATGGAGGTCGTCAAGCGTCGTGAAAACAGTTCTGTCGCTTGTTTTCGTGGGTGATGACACGGAAAAGGCTGCTCGAGAAATTCCAGGCGAAGAGGGATTATTCGACCGACGTCGATATTTTTGGCTGTTCGATCGACAGGTTCGTTAGGTTGCTCCGTATGTGGCCTGATTTCTCTCGAAACGCCTCTTCCTGTATCAATCAGGTCGCGGACTGCACGGCGCTACGCGGCACGACGATCGAGTCGCGAAACGAAACTGAACTCGACGAATCATTCTCGCGAGGATAATTCCCGAAATAATTAGTCCCCGCAATACCAATTACTTCATACCTGGAACCTTCGTCACCATCACTTTCGTTCTTTCCCTTTTACCAATTTTCATATATTATTCGACATTTGAATGAAAATATTCGTTGATCAACGCTGTCAATCAAAAAAAAAAAAAAAAAAAATGAACCAGCTACGATGAATCTCAGTTCGCAGAACTGCATTTCAGAGAACAATTAATTTTTTGACTAATTTTATAATCTCGATCTTTTAGAAAAAGAATCATTCCGGGAATCAATTTTTCTCATTCACTCTTGTACAGTCTGAAATTTACAGTAGACTACTATGATTCACGCATCTATTTGATTCTACCGTGGACTCCGGGTGATTTGCGCCGAGCTTACTTTGCATTTCGACGTTTGACTTGTTTTCAACTTGGTCCGGGAGTCAGAGCCCCGAAACCATCTGTCATACAGTGGCAATTTTGCTCTCACGGCGCTGACAAGTGGAGTGGCGGAGGTTGCATGTAGGATAGAGATGCTGCAAATGTTCCACGTAATATGAAAGATAGCGTCGCGCGTAACGAAACGTTGCATCGGTGACTGTGAGGTGAATTTATTGCGTGCAAGCTACATACCTCGAAACGAGGATAATCGACTTGCTCGTGTAGAATCTGTGTAGGGTGAACGCGAGAAGCGGATCTAATTGCTAGATGAAACATTTGCCGTCATCGATATTTCCTCGAGTAATCTCGCTGTAGACCGAAGTGACGTAGTTAAACCGTACAATTGTCTATTATTCGTCGCGGAGGATTTGTGGAAGCGCTAATTAAGCTCACTCCGTTTCGTAGGACTCGGCAAAACGAGCGAAATCGATAACTTCGGAAACGCTACGTCGACTTGGTGTGCTTGCAACGAAAACGTGCTTCATATCCACGTTGCGACCGAATTATTTTATTACAAATTTTAACCCCCAACGGCTCCGAAGGGTCGCTCGGACCCCATCGATTTTCCCATGTCTATAACCTTTCCTCGTTTGCTCTTTATTCTAGATTTTTTTTTTATGCATTAACATTATTACTTTACCTAAAAAAAACACTAGGACAACATTTTTCAACGTTTCGGGTACCTTCAAAAATTTTGTTCATTCGTGTAACGTGATCAGTAGTCGAATTATTAGCATTTTTTCGCGGGGAGTCAGGAATCGTTGTGTTTTTCGTGGATGGTGGGAGCATTAAGGGTTGAAGGCTAATGGAATCGGAAATTTGGGTTCGGGATGTGGATCTTCGCGCGATGTAGATTTCTCCGGATCGCAGAGGCTGCGTGCAAGAAGATTGATCTGCGGAAAGCAAAGATCGAGCTATTTCCAAGTGTAATAAATAACGATACGTCGAAGGAAATCGACGTATTCCATTCGTTCCATTTTCTTATCCACTCGTCGCGACGTTTTCGTTGGAATCCACGTTACTTTTATGCTCCTCATCCGCTTCGCGCCCGACGACCGTGAATAATCTCTGGCCTAGGCGTCGTATAAATTCACGAATATACGCGAGTCGCTACATCGCAAAGTAACGATATGGAATAATTCATTTTTTCCAAAGTATCGCTCTCGCTGCGTATGTCAGGGCGAAAAGAAATCCGCCGTCCTCCGAGTTTCCACGGTTTTGTTTCCTCGGCAATTTCGGCTCTGCTCGCAGTTCACAGATGTCCCGAGCGATATGACGGCCGGAATTGAAATAGTTGCGGAACTGTTGACTGGCAAATATTTTCCGCAGGTTCGACGCTTCGGGAGGAATGCTGATGCTGGAAAAAAACTTTCTCCCATCTATATGTCGCGGGTAACCGGATGAATTCCAGAGATGTTTCGTTAAAATGACCCGATTCGCGGTGGCGTCGGCGCGCTTCGCTCGGATTATGCCGAGACACGGATCTCGAGACACGGCTGATCCTCTTCGTTTCACCGACCGCCTGCTTGTTCCGGCGACGCGGATGAACTCGATAGAATTCGCGTCGGCGGGGAAAAGTGTAAAGGATCCGCTTTAAGGTGTCCTTGTCCGTCGGGCGCGATGATTGATGCTGAAAAAAATCACGATGACGCGGAGAAAGAAAAAGGGGCAAATGAAGTCTCCACCTCTGGTTGGTGGCCAGCCGAATATTCGCGAGAAAGAAAAATGAAAGGGACTTGTCAGCCACATACAGCGATCGACGAGAGTTTTTCTTGCCCGTTGACCGAAATATTCGCGAGCGCGAGGAGAGTCGTATAAATCGGGGAACGTGATACGGAGGGAGGTGAGAATAAATGAAAAGAATAAATTAAAAGCGTATTACAAACGTCGGGTGAAATTTCGTCAAAGAACCTTTCGCAATTATCCGTACTCGACTCGCGAGTAATTTGAAAGGTTGATGAATTTCCAACGACCTCGTCGTACGCGACCTAAATCTTGTAGCGCCACGTTTTACGGTAGACGAAGCGTTTTTCCCCTCGTTTCCCCTCATTTTACACGCCAGGACCAGACGATTATTTCTCTCCCGGTTTTCCGGCGACGGGAATCCAGTCCTTTTGTGTCGTATACGACGCGACACGTCGTCTATATAGCAATCGATAAGGAAGAATACGAGAGAGAAGAAAATAGAAATAGGAGGATATAAAGGATTGTATCGTTGCAGGATGCGTGTCTCTCGCGACGAAGATATACGAGGCAAAACTCTCATCCATTATTCGCGCGTTAGACGGCTATGCGATATTGTCAAAACGAATCTGGAGACTCGATGGAAATAATAGAGTTTCAGCTTTCGCCGCGATGGAAAGTGCTCCGCGTAGAGGTTACGTCCTTCGAGTCCTTTGAATGGAATTATTAAATTACAAGGTAATCGGTTGGAACCTCTCCTTCTCCCATCTCCGTCGAAAATTCTCCAGGAATAACGACGAATCTGTTTGAAAAACGAAAATCGAATTCCGTAAAATGAAAGAGAGGCTCTAATAGAAATGACATCAACTCTTTGTCAAGGTCACTGGCTGGTCGCGTTGGGATGGAACACTCCATGCATAAAAATATACGCTATAAGAAGAATAAATACAATAACGAATATCAATAATGCGATAGATATTTTTCTCAAAACAATTCGCCGTCGAAATTTTATTTTGAATAAAATTAGGACGAACTTTATTGAGAGAAGAGAATATACGTGTTTGCTTGTATCGGTAACTCTGGAAGTACTCCACAGTTGTGAAATGTTCAATAACTCGTTTAAATAATAATCTGCCAAATTTCGCCTCGTTGCTTTATTAATATTGGTTATTGTATTCATTCTTCTCATAGCATACATTTTTATACATGGGGTATTCGATGCCAACTCGTCCAGCCCGCGACCTTGACCCCTCTGATTTTTATCTCGATTTCTCATGTGGCTAGACTGATTGAAAAAAGCAATCTCCAATTTTTTCGGTATTTTCCGATGGCCTGTCATTTTTTGATTCACACTTTAAAAATCTGAACGTGGCACCAGCGAATCGGCAATCGCGAAGTTCACAAAGTTGTTGGAATGAACTACAAAAAAAAAAAATGTCGTTTCTTTTGATGTCGTCGATTTTTTCAGATTTTTAAAGCACGGCTTTCTCTACCTTCTACCGAGTCGTTTCGGTCTCATATATCTGTATGCTGGTCTCCCATCGCCTGTCTCTGCGTACACCGTACACCGCCGTCACGGTGTTACGTTTGCTTGTAGAGAAATCAAATATTTACTTTCACCCCGAACAGTCCACAACGTATACACGTATAGAGGTACACGCGGTGTATCGAGTCAACGGCGAATCTAGCGCCTCCAACCTTATCCGCCGAACGTGCTTAGGCTTCCGCTCTGATTGATAGCTTTTAAGATCACCTGAGAAGCAAACAGCCCAACGCAACGACGTACGCGACCTTCGGTCAGTCGTGAAAACGTATTGCGGAGCAGTTTTCTCTCGCTTTGCGTTTTTCGTATCTCTTCTTCGTTCCCGCGAGACTAGTTACCCTGCCTTCGCACGGACACGAGGCTTTCGAGCGTTGTAATTATAATTACGCAAAAACGAACCGATCAATTTTTTACCGCGAACATATTCTCAGCGTTACCTTCTTGTCGTCGTCGTTCTCGACTCCGCTGTTCGAGATCGGAGGTAAAATGTTGAAAAGATGTGTAATAGAGCGAGAAAAATCAGCGAGCTTTGATTGGCAACGTTCGTTCGCCGAATCGTTGGAATTCATGCAAAATAAAAGAAAACCAGGTCAATTTTATTTTACGAGCAGCGATTTGCCTCGACGAAAATGCGAGCGTGTCCGTCTCGTCCGGGCCAGCGTTACGTGACCGTACACAGCGATGTTGGGCACACGTGACGATCGGCGCGAGTCTGTGGCTGGAAAATGTTATTACCTTGGCGTTTCGTCCCGATAGAAACGTTGGCATTATAAAAATTCTAATATCGTACATCGGCGCAGAAAAAGGCCTTGGAAACGTGACTTCGCGAAGCAGGAATTCACCCGCTTCGTGGTAGGATAAGCTTTCTGAAATCGAGCGAAACGTCCGCGAATTATCGTCGATTCTCCCAGAAATAATTCCGCCATTTATTTCCAATGAAAATAACGCTAAACCATTAATATATCTCGCAGACTTTTATTGCGCTTGAACGAGTCGTAAATCACGCGCCAACTGCCACGATCCAAGGATGTTATCCGATTAACTAAATAGCCAACTTCTGCTGCTCATTTCAATGAAATTAACCAATTTTTTGGCTCTCATCGTCGGATTTGGTCCGAAGCCAAATCTGCCCGCTCGTTGTTTTC
This sequence comes from Arge pagana, assembly GCA_963969455.1. NCBI lineage: Eukaryota > Metazoa > Arthropoda > Insecta > Hymenoptera > Argidae > Arge > Arge pagana. The sequence goes on along the minus strand of OZ018311.1, from coordinate 6,529,478 downwards.
TCCTTCTCTTCTGGATATTTGCCCCGACGAGGCTGTGTCAGCTTAGCAGCAAGCGATCCGCCGCCACCGAATCTCGCTATACCTCGTTAGTTTATCGCTTAGGTTATGGTTTACCACTCTTTTTTCCCCCTCTCTGCTATCACCACGTCGCGGATGTTTCTCTCGCGTTCGACGACTTCTTGCGTGTCAACTGGAAACTTCGCTGATAATAACACGAACAATTTCGTGTCTATTCGATAGGGAGATACGCAACTACCCTTCCAGAATCGTCGCGACGCCTGCAGGTAACACGACGCGGACAGGCACCAGTCAGTTTATAATAATCTGACCAAATATATATGAGTACGTAGCCAGTGCGAAACTGAGGAGATGCGGGAAGGTTGGGCACAAAAACCGTGAACTTGTGGCAATGTTGTAATTTTTTATTTCAATAATTCCGTTGGAAAAATGTAATCGATTTCTCTCGTCAGTTGCTCGATACTGTTTGCTTGATTTGTCAGGCAAATTGCTAGATGCGAATGATTCGATGTATTATCTTTGTCGGTGAAAACGGGGCTATACATTATTTTTAGTGAAGTTGACAACGCCGAATGAAATTGTATCCTTCATTACTACGCACGATTCGATCTAGCACGCCTCGAATAAACACCCCGCGTGCCAACGCCACCCGCGTAAAAAGCTGCGCGGTTGTCAGTAGTATGATAAATTCATTGGATAAATAATTCATTTCCATCGTTTCCTTCCGTGGAATTTTGTTGATCATCGAAACTGACCGAACGATGAATCTTTGATAATTCGGTGCGATCGTGGCGAGCAGTAGAGTCGGCGCGGCTCGGTTCGCGTCTAAATCGTACCAACGCGCCGTTTCGGTGCCCGGAACGTGACGCGTGATCCATCAAAGGCGGCCGGAATTTTCGGCCTATCAGTGGATATACGTCGAATCGATTTCAAAAACGACACGGAACACAAAAGCCACGAATACGTAAAACTTCGCGTGACGCGGGGCTGATCTAAAATTGGCGATAACATCGGCATGTGATTCCAGGATCCGCTCCGTCACGAGCTTTCAAACGTCTCGTTAAGCTTGTCGGACCAATCGATGACTCGCGAAGTGAAGCTCGACTCTCGATTCCACCGAGCTTCGAGCTCGTCACCTCGACGCGATCTAGACCCTCGTAAAAATATCGGCCTCGCTGTGCACATTTTTTTTCCCCATACATAATTCTCCGTTGTGCGAAATTACCGCGACATTTTTTGGATCGTTTCACGTTTTTTCGTAGATTTCTGCTGGCAGTTTCACGTGAAATTCGCGTCGCGGTCTCGTCTCGTCGCAGGCGATGCGGCGCGCGGCGCGCCAGTAGTGCGAGTCAACGTGCCGTCCGGCCGCCAATGCACCCGCGATGATTCCTCGCTCAACTGAACTGAAAGCTGAAAGGAATCGCGACGTTCGATTAGCTTCGAACTGTAGCGAGTATCTCGCTGTTTCGAGTAGCTCTATAGAGCTGGTATGCTCGAAGGATTCTTACTCGTCGTCTATCACTTCGCAGCTGTGATACTTGCTCGACGTATCTAGCCAACTCTCGACGCCGCTCGATGCCAAATCGTCGCAGGAAGGAAGCTCCGGCAGTGGTTCCATGTTCGGAGCACCTTTCTTAGCCAGATTATTCCCCACCGCCCGTTCCTTCGGCTTCCCCGTCACTGCCGAGCAGACAGACGATTTACCCATTTCTTGCCCCGTTACCTTGGGCACGCTTCGATTCGCGAGTCTCACCGGTGTTGATCGGCAGTTTCGATTCCTTGCGTCGAATCAGCGCCTGACGAGAACCCCTCGGACTTCGATATTCCCCGCCCACTCCCAAACCAGCGCTGATGCTCGGAAGACGTATGTCCAGGTGCGATCCTTTATCTGTAACTATCTAATTTGTTCACCTCGTTTCAGTGCATTTGGTTCTCCTCGAAAACCACGACGACATTTCTGCGAAAAATACTGTATACGCGAGCTGACAAGCTAGCGTATGCACACACTTTCGACAATAGAAATCGATACGTGTCGCGTGACGGGGGAATAATGATTCGCAAACCATCGCATCGCTTACTTTGTTGTTCATCGCGTACAACTTTGTCGCTATGTCTCTCGCGACCAACGTTGTCAAAACAGTGGCGAGGTACGCTTCCTTGACGAGGAGATACTCCAGCGCGGTTCTCTGCCAGTACAAATATCTGCAGGACGTTGCAGCGACGATGGATACCTGAAATGTAGAATAATATTTGAACGGTACCGGAGTATTTTAACTGCTACGCGAAAAATAACAGAGAGAATCCGCGAGACGGAGACGAGCGACGTTACCTTGAATTTCTCATCTACCGAGGCACGTGAACTCTCGAATTCTGGGGAGTCGAGGAATTCGCAGGGTAGAATAGGATGCAAGAAATTCGTGTCGCTGAGAACGTTTACTTTGCCACTCAACAGAAGGCCCAGTCTGTCCGTCCTCGTTAAATTCTGCATCGCGTAAGCTTCTCCGGCGTGAAGTGACATTATCGTGGCGAATTCCGGTGACACCAATCTCTTGAACTGAAGTCTGGAAACCTGTTCGATTCGGAAGAACGTGGATTTATTGGCTAGGAAAAAATAACAGGGGGTTGGAAATGTTACCTTGAAGGGGTAAAACAAAGTAGTGTAGGCCTCCTCCAGTTCCGGATCAAATTTAATAGGTCTCATCTGATAAATGATGTAGACCAGCTGGCCGATGTTCAAAACTAGGAAACTGAAGTTCCACGAAAATATATCCGGAGCGCAAATCACGTGCCATGCCCATCCGGAAAATAGTATGAAACCTGGCACAAAGTGATCGGATTATCCATCAACAATTACGTGGCCGTTTTGTCAGGCTTACCGATAATGAGCACGGAGTGCATGAACAGTATTCCTCTTTTCGACGACGGCGCCGAATACGAGAGAGCGAAACAACAATTCGCCAATTGAAAGAGTATATGTTGCGGTTGTTGCCATAAACACATCCCTGGATTTCCTTCGAAAAAATGAAACGATTACACCAAGTTCGAGTCGGACGGGGTTTTCAATTTATTATAATTCCAAGTGAAATGCTACGCGACGAATCGCCGAGTAAATATTACCCTAAGCGCAGATGAATGCAACGAAGACGACGAACCGGACGGAGCGAATGAATTTCTGAGGTGTGTGCATAACCTGAATCGCGATTCCTTACCACGTTTATACCATTTCTAACGAGTTGTCAAGTCCATCACTTCTTCCCTATTCATCGAACAACAACTCTACCAACTGCGTTCTATTCCGCGAAACTCGATATGTTTTTATTTCATGATCTCAAAAATGTTTTATGGAGATAAACGTGGTTGTAATTCGTTCATTAGTTTCGACTCACCATGATGTCCCGTGATGTTGTACGACGGCAGGGGATCGTGACCGAGACCCGGACTCATGATACTCGAGTGGATGAACGAATAAAGAAAAAATATAACCTTTTTATAAATTATTGAACCATTTTCGTTTTCCAATCGTTTGTTGTCGTCGAAGACCGAAGGATATCACGACCACCCCTAGCGAGGGCGCACGACAGACCTTCGCGCGCATGTCCGAGCTCGACGCAATCGATCCGCTTCTTCTCGGTCGGCCATTCGCGCGTTATTTTTTGATTCACCGTTCACCTCGGTGCCCGTTGAAGGAGTTATCTTTAGGAACAGATGCGAAGACTGTTTTAAAAATGGCTCGAGGTAGATTGTTCTATCCAAACGAGAATTCGACGCTAAACGAATCGCTATCAACGTCGATGGACAACCATTCGCGTGGTGCGAGTTCTCAGATGTCGCTGCTCATCGTACGATTCAAAAATCCACGAACGCGGTTGCTGTTCGTGGAAATTCCGTTGTTCGCGAATTATAAATTGACGCGATGGCAAATCTTTGAACGAAATTCGGTAGTGTTCGAAATCCTTGCCAAATATTTGAATATCAGATCCGAATTGATATGTATACAAGGAGACGAAAGATAACTTGAGTCTTGTTAAACCTCCCCAGAACAATCTTCGTCGTTCGAATAATAATTTGTTAGATGAAATTCGAAAACAATGAATTTCAGAATTGATAGAATGACGAATGCATATTCTAATTTGTAACGAAGCAGACCCACACGACTGCTTCGTCACGAACAAACCCACGCCCGCTGCTCACCGAGCCACCGTACCACACACACACACGGCTCACCGAGCCACCGCACCACACACGCGCGCGGCACACCGAGTCACCGCACCAAACGCGCGCGGCACACCGAGTCACCGCACCACACGCGCGCGGCACACCGAGCCACCGGACCGACCAGTCCCGCCGGCCGCCGCTAGGTGGCTACGATTCGAAGGCAAGATTACCGCTCGACCGCCTTATCAACCACGCCGCGAGCCGTAGAAGACAGTCTCTCCTGGCCGACAGCCGACATGCTCGAAACCAGAGAACTCCGTCTACCAGACGTAACCACGACCCGCGGGATGAGACCCCGGGCCGCTAGGCGCGAACGCGTCACACGGGAGAGCTTCACTCTCCCGCCGAACCGCACTAGAAAGCCGCATACCGTTTATAATATCCTCTTCGAGGATATCACCGACCAGAGCTAGTCTTAGCTACTCCTGTACATATATATACATATCAAACTAGTCCCGTAAATATATATATAGAGCTAGACCTAAGTAACCGTAGAATAAGTAGTATTAGAGTAACACGCTGCTCTCTTGTGCAAGCAAACCAGCTATCGTTTTCATATCCGATTTATAGAACGGAACTATCTGGCCCTCCGACGACACCGCCGCCGTCTAGCACCGCCGCCAGCCGTAACTGAACTCTTTTAAATAAACATTTATCTTTTCATTAAAATCACCGCGTCCGATTTAATTGCAACCCACATACCCCGGTGGGTTCCGAGTATCCGGCGGAGAGGGAAGAGACCCTCAGACCCGTTTACGACTACACCGGGTTTTTCCTAGCCCCACAATCCACCCGGTCTAGCCGAAACGTTACAAATTATAGCATTCGTCAATAAAAATCATATATCACGCGTTTCAACGTCGCTACCGTTTGAAAATCGCTACTGAAGTGCATTACTGACGAATCACAGCGCTAGAAGACGTGGGAAAACGGTAACACTGGCGGGAAAAAAACGGCGAGTTGGTTGGAAGTTTCATAACTTTATTACGTTGAGTTATATTTTAATTATTGCAGTGATAGTATGACGCGTCCCGGCGCCTTAGAATCGGAGTGATAGTCGAGGAAGTAATCATCAGGAGAATATGATAGAGATATTCTCAAATCTTCGCACCAGCATGGAAGAGAAGAGACGAGTCGCGCATATCCTCAGTCCAAAGATTTTAGCCTGGCAGATCTAAAACATAAGACTTGGATAGGCGAATATTTATAGTAGCTACGGATGCATCGACGAAATCATACGAAACGAAGAAATAAATCAAACTTACGCTGCGAATGCCCAGAGAAATAATCTCATCGGCCGTTCGTCCAACATCGATACGCGATGTCATGCAAATGCAAAACGAGGAGAATTACAACGAAATGAATCGTTACCATGCCTTCACAAGATACGTATGTACATGCAAACTGCGCCTTACGCATGAGATGCAACTTATCACAACTGTTCCTGTTTTTCGTCAATTTTATTTTTTTAAATGCTATCTTTGCTATCTTTCAAGCGTAATACTCGCAGCTTATGGTAACTTAAATCGAAAGTGCTAGAGTGCTAATCGCTGGATGTGTGGAAGAACAATTGTTTTTTCAAGGCAACAAGTACGAGTCGTGTATTTTCGTGGTGACGCGAATACGTGGAACGATGCTACTGACGTGAATCTAGGAGGCGACGCAGGAAACTGTTCGCCTACCTTCTTCCTCGGAATCGGATATTCGCGTTGCTTGGAGGGAACTCTGTTTCGATAACGTTCTGCCGAGACCTCTGGGTCTCGGTGGTGGTGACTGTTTGTTCCACAACGCTTCCAGCTGATCGAAGTGTTGGGATTGCGCTAGAGCAGCCTGTTCCGGCCCCAATCCAGGCTGCGAGCCTGCCAGACCCGCTTTACTGATTTCCTCCATGGAAGCACTTACGCTGAATCGACGCTTGAGACGTTCCTCGACTGCAGCGACCATGATACCTGTGGAATTTGTTAATAGTCCACGACACTCAAAAACGGGGATGCAAGGTTAACGAACGGCGTTGACTCCTCGCGAACAAAATGCAAGCGTTACGAGCTGCCGTCTGGTTAGCGCGAAGCAACTCATGTCAAGATCAAACATACACGCTGGTATGTTATCGTTAATCGTGAGTTTGTCTTTCACGAGGATTCGAAACAAAAACGAAAACAACAATGTCGAAACGGTCCAGCTTTCGTTAAACGGTTCTTAGTGACGATTCGGCAAGCTTTTGTTAGTGATTTTCGATCGTTACCTGACGTGAGATGGCCGTATTTTCGTTGCCACGTGTAAGTATCGAGCGATACTTCTTTTTTGAGCAATCTTCTTGCCGGGCGTTTTGGACCAGGAGGTCTCAGATCTCTCGGCGCGACGTATTCCGGCAGTTTAACGTACTGCGCCGGAGTGTTGTGCAAGCACAGTATCGGCAAGCATTTATGTTCGAGCAAGTGGAGAGCTAGTCGGGAACAATCCGTGGACATTTCGACGCCGAGAACGGGGACGTGGAGCATGATGGAACTGAGAGCGGTGCCTTTCTTCGTGTCCCATACGATCAAGCTTTTGTCTTCGCTGCCGGAGACGGCTAACGTTCCGTCACCGGATAATCGAACGCACGTGACGTAGCCCAAATGACCGGCCAGAGTGTGGAGATCGGCGCCGGTATTTATATCCCAAACGATGAGATTCGCGTCTCTGGAACCCGAGACTACGATGGACTTATCCGACACTGCGACGGCGACGCAAGTCACGTGATCGGTATGCCCTACCAGGACCTGTAAGAGATGTCGGATTGAAATTGAATTTCCTAGACGATTGGCAACGCTACGAGGCACGAACGTATACGAACCTGCGACAATTTTCCACCGGCGAGCTGCCAAACCTTTAAACTCATGTCTCGCGAGCCAGTGATGAGGGACTGAGAATCCGGCGTGACTACCAAACACGTGATGTCTTGCGAGTGAGAAATGGGATATTTCTCTTCTGGGCCGGGACCCAAGCCCAGAATTCGTATGTGATTATTTCCCGAGCCGCAAACGGTGTATCTAATGGAAATGAAAAGGGAATAGAATTAGTCGAGCGAGGAACGTTTTAGTGGGTTCGAGGAGGACGTAGGTAGTACCTCATGTCGGAGGCTACGGCGAAACATCGACCGGGACCGCAAAGAGATTGAATCAACGTCCCACTGTCAGCGGCCCACACCCTGATAGCTCCACCTCTGTCGGAACTGACGACTCGTCGCCCGTCAAGCATTACCGTCACGGCAGTCACCGGAGCTTGGTGTCTGAAGGTCGCGACGACTAAGCCCAAAGTAAGACCCCAGACTCTGACAGTTTTATCCTCGGAGCCTGAGAAGTTTCCAAGTCTCGGATCACGTCATCCGGTCGCACAGTTCGAACGAGAGATGATTAATTAACGAGTCGTACCGGAAGCCGCGAAGAGACCCGAAGCCGAGAAGGCCACGCAGGTGACGCTGGCTATGTGACCCTCCAGCGTGGACACGAGCTCGTGAGTGTTGAGCTGCCACAAGTTGACCAACGAATCGACACTTCCCGTCACTGCCATGGCTCCGTCTCGAGAAACGTCCAAGCAGGATATAGGGGCCGCGTGTGGCTGAAGGGACTCCGGTTTCCCTCCAGGTTTCGCCGGGCGCGGAGCCACCTCTTCGCCGCGGAAGCTCCAGTAAGTTACGCGACCATCGACCGCACTGATCAAGAAGTCGTCCTTGTCCGTAACCTGTCGGAACCATAATTTCACCACATCATATTACCGACCAACGAGCGGGAGGAAAAATCGGGCAAATAAACGTCGGATGATGACCTTGACTGCGGTTACATCCGCCGACGGGCTGCTAGCCGGAAGCGTCTTCGTTAACCTTCCGGTATGCATGTCGAACACCGAGACTCTTCCGTTTTCACCTCCGGCGACGGCTCTTCTACAGTCCTTGGCCAAGCAGATACTTTTTATAGGACCCTGGTGCCCTTTCAGCGTGTGAATTTCAGTCCCGGTCGCCAGAGATCTCAGGTACAATTTATCATCTTCGCAAGCGGCGAGAAGGAAGACGGAGTCGGCGGATACGTCGAGCATTTTCACAGGCGAAGGAATAGAAATACTGTTCAGTAGGGTAAAACTCTCGAGGGACCATAGACAAACCGTCGCGTCCGCCGAGCCGGACACTAAGATTTCCCCGGCAGAATCGACGCGCACCGCGGTCACGGGGCCTCTGTGATGGTCTACTTTCATCAAAACTTCTCCGGTCAATAAACTCGTCGCTATTATCCTCGAGTCCTCGCCGCCACTTACGATGATCGAGTTCCCCATCGCTGGCGTCAATGTCAACACCGGTGCGATGTGCTCGCATATTCGTTGCTTCATCGCCAATTCTTTCATATCCCAAACGATGATCGATGTATCTTCCGAACCAGTTATTAAGTACTGCGACTGTTTCGTGATCGCCAAACAAGATATCGGCCCGGAATGACCTGGCAAAATTAAAAATAGACACGTTGAACGAACGACTTTATTCCCCGCGTCAGCTCGATCCTAAGCGCTCTAAATATGTTGGATTTTTCTCGACGAATGGCTTAAATCCACCATATTTATCCAATCTATAAGGCATTCTCCCTCAACCCAGCAGCAAAAACTACACAAAAAATCACAGAGAATTCATCTGATGCGGGGAAAAGTGTACAATTTTTTCAGATTTTTTTCAGAGGCATCGAAAAAAATGGGTGGCTGGATCGAGGAAGAATGCCTCTTGCGTAGAATACCTATTTATCCGCTTAAAAAACAAAGCAGTTGCAATAATAATGTTTTCTACATTTTTTTGGCCCTCGATTGATACTAAATTTCTAGTGACAAAAAAATTACCGTATTGGGAAATAAAATGTACCGAGTTAATTTTTTTGTTAAAAATAACTTTGCCCGGATATGGGGTATCAGTCCCCTCTGGTTTTTTTATCTATGTATTTTATCGCAAGGAATATATGGCCAATCAGGAAAAAAAGATGATGGGTGTCGGATTGAATTTGGGGTCTCGTATACTCTCTAACGTTGAGTGATATAACGAGCACGAAGGAACCACGAATCGATGGACGGTAAAGTCTTACGACAACGCTGATATCGGGTATCGAATTTCTACGGATTACAGTGAAGGAATTGCTCGAATGTTAACGACGTCGCGATGCCACTAACCTCTGAACGTGTGAACCAGTTGTCCGGACATCACGTGCCACAGTTGAGCATCCCCTTGCGGTGGCACGACAACGACGTGCTGACCAGACGGCGCAGCTTCGATCAGTCTAACTCCTTGGGGACAGGTCAGAACACGGATTTGCAACGGTAATGGAGGTTGGAGCCATCCGTTCAACGGCACGAGAAGCGGCGCCGCGTATCCATCGCACCACGCCATCGCCGCCATGACCATTCTGCTGACCTGTGAATTAGTCGATCGACGATTCAATGTGTGGCCTTGGAATGCGGACGAACGGATCTTTCTTACCAAGTCACCTCCATCCTCGGCAACAGGTCGGAGCCAACATATCAATTGTGCTCCCAGCTGCAGCGGATCCCGCGTCAGAACGTCGCTGGATTTTCGCACAGCGTAGTAAACCAGCTCCAAGTCTCTCTCCAGCAGATATCTCCTCGCGTGCTCCAGAACGCATCGCAAATAACTGACCGATATCATCTGAACCGCGGCCAACAGAAAGTCGAACGCGCAAACGGCCACGCGTTTCAGTCTCTCGACGTCGCCGGCGCGAAGAAGATGGAACCATGCCTCCTCCACGTGGCGCAGCGTGTAGGTGATGTCCTGCGCTTGCGGCGCGCTCTGGAACGGTGTTTCTTTGGCCGGCGGTGAGGTAGGATCCTCCGGCGACTTCTCTTCGCTCTCCTCCGAATCCTCGTTGAAAAACAAATTTGCTACCTCCGCGTACGCGGACTTCGCGATGTCCTGGGTCCAGAGGTATCTCTTTCTCGCTACCTCGCCGCTCGACGAACGCCAGCTGAAGAGTAGCCGACCGCTCATCACGCGAACTTTGAACCACGGGCTCATACTCCGTCTGACCAGACACCACGTTGAAAAATTAAACTGACCAGCGGACAGGTACAGCGGGCCATCGCCACCGGTTGGCATTATCAATTCAAGGATTTCCGTCTCGGACAGTCCGTACTCCGTGCAAGCTAGGAGCGATCCGATCCGGTTGGCAGCCCTGGATCCGACTAGTCTTTCCAGGCCGTCCAGAGCAGCTTCCACGTCCGGCAGATTACTCTTGACTTCCGGTAACTCGATGAGGATGCTCGGGCTCCTCAGTTTCTCCTTTTGCAGCGGTGTCAGCCGCAATGCTTCCGGTGGGATCGCCGTGGTGGCGATGAAGTGGACACCCTTCGGAAGATTCAGCGGTAGCCATGACAACGCCGCGACGATGTCGCACTCGAGAGGATGTAGCCTGTGCAGGTCATCGACGAGAATGACCATCTGATCCGTCATCGGGTTTTCCTCGATTCCTCGCATGATCTCGCTGAACCAATTGTTCAAGTACAACGGATCGAAGGACGCGTCTCTCGGCAAGTTTCCATCGTTGTTGCCGCTCAAGAAACCGATGTGTTCGCAGAACACTCGCAACAGCTCGAGGCTGTACGCGGATCTGGGCGTCGACGTGCACAGTCTCACGATTCTCACGGTGGGACCGTCGAACCAGGTCGAGACTCGATCGTAAACTCTCGCCAGTATGCCCGATTTACCCGAAGATTTCGGACCCCAGATGAGAATTGGCCCGTGCTTCCGATCTCGACCAGCCAACAGCAAGTCTCTCACTTGTACCACGGCCGGATTATTCTCCTCGGCCTGCTCGACTTCCCTCAATAATCCCAAGTGCGATAAACTCTCCGCGTAGACTTGCTGCACCATTTTTTTCCTACTCTTTATCTCCGGATCCATCTCGACGGACTCGTTCACCAGGCTTTGTATCCTCTCCAACATCTGATGACGTATTCGCGTCAAGTACGAGTCGTGCGACACGGAGTCCGGATCAATCCCTCCCGCCTTGTACTCGACGTCGGTTTGTATCAGATTTTCAGCCGGCAACGCGCTGGCTATTCGAGATTTCAAATTGGCAGCTCCAGGCTCCACGACAGGCGCCGCAGGACCCGTCCAGTTCCTAACCAGCGCCATCACTCCGTTTCCATCCTCGTCTAGTCCTACATTTTCAAGTGACGGCAAAAACCAAGCTTAAGGGTTAAACATCGCTTGAAAACCGAGACTTAAATAACGCGAGTCACCTATTTCTCGTGCGAATCTTCTCCAACAGGAGTTCGTTAAAGGTAACGTATAAAGGTACACGTCTTTCGCGACGAACACTCGTGTATGTCGCGGTAGTGGTATCAATCTAGCGTCTTTCACCTACCTAGGCCATATTCCAATTGTCGTTCCGCAGTAGACCGTAGTATGTTCTGCACCTCGGGATTATCAGGCTGCTCTAAGATGGCAGATTCAGCCGCGATCTTCAACGCCTTGCGCAAATTAGACTCGTGCTCGTGCCAAGCATCTTGAGCTGTTTCCTCGCTGCGAGAGGTAATTTTATTCAGAGGGGATGATTCGTCGTAAAAAATGTCTAAGATCCTTGATTGGTCGTGAGTCTTGACAAAAAGTGGTCACGTCTATACTCTCTCGATATACAGGGTGTTCCATCCTAATCTTTGCAGACGATTATCGCGGAATCAGTGCCAGATCGAGAAAAACAGGTCGGATGAAAGTTGTAGGTTCCAAAGGGGGAAAGAATATGCGGCAGGTCGGGTTGACCTTGGTCGATTGTTTCAAGGTCAACTTTGTTTTTTGAAATGGAAACCCATGTTTTTTACGGCGAAATTGAACATCACGTTACGATGGTAGTGTAACGCGAACGAGAGAGTCTCTGTTGATTCTTACCTGGATGCTTTGAGCAGGTAAGAACATCCGTCGAAGGTGTAATATTCATCGAGGAACGAACAGTGGGTGACCAATATTTTGTACGTGGCTTCGGTAAATTTCGTTGGCACCCATCCCGTGTGATAGTCGGCACCGACTAGAAGCTGGAAATAAATTGTCAATTGTGAGATCGATGTCGCGCCAGTTCCTCGTTGCCGAACATTGGGTGTTCATCTTTTACTCACTAGGAGAAAACATCCTCTGGAATGTCGATGCGACGCGTTAATTTCCTCCAAAAATAACTCCGCCAGTCTTGGATTTACATCCGGATCCTTCGCCGTTCCATATTGCATGTCAACGAGCAGAACCTGAAACGCGTGGCAATACGAAGGGTGAACTAATTGTGCCGCGATTTTTGGTAGCTCGCAGAAAAACGCAGGGGAAAATAGCAACGATATGGAAACAGAGACTCGTTCTGCGGAGACGGGACGTTCGTGGTGCGAAGTTGATCCTAAAAGCCTACCTCGATTCCCATGTCGTCGAAGATGGCTTGAAGCTCGGGTCCGACACCTTCCAAAATTTGTTTCCTCTCCTCCGCGAATTCTGAAAGCATACGAGTATATTTCTCGGGCGAGTGGAAACGAACTGTCATCGCATCACGCCCGACGAAAGTTGTATCGGGGCGAAGTTTGAAGCTTCTTCGAACTTGTCTGCATATCTTCTAAATTCGGTCCGAGGGAGACGCGTCGCGCGAGTTTAATTAGTTTATCAGCTCCGTATTCAGCATCTTCGCGAAGCCCTGATAACTTTTCAAACGTTGCGATGGTCTCGGCTCGATGGACAATTAACGCGTGTAGCGAACCGAGCCGTTCCCAGTCGAGCTATATCGCTTGCTCTTCGCCCGTCTAACGGAGTGAATCGAAAATGCAGATGAGGATGAACCGGATTGCCACGGATCCAAACTCGTTCGAACGCGATTCACGTTGTCGAATTAAAGCAGGCTTTTGCCGCGACGAACTCAATTCGAGCAGAGTTAATTGCCGATTGTAAGGAGACTCTGGTTCGCGCGGTTCGCACCGCGATCCCGATTCAATTACGTCGAGGGCGTCCGAAATCATCCCGTAGGTGTTCCAGCTCTGCCCACTCGACTGATACCGTCGCGTCGAACGGATGAAAATCGGTGCCCAACGATAAGAATACGCGCGATGGAAAACTCTCGTCCGCGCGAGCTCAGACACGCAACTCGCAAATAAATGAAAATAACAATGATCTTTTATTGGATGCGGACCGACGCTTCGTATCGGGAATGAAACGGGTACGCGCGAATCATTCGGGAATAATTATACCATTTTCATTCGCAACGTGAAATGAAATAGCTACATTCTCGTTCGTTTCGACGGCTATAAATTCTGATCACGTGCAGCGCGGGAGGCAAAAAAATCGGGGTCGGATTTATGCTCGGCTATTCTTCTTCATCGAGGGAAAACTTTGCGAAACATGGACTAACGGATAGTATTTCAAATTTCGGAACCAAAACTTCCCTCGATATCTAACGATTTCTCGCGCGGTGAAGCCTGATCGTATTATCGTTAGCTTCGAAAAGCTCGTCGCGTTTCCCATTCACCGTCGTAACCCCGGAAGAAGGAAACGACCCTGTTCACGAGGTGCGACAAACAACCAAAAATCAGAAAGTCTGCCTTTCAATTTTACAAACACGGCGAGTGACCGCTGGCCCGTTTTTTTTTTTTTTTAGTAATCGATTTCAATTTTTCCAATCGTGATTACATATTTTCCACTGGCAGAGCTGATCCGAGCTTGCAATCGATTTTTACATTATTACCACCCGTACGGGGTAAAAAGTGGCGTCGTGGTATTTTTGCGCGCGCGTGTGTGTTTTTTTTGGAAGGTCGTTGGACAAGGAATCGGAAAACGCGAGCTGTAAAACGACTTTTATGAGGAACGTGGCTAGAAAATACCCGAGCGCGAATGGCGCGGACGAGGGAAGCCTTAATGTATTTCAACTTTTCAAACGTATAACGTTGCGAGGGACGCGTAGGGCGGAGAGCCTCTTTGTATGGAGATATTATACAGTGACGGAGTTTCGCTTCCTATTCTCTTTGACGTGAGATTAATGTTTTATGTTTAGTCTGCTCTAAAAGCTAGCTTCGTTAGATGACGTAAAACATAGTTTGCATGCCGCGGTAACGCCTGGCGAATCCGTCCGTTGATATTAATATAAAATGAATTCATCACTACTGAAAAGGACTTTGACGTCTGTTGAAGCAGAGAAAGAAAAGAAGAACGCAGAACTCACTGATGGTGATGAAAAATTCTGTCGGCGATGAAAGGCCAGCAGCTCGTTACACGGACATAAAGAAGGTGGTTGGTATATTTTGAAGGGCGAAGAGAATATTCCGCCCGAAAAACGAGTGAAATGAACCGAGAACGTTGCTCATTTGACAATTCTAATATCTTCGCCGAGAATACGTGATTGATCGTCGCACGAACGATCGGGGAAACGTTTGGCGTGATTTTTCATCCCTGTATTTTCATCGAATTTCGAGAGCACGCGAATCGATGAATTTGGTCGCGAAAATTCCGAGAATACAATTTATCGCGACGAGTCAATTCGCGTTCGAGCTGATACGTACACGGTGGCGAAGCGGTCGAGAACGCGAACGAACCACTCGCGGGTGATTTCGATCGCTCGATAGGAAATAGGAAAATTGGCGCGCGTCGTGGGTCAAGCGGGCTCGAATATCGGTTGAGGTCGATTCGACAACGGGGATGCACACTCACCATCGCGTTCTCCGGCGATAAATATCTTGACGAGGCGAGGGGCAGGCAGATGTGCCGGCGGCGGTCCACCCTTTATAACCCCGGCTATCAGCTCCACTTCCAGATTCATTGTGACTCACTCGCTTCTACCCTGGCAACGCGAAATTTGGACGAGACAGAATTTTCGACGGATATTGGCTGCGTCGAGACGTCGAACGGCTTTCTTCTCCTCTGACCGCGCGATTTTCAACGCTTCCTTATTGAAAGCTCAGCTTTTTCTTCTCCCTCGCGTCGGTTTTTCAATCACAGTCGTGCAATTTCGTTCGTCACGTGCGTTCCACGTTCTATTTCCTCCCCTCCTCACCATTCGACCGTGAATTATTTCTCCGACTAATTTTCAGATTCGCCTCTCATATATATATATTTCACACGTATTTATATATATATATATTCGTCGTTTTTTTATATATTATATCTGTTTGTTATATATTATATCTATATATATATATATATATATATAGTATCTGATTCAACAAGTAACACGTAGCTACATCATACCAATAAAATCTCAATAAATTATATCTATTTGTTTGTTCGTTCGATTTCTATCAATTATTATACTTATTTCCTTACGCTGTAGTTTTGGTATCAGGTTTCTTCGTTTCATTCGACTTATTCTGTTTTCCGAGTATATATCTCTCGCTTTAAGCCGATTGGCTAAGTTTTTTAAATCTAAGATTGTCTTCGCTCCGTACCCCGTGATATTTCGCCTCTCACATCGATGCTTCGTGTTTAATCGTAGATGACCTTGGATTCGCGTTTGAATCTGAGCTACCTTTGTTTTGTCCAATAAATCCTCACCAACGCTCGTTATATCGAGGCGTAGCTACATCAAAGCTAAATTCTCTAACAGCCGTTAATTATTTTCTAACATCGGTTTCTATGCATACACATGGATCGGCGCGATGCTATCATTATTAATATGATATACGGCTCAGTTGCGTCCGCTTTTTTTCCATTACATCGTTCCAATAGCGTCAAATGGACTCTCTGCTCGAGTTTTCGGTCATTCGCACGGCAAAGTTTTCCATAAAATTTCAGTTGTCATGTAAGTATTATGCACGTTTTAGCGTGAATGGTATCTCCTTCGACGAATTTCCTTCCAACTTTTCTTCTCCAATCCTAGAGATCCAAACACGTCGAGATTCTGTGTACTTTCAAAGGCCGGATGCAGTTCGTGATTTGCGGTCGAGATCTACTGTGCGAGGGCTAAGCTGCCCTACGCCACGTACGACTCATATTTACAGCTGCACGTTTCCCTCCTGAAACAGAAATGGAAAAAGAAATGTAATCCGTACAACAAATTACGTTATCCACCAGTGTCTGGAATTAAACACGAACACGAAATTGACGAACAATCTGCTCGTAAGAGGCTACGAATAATAATGAGCGACGTTTTTCTTTTGTTTTATCCAAAGTCTCATCTTTTGTTTTAGGCAAGGACTACAAAATCTTACTAATTGCGAATTTTTCTTCAAAATTCTGACTGCAGACGTGTTACCTAATGAGAAAACTCTTTCTTTACCCACCACTTTACGAGCTTATAACTTTTTAAACTTTTTCTTTCTTTTGGAACATTGTTTTCTACATTTTTTAAATATCAATGAATATCTTTTAAACAAAATTAACGGTGAAAATATTTTTCGTTTTTTTTAACGAGCTTAACAAAACGTACAACATTCATACTTCTAGAACAGAGCACCCGCTGAAATTCGGATGGAGTATCGGAGGGCGAGTTGCTAGAAACGAGAATGTTTCACGTCGAGGCGGAGGGAATAGGCATTTTAGTAAAACTACGAACTCCGTGTGATCGCGGGAGTGGAAAACGAACCTCTATATTCACATTGACGCGATCGACCGATCGGAAAACGGGAACGAAATATAATGAATAAAAATAAAAAGTTTCGGAGTGGGGTGAATGATAATTGAAAGTAAACACGTGAAACAGTCTGCTCGATTATTTCCACCAAACTCGTCACGTTCGCAACATCGCGGATGGTATTCAGGTTCTTGCGAAAGACAGAGATATGTGGTAAAAAAAGGGTAACGATGTTGAAACGTTTGCGAGGTTCGTTCGCTTCAACGGAGCAGACCTGGATGTTATTCGATGTTCGTGGGAATTATTATTTAGAGGGGCGACGCGGCTGTGGAGAGAAAGGTAACATGAAAGTTTCGGTAGCTCTGCTCGAATTGAAAACTTACACGGTAGCAGAAGTCGCTCTCAATACTTTTTTACCTACTCGAATATTCCCATTCGCCGGGGACGTTGCCATCTGCTAGCAAACTTTCCTACCCTTCGCACGAATCGAATACCTAACGGTGACGTCGAATTTGGGTCATCGTAGGAAATAGACCAGAGAAATCTACGAGATTCCACGGCTCACATTTTTTTTTTCATAGATTTGGTAATCTGCTCGAAATGGCAGATCTTCGTAATCGCGGGTGTCGCATCGTGTCAGACACGAGGCCAAACGATTCCACGGATCTGCGATGAAAAGTTTTTTGAATCCTTTTAAAATATTTAACAGGAAAATAATACGAAATGATCGTATTATTTTTTTTTAACGTCCTGTTATTTATATGGGAAATCGAATTTTTGAAAGAGCGAGGTCTCTAATTTACTTGGAATTCTGTTTCCAGCTGGAATATATTTTTTTTTATACCCTAATCAACTTTAATCAACGTACTTCGGTGAAACATTTTTCTGACAAAATTGCGTTATCGTAGATCTGCTGCATCGTTTGAGCAGGATTAGATTAGTTCGCGGGCGCATACGCATCGGGAATGCTTCACGTGTATCGCGGAGGAGATGTTAATAGGTCGAGTATACTTCGGTCTGTTCGCTAATGGTGAACACTTGCGGCCGAATGCGCTGTAGCGTCGAAAGTTCGGAATTGTTAGCCGCAGTAGTAACATCCAGCATTGGTCGGACAGAGCCGGCCGTTTATCTCCTTTCATCCATTATCGTGCGCGCTTCGCGGGACGGCTGACATCGATTGTAGCATAGAGAATTACTATCGATGATTCCCCTCGCGTTCTCGGCAATATACCATCATGGTACACGCATCATCGAAATCTCGTGTCGCGCGTGATACAATTCGAATCGCTCCGAATAACCAGGGCCTGCGTGATATTCCATGAAAAATTGACGAACCTGTGATTTTTGCCACCAGCGTCATTCTCGCGTCTGTCGGAGTATATTGACGAACGATGTTTTCGATCAGCCAAATACACGGGACAAATAAATTCGCTTCGTTTCACGATGCGTAGCGCTCGAGGGGGAAGAAGCGTATGAAACCCCGCACTTCGTTTATCGCATTCTTTTGCATTTTATCACTCCCTCGACTCGACGGTCCGGATGGCCTGCATATTTCCGGATTTTCCGCGAACCGGAGTGCCACGCAGAATTTAATCAACCAATTCCTCCAGCGAAAGAATTCCTTTCGCAATTATCCCGGTTCATCGCCGCTGCTCAATATTTTTATTTGCACATATAGGTACGAACAAAAATACTGAAACTTCTAGAGCCAAATCGAGAAACATGATCCTACGAAAAAAATGCATTTCTCTCCTCCTGCAAGTTGTAGCTTTTTCCATACACCTTGATGCTTCGTATATCGAGCTGCAGTCGTGGTGTTTCGAATCACGTGGGTGAACAGCGGTGCGTCTTCGGGACAAAGCAGGGAGAAGAGCTCAGGAAAGAGGGCTCAGCGAGGTAAGTCAAAATGTGCCGTTGAAATTCAAGCGTTGGAATAAATTTGCAAAGTGCCCGGCCGGCACGCGCAGCGTTGACGAGAAAATAAAAACGGAACGTTAAGGTTGAAAAGTAGGAAAACTCAAGCTGCCGCGATGAAGGGAAATCCTGAATCCATAAATGTGTGATTTCTTAAAGGTGTCAGTTCGCTTGGCGTCGCGTCGATTCGCCAGCGACGACCGGGACCACTTCTACGTTTTCGTCAGCGTAGTCGGAGGACAACGAGGAGATAGCAGATGCAGCGAACAGCGAGGTTGCGAGATTAGAGATAAGGGAAACGAATAAATAAGTTGGAATAGAATGGACTATGGGAGAGTCGAAAGTGAGAAAGGGCGACGAGAGAGCCTCGCGGCGTGCGCGGAGGTAAAACGGACGGAGGCAGAGCACGGCATCCAAGCTCGTATCCGGTTAATGTCGGGTAGTTAAGAGAGTTGATGACTGGAAGCGCCGTAGCCAACGTCCGACGCCCCTTGCTTACGGAGTACCAAAAGCAAGCTTTCGCTTCGCCCGAGGTCCGAACATCCCAAACTCCTGGCAAATATCCGAAAGTAGCAATAAAGGGGCGAAGTGCGAGAAAGTTAATTATTAACAGTAATCGTAAGCTTTGTATTTGGCGTAAGCTTTGTACTTGTAATTAATTTCACAGCGAAACTAATAGTTGAGCTACGAAATCGATTCGTTACGCGGACTTGCAGATCTGTACATTCGACTCGGACCGAAATTATACGCGTGTAAACACTTTGGACATGTTTCGGAATATCGACTAGCTAACCAGATGCCATATTTTCCGACGTAAACCAGGGCAAAACGACTCGTCGACGTTGAGATCATCTAGAGCAACTCCCATGAGCAGCTTCATCAAAGATCGTCGAGGAAACTGGTGGAAATTATTATCTGCCTCGAAGTTACGTCGGTATCAATCGTTAAGACTCCCGTTTGATATTCTTCTGTTCCTCGGATCGTTGGGATGGTTGGCTCGACTTTCATGTTGGTAATAAAATACTGGCATCAAAGTACCGATATCAGGATTCGCAAGCAGAATTCGCTCGTATACTTTCCGCGCGAGCTCTGTTATCCGAAAACCACGATAGCAGTCTTCTTCTCGAGTCGCGAATGAGAAAAGGTCAAAAAACGATCTCATCGTTTGCGAAAAACCCTGTAGAAATAACATCGCACACGCGAGGTTTACTTTGAATAACGAATTATTTAGGGGGAAATTGCAGTTCGAATGTTAGCGTTGATCACGACGATGTAATATCTGTTCTTCTGATTATTATCAACTGAATAAATCGACTCGCATCTTCGGACTGTGAATATAATTGGGGAAAAAATCTTGGAGCGTAACAAAGAAACGCGGAATGATCTCAAAAATGAGGCCGCTGGGTGAAGGAGTCGTCGTCTTTTTTCGCAACGAGTCTCGCGTCGTCGAATCGTTAAGAGGAGACGAAGAAAATGAGGGGAGTGGGAAATACGACGCGAGTACTACGAAGGTTTTGAAAATAATGAGAAAACGGTCGAGGGATTTTTTCTTCGGCTTCGAGATAAATACCGTGAACTTTGGCAGTCCGAGGCGGAATTATAAGTCCGAGGCGGCCTAATTGGGTAGGAAATTGATCGGAAATAATCCGCGGATTCGAATTATAGCCATTTATTAGAACGGGATAATAATCCGTAGAAGTGGAGTAATTATCGCGAAGGAGCGATAAAAATCGAATCGTCGAGGATTACAGAGAAAACGAGCTCGCTAAGAGGCCAGATAGTCCTGTAATTTGAAAATACATCTAAGTTTCCCAATTTGCCTCGTGCCGGAATAACAACATTGCTCCACATATTTCTTGTAATTCACCGAGGAAAAAATCAATTCGGACGCCGGTGCTTTAAATTTTTGTCCACGTACCAATCTCCGCGTGCCTCGCATATTTATGCGAGAGACGAACGTTCGCGGGGAGTGAGCGAGAAATAAAAATTCACTTGGCGAGTCGAATCGTGAAAATATGAGATTTGCTTATTCGGTAACCCAAACATCAACGACTGTTTTCTTAGGATTGAAATATTCATATCGGTTCTGAGAATGTCAACGAGGTGGCAGGAGGAAAGATGAATATATGGAACAACGGAACGATAAGGTAAACAATTTTCCATTCCAACATTCCATCGATTTTTTCGCCTCTTCTTCAACTTCCACGCGTCTCTCGTCCTCGTCATTTCGCATGGTCGCGCGTGAAGCAGATTTCGAAGCTGGTATAGTCTACCTCGCGTGTCTATCTCACAATTCATTGATACTTCGTGTCGATATTGCGTTATTAATAATGCAATTGTATACGCGCTGGAACTTGGTCGGCGCGTACATCAAACTTGGATAATTGGCTCTCAGCCATTGCAGGAGATCCATCACGTAAGATTTCCAACGAGTTCGCACGAGCGACACACGACACACCAAAATCTTCGTTCCTCGCATTTCTACGTATCGATGCAATTTTTCTCCGGGTTTCTCTCCTATATTTTCGCTCAGCTTACTTTATTTTCCATTAACCCCTCGCCGACGCTCGCTTCACGCCTCGTTCATTTACCTTGGCCAATCGCCTCGGGGAAATTATTTCCATAGTTTTTTGCGCAACTAGCAGTCGCCACCAGACACATCGCTAGTCTCATTTATCCGGCACCACGCCTCGAACATTATTATCTCGAACGTTTCATGCGTCCGTAAGCGACGTGGCAAAGAGCGTAAAAGAAATTAGGCGAGTAGGAAAGTTTGAATGAGACTTGCCGCCGGAGTTCGACACGCTATTTTATACGTCGCGAGGCGAAAGACTTGACCCAACTTAACCCCATCTTCTTGCGGCAAAGTGCGACATAACTTACAGACTCCCCTCGGCCAAAGATGTATAGCTGTATACAGTATAGCTGAAAGCTTCGCGAGACTTATAAAACTCGCGTCGCGGGATCGTTCGCTATTTGATAATTCATTGGCTCGTCACGATCTTATCGCGTTCGCGAAAAATCGCATCGACGTTGAGAATTTTGGGTAGCGAGATTGGTTTTTCATCGAATTATCCCCCAGCCGTTAGATGGAATCTTTGATGATTAATCATTAGCGTCTCGCGCGATACTCGCGTCGGCAAGTGTATCCTCCAATTGCTTTGGCACACCAGCCGCGGGCAATCGATTTTCGCGACACGTAATTGAGCGCATAAATTCGAAGCATAATGCAATCAGGGTACAAAATGGCAACACAATATCTGCCGGTGAGGCATTGCAACTTGCCGGCGGTATTGGAGGCGTCGTTCTCGCTAATAACTGGGCCACACCACCGCGAAATATAACGTCCGAGGCGTACGAAGGTGTAATCGTGAATTCGCTCCGTTGCTATGCGTCTCGTCGCATCGTTCCTTCGTGCATCCTCTGTTTTATTATCGAAAGCCAACGCGTATACGCGACTGGTATTTCAAATCCAGTTCTCGCGGAGCGCGTAGTCGCAGCGGGGGTAGTTGGCCAGAGAAAATGAAACACTCCACCGATTAGTTCTCGAGCGATGCCCCATTGCGGTGATCAAGATCGTTCGTCTCGTTTTCCACGAGAACAATTTTTTTGTCCTTTTTTTCCTGGGGATTGCTTCATTTTTCCGTCATTTCCATGGGATCTCTACGAAATCGCGGGAACGCATCGGATGGAAAATATCTTTCGCTCCTGAAGATTACTTCGCTGTGGGAAATTCGGAATGGTTATCGTTCAGAGATGAGAGAGTCGGATGATCAGATTTGAAGAGAAAATCTGAAATTGGCCCGATGTGAATTCGATTTGTGATAATAAAACAAGTTTTCCGACTTCTGTGTTCCTCCGATCGAGTATATCAACGTTTGCTCGGCGCATTTTCATTTTTCCGCCACGATATCCGCTCGAGTCGAAAGAACGCTGAATAAATCGGTTCCGAGTTGCCGTCGCTGTTATTATATTTCATCCAAAGTCGAGTCGTTCGTAGTCTTGATTCGGTGGGAAAAAAATACCCTTCGAGTCCAAGGATTTAATTATCGGTTAGCTGCTTATTTGGGAGCGTAATAAGATATGATTTCAGTACAGCTCGAAGTTTGCCTGCTAATAATACACAACGATCTGGTATCTACTTAATTACGAGCTCGAGCGCTCGTTTCAAATGATATAATTAACCGTCGTTTGTTTTTATCAACGATTACTACCAACGTCTCCAGTTTCTCGAGAACCATTCGATACACGGTCGCCAATCCGGAACACCCGTGACCCAAATACATCAATTCGCCAAATCCGTCGACATTTCTCGCAAGAAACTCCTTTTTGCCCGAATATCTTCTACGGGTTTGTTCGCGACACGGATTCTTCTGGAAGCACCATCTCCAAAGCGAGTCGGAAACATGAAACTCCAGCTCTTTTGTCCGCCGACTCTTTCATTGCCTATAACTCGAAAATGCGCGATTAACAAAGGTTCTATTCCCATCGATACACAAATCAATTCTTTCTCCCTTCGTGCGAACCAACTATTCCAACGCTCACCCGTAAAACCACCGATTTCCCTACGATTGCAACAATAAAGAAAGTGAGAAGAGAAGAACCTCTTCACTTTTCACCTCGCAACACGAGCAGAACTTTTTTTTACGGACCGTTATAGTTTTTACTGCATTATACCAGAATTATCCAAAGGCGATAGTGTCTCCCAGTATCTCTGTATCGTTTTTTACAGCTCGATCGATTCTCCTCGCACGTAGGCATCGAGTCTCGAAGTCGATTTGGCACCCTGCAATTCAACTCTGTTGCTACGGTTCGCAAATTCGTCCATAAATTATACAAATTGCCCTCTCAAATCAACATTATGCTTGCAATCCACTTGTTTTGGCGAGTAATCATCGACGGTAGGGGCGGATTTCCCTGTAGGCAGCAAACGCCAGCGTAGGGCGGCTAAATTGGTGGGTTTATTTTTTTCAGTAGTCGCGCCCTCTTAAGCTCACGCGTCGAACGGCTGAGCGCTCAAAAATGTGCATGCAGCACTTTGCAAAAAAAATTACTCGCATGGAGATTGGGATCATTAAAAGTTGAATCATCGAGCTCGATCTTTGCTTACTAGCCTACTCCAAGTTCAAGCGTATCATTTTTACTTTGTTACACCGCGGACGACAGATATTATACCGCGTTATTTGGTATTTTTGTTGCCACCAGTATATTAGTTTTTGTACACGGTGGGGAAAAGTAATAATCGTTCCCCGTATCCGTCATATTACCACCGCCTACCGCCCGCACGCCGCCTAAGAAACGCCTTTAACTTGTTCATTTTTTCAGGCGTATCAACTTTTTTCTCGACCCCTTGCGACTTGCTTTCTCTGCGCCGCTCCCCTTAACTTTTGCCTTCCAACACTCGTCTCTGCAATATCAAATATTTAACAGCACTTTCTTAAATTTTAATGTATATTTGATCGGAATAAAAGTTATTAGACGACGAAAAATTGTCGTGCTTCTCAGGGAGCGCAATTTCCGTAGGCCTAGAGTAACTAAAGTATTAAAATCGCCCCTGGTTACGGAGATATTGAAACGCGGGTTACACGGTTTACTTGTGAGAAAGCAAATTATTGGGATAACGAAATGAATTGTAATATATATATATATATATATATCTATAGAATTCTCGAATGCGACGCCGTACGAATGTAGATCCAGTGAATACAGTGAATACTAACACCGAGACGGCATTCTGCCTCGTTATCGCACGATCGTACAACTTACGAGGCATCCGATAAAATCTTCGGTGCTCAGCACTTGTACACGACGAAGATCGGAAGAAGCCGAGTTGAGATTAGCTCGGTTCGGTCGTATCGCACGGCGAATTTATCCATAGTCCAATACAACAATTGTACTGGAGATATTTGTCTACCAAGTACACGCCTATATAAATTGGGAGTAAATCATTTATCACGGTTTTTGTGCTGCGCACAGGAACGGACAATTTTTTTACCGGGTATACCGATTTCGAGCATGGACGCGACGAAGAACGCTACCGTTGTATTCGAGTAGCAGGTTGGTATTTGTGTCGTTTTCCGCAAGCTCGGTTGGTTTGCGGATTAGATGTCGTTAATAATAGTCGAAGAGCAACAAAGACCCGACGTCGACCCTTCTTCTTGCCGGAATAGAGAACGCTCTGAATTTGTAATTTACAAGAAGATGAAGATGCCGGGTGCCTCGAGATAATTATAGTGATCATTAATGCTCCCCGTCGCGGGACACCTTTATGAGAATCGTTGGTGCCTGTAATAAAAGTGCGTCCTTGGTCGAGGCACTTTACACACCGCGAGCCAATATCCTTCAATTTCCTGGTAGCCTTTTGTTTCCGTCCGCTCCTCTCGCAGTCGAGGTGGAGAACGTGACGAGGAACGTCGTCGTACCGCAGCGCAAGGTGATATCCGAAGTTAAAGCCTCTCCGGGGACGAAATCCCCTTTGTTCGATATTCCCGAGCCCTGTGGTTACCCCCGATAGTTTGTCGCAGGTGTACATCTAATAACAAGCCACGAATCGCGTTGGCACCATCCATAAACACTTAAATTGATTCGCGCGTTTAATTTTCTGGCGGCAAAACAAAAATAGTTAACAAAATCATTTTTTTTTACTAAATGAACACAATTCTGGGTCTGTTTATGTGTAAATATATTTCCCCGTAGTTTGTTCACTTCTGGTCTTAGAGATGAAGAAATAGTTCGCTCGCGTAGGTCGTCGAGACGGTTTTCGCCTATCGACATCCGACTCGCGAAACTGAGATCTGCGCGATGGAAAAATATCACAGATGAGTGCTCGTATACGTTATACCGACGTGACGAGTGTGGGTCGTCAAAACGACGGGAGGAAAACGAGAACGAGAAGCGGAGTCGCATATAAAGTCGAAACGGTGCCGTTACCAGTGATAACTCATCGCTGACTATTTGTTTTGCTGGAAATAAACGCCCCCTGATACCAACTCGCCCAAGAAGTCTCGTTATCCTTCATGGTTCCCGAGGTTCTTCGGTCCATCGTTGCTAAGCTCTCGTTTCTATGCCCACCACACGTTCCGCCCATCATTTTCATCCCCGACTTCCCGCCGCGTCCACGACGCCGAACGCGGTGAATATAATCGGAATCGTCGACAACGCCGGAATCGAAAATCCTCGATCGAACGCGGAATTTCATCCCCAACGACTTTTTCTTTACCAAAGTGGTAGCTAAACCACCGTAGTTTTTTTCTCTCTCACCGTATAAATTTTCTGGTACCGGTTAATTTTTCTACAGAATTTTTCCACACCCATTAGATTTTTTCTTCGAAAAAAGTTTCGCCTTCCCTGGTGACGAAAATCATCAGATCGAAGCTGAAATGTCAGGAAAAAGTAGGCCAATTATTTTGTGGTACAACCAAGCGATTGTTTTTTATACAAGCAGCTTTCCGTCGAACTGTGAGGGCAGGGTGATTTTTTGGTGGGAAAATAATCGATGGCGAGGACTCGCGGCGATCGGTGGGGGTTTTCTCCCCGGGTGGAACGTTGAGTCGCGCCGCGTGACGAAAGGCGAAATTCTGGCACGACAAAGGATGGAATTTGATCAATCGATAAATTTCTTCTCGTTTCTCCGCGTCGTTATTGATCGGGACAACGCGACGCGGAGGGGCGAGAATGTTGCTAGGCACACGACGATTTATAGTGGAGAACGGACGTTTTAAAAATAGAATCCGATTGTCGAGGCGAAGAATGAGAGGTGTAATTTTTTCGAAAGCTTTCTCTCCTTCGAACAACGAACTTGTCGCTATTTTTCCGTCCCCACGACAAAAATGGCAGTCACAAACTGGGTTACGAAAGACGGCGTTTATCCTTCGCGTTTTATACGCAGCGAGAATTAAGTTGGAAAAAAAATGTCAGCTTCTGAAAGTCACCGCAATTTGCCAGCAGACAAATGCGATTTTTTCTCGGACGAAAGTGAACGTTTGGCTCGCGAGGAAAGACCCTCGCCGAGGAAATAAAATTAGACAACTTTTTCGTACCAGATAATGTTTCGAAAAACATTACAACCTCACCGAGCGGTTGATTTTTGCCTTGACGAGAAAACCAAAAAAAAAACAAAAAACGAAAAAGTGTTGTAAAAAACAAAATTACGTCACGCGAGTGAATTTAAAAAAAAACAGCGGATAAATTCCGCGATTAGGTCGCCGACAGATTAACCCCTATCACAATCCTAATCACGAATTCGATCCGAAGTTGGGAAATTAAATATATTGACGCACAATTTCGTTGATTCGGCGGAGATTCGATTAATTCTACACTCGATTTCGCGCGATTCGTTGCCTGGCGTTATTTACTCCGCGACAAAAATAACCAATCTGCTCGGTTGTAATTAATTTTGCAGAGGGTTCAGGTACCCAGGTCAGTGGAAGAAATATCGATCAGCGATGCCAAATGGATTTTCGATGAATCCTGTTCGTTTCGTCGTAACGAAGTAGTTCGAGATTTCGCTGGAATCGAGCCAGCGTGATCGCGCGGTCGAAATCCACCCCGTTAAATAAACCGAACGAATCCCGCAGGCTTTCCAAAATTTCCACCCGCTTCGTCGAAGTAATCGGGAATCAATTTCACGAGCGATATTTGGAACCGCTGTCGAACGCTATCGAATCTCGTTGACGGTAAAACCGAAATTTCAAAATTTAGGTATAGCGTCGTTCGGGTTTCATTTTTCTGACGAACCGCGAGTAACGACGAGCTTTTTGCGAGGACAAGCGGAGAAACAGGATTGCTGAACGAAGAGGATGCGAAATGTTAAATCGGAAGGAGGAATGAGGTCGAGGCGACGTTTGACAGCGAAGTCTACGAGCAACGCGCATGGGAGACGCGAAACCGTAATTTTCGGGAAAGACGCTCCACGATGGGGTTAACCTGTCAGGGATCTTTTTGCGAACCGCGGATTGTCGCGTGTCCGAAGCTCGATCCACCGATCGCGTTGAAAGTCGCGTAAGTGGGAAACGATTACGCAACGGGATGTACGCGTGACGTAGCGTCGTACGGCGTGGGCGTGCCATCGTTTCGTATGGTATCGATCGACGTGGCATGTCTGGTTCATTTGAATATTCGTCACGTGATTTATGATTAATTAATTATATCCGCCTCGGTCAAACAGTTCGTTTTATTTCGGGCTCCGCGCGTCGTCTTTACCTATTTACGACGCGTCAGCTCGCTCGCGACTTGGACTGCGCGACTACGGCTTCGCGGTCAACTTCGTCGAAATCGCGTTCGATTACGGTACATTTATTTCCATCGGACAAATCGAACGGCCCGGAATTATTCCGTTGGCCGGAGAAAATCCCGATTATAAATATCATCGCGGAAGAAAACGGCGAAAATACGCGGAGAGCTTTTCCACCGGCAGCGGAGCTTTGCGAGGGATTAGCGAAAAATACCGACCCATGGAATTCGATTGCATTCGAATTCTTCCGAAATTTTCACCCCGTCAGCATTTCGTTCGGATGCCGCGGCGGTGTATGACCTTGGAAGAGAACGAGTGATTCTGAAAGAACTTCGTCGTGCTTTTCTATTTGCCAACGAGGAAAAGCGATATTCCCGTAGATTTACATCACCATCGCCGTTTTGTGCGGTTTGTGGAGAGAAAAAAATTCAATCCACACCACTTGCGCGAATTCCCTCGCATCGTCGCACCTGATATTACCGACCGATACTTTCGCGTTGCCTCGGCTTTAATCTGATCTCACTCGCAGAATGTTATTCACCTCGAGGCGCCAAAACGAAATTTGACCGCAGTTTTCACCCCTTTTCGAGCCGCCAGTTTTAATCAGGCTGTCCCTTCCGCTTTGTTTGCGGGCTACTCAGCGTTACCGGGGGAAAACTTGCCTGTCTATTTGAAGAAGAAAAAAAACGACACGAGATTGTTCTCGTTGCGAGGAGAATGGCGAGGGAAGAAAACAAAACGGTTTAATGAGAAAATAAGAGTGGGATAAGGAAATAAAAAACGACGGGGCTCTTTGACGAATAAATACTGTGTTCGTTTGAGGTAGGGATCGTCCTTGTTCTCTGGGAAGGAATTGAATGATAAGAAACGGAATCCGGGTCTTGTATTTGTTGGGAGGGGGGACGGCGAAGAACACTTTGAATATCGGACTTCGCGACCGAATTTTCCTCGGCCAAAGAAGAACGGTTCTGAAATCCTATCTTTTTCGCGACGGATCCGTAACGAGGTAAGGAGCAAACGGATACGAACCTTGGGAACAAAGGAGGAAAATTCATCTGCGCGATGCCGGGAGGCGAACGGTCCCCCTTTGTGCTCGAGATATCTCTCGGTTTTGCTTCGAGTTGCAGTCGGCTCTTTTGGGTCGCGTCGCTCAGGGGAGCGGAACTAATTATTTCGGGGAAACAAGGAGATGCAACATTTTTCGTCGTTCGCCTGGTATCGATTTCACGACGCGGAACGTTGCGTGACGAGACATCGATTCGAAACGAGGCTGAACACGGAATTCCGGTTAGGGTAACAGCGCTGATGAGACAGAACGAGGAAAAAAAGATGGATTTGTCGGCGTAAACGTGGTGAGAAATGGAAAATGCGTCGGGGTCGAATCGGCGGCGAAAAAAGGTATCGAGCTTTCCTGCGCAAGCCGCGTCCCCGCTCGAGTCTCGTTTGTTATATATTTTTGCGAAACAAAGGCGAGATTCAACGTTACAGCTCGAGGGGAAATCGAGCGAGGGAAAAAATTGGATGGAACGTCCTTTCGTTTCAGCCTGAATGTAGGGTTGAAGGATACAGGAAGCGTGATGCGTGGGAAGACGGAGGCAGGAGAGATGGAACGGAAAAACGTTGGCTAACGATCGAGGGAATTGGAAGAAGCGGCGTAACTCAAAGAACGTAATTGTGAGAAAAACCAGAAAAACGGGGGAAAATAAAATAAGAACCGATTGCAGAAAATGCTTCGAGAGAATTATCAGGAAATCAATTATACTTGTAATAAATCTAACTCGAGTGAAATTAATTAAAAAACCCGATGTTTCTTGACAAATGATCATTTCGAACTTCCCGTTATTTGTCCTCGAATCAATATTACTCGTCATTACAATTTATTATTTACCCAAAATTCCTATGTGCACTATTTTTTTCCCACTTAACATTTTTACATTTTTAGGTTTTTTAATATCTTATGAGATTCGCGATTTTGAATTTTACAAATCCGAATTTAGATTCGACATCATCGTCCCCAAAAACCGGCGGATACAAATTTTGAGGCCAATTCGTTTATCCGTTCAGAAGATATCAACAATTTTATTTGATTTTTGAGAATTTAGTTATTTAAATTATAGGAAAACTACTCCTCCGATCAACGCCAAAATCTGAGCAGTTCTAAGTTAAAAAAAGCCGCGTCCATTGAACCCAATTTGATAAAAATCCGCGGACTCGTTCTCGTCATATCGTCGGGACCAAAATGTGATCACATACATATGTACATACATACGTACAAACGTCCAACTGAACATAGCTGGAAGCGATTCTCTGGACCTCAAAACGTGGAGATTCGGTGGAAACTGGACTTTTCATTTCCGGGCTGATTACAATAACTTCCTATTTTCTCTTGTATCTTTTTATTTCTCAAATTTTTCTGTGTTTTTTCTCATATTTCTCTCATTTCTTCAAAGCTTTTTGTCTTTCTTGAGTTTCTATTCCATTCGTTTCAGATTTTATAAATTTTGTTCACCTTTTCGAGCCTGTGTTTCAGTTTTTTCGTGATCGTTTTGAAGATTGGCTGAGTATTTCGAAGTTTCGGATGTAACTTTTTCATAGATATTGGTATACCATGATCGCGCATCAGTTGTACCGAAAAAGCTTTATCGGTGATTCTACATTTTTATGTTATGTATCGTCGTTTTAATTACGGTTATTCCGTTTTTCCGCAGATCGTCTCAATTCCACAGCTGCTAGCTGTACCGTCATCATATATCACGTATCGGAAGTTGCTGATTCACATTTCGACAAAAACTCGAAAGCGTTATAAATCGAGTTTTACGTTATTCCGTCCATCGCCTAAATTGAAAATGCTGGGAAAAAGTGTAAAATAATGATTCAGCGAATCCGAGTCGCTGGAAATAATATCAATAACAATTTTCGCGCTCGGCTCGCAGATCCCTACGGGAATTGTTTCACGGAATTACGCGACGAGGCGATCGATGCGAGGCGGCGAGTCAACGGAGATCAACTTTTATTTTCAATTCGCAGCCCTAAACGTCACGTTTTTTTCAATCGACGTTTTTTCTACCAGCTTCGCGGATCCGCCAACTTATCACGATACCAGCAACGCCCTTTCAATTTCCGTTTTTCCAGCGTCTCTCCGCCTCCGTCACGTTTTCTAATAAACCGACTCGAATTCACGCGAGCGCCGAACACGCGACGCTTTCATAATTCCCAGATAAACGAGCCTCTCGTGCGCAAATGCGATCATGCATCGCCCCGATCAAAACGAAACGCACGCGAAAAAATACCAACAGAGTCGCAAATTCGCGGGTGCTCGAAATTTTATCGAGAAATTTTCACCCTTTATCCGATTGTTATCGTCCGGGTCGATAAATCATTTGCAAATTTTATATACCTACTCGCTTGCTGGTTCCCTTCGTACTCAGTAATTCTCTCTCGCGTATCACTTTTTCTATCATTAAGCTCGAACAATAATTGCAGCACCTGTTTAGCTGAAATTTGAAAAAAATATTCGAACTATACGAATTAATTCGAGTCGTTCGAATTATTCGATTCGATTTGCGAGTCCAGAATTGTATCTTGTATTTTTTCGTTCGGATGCGAGGCAATTTATTCTCGTGGTATTTTAGTAAGCCCTTTTTTTAAACTTTTTTCACAAGGATTCGGGCGTTTGGCGGAATCGCGATTTCGTGACGTTTCGCTGTCGGAAAAACTTTTGTTCTCGGACGTCGAGATGGTTGACAGATCTGACCGGGGTAACTCGGCGCTCCGGGTGTTAGCTGACCGTCAGAAATGTTTGCGAAGTGGAAGGAGCAATTACGGGACAATACGTGAAAACTGCACGTTGGAAAGTTGTTTCGCAACGCTGCGAATGGATATCGCCGCGGGAATTCGCGAATTCTAGGCCGACGTACGAATGTTTTCGAGATGAAATAGACGGAGTGAGAATATCCGCTTGTTCTTGGAAGGAACAAGCCCATCGGACAAACGAACGCAGTCCCCTCAGTGCCGAAGGAAATGAGGGAAATTCGCGGAAGGAGCGAATAATTGAACAGAATTGCTGCGAAGCGAGGGCAGGAAATCCTGTTAGCAAATTTTGCAAAGATGAAAATACTCTTCCGTGTAACGCTGCTAAATTTGGACCATTGAGCGTCGAAAGAAATTACGGAAGTTTTGTCTCGAGCGAAGTTTTTTTTCCTCTCGTCGACTATCACAATTGTTCGCTTCTAATCAGACATTCGTGCCACCGCGACAAATTTGTTTTCAGACATTTTGTAACCAAATTATAATTTTTATTCCGCGCATCTTCGAATCAGTCTTTCACCTCGCCCTCAGCTGCTCCAAGCCGAAACATTCGTTCCCCACCTAAAATCCAAAGATCCTAGAGAAATCTCGCAAATAGTAGAGTCAGGAGGTCAACGCGTGTCCTCATCATCTTTCTCCCTCGAAACCCTTCAAGTTTCTTATTCAACTTTTTCTTGTACCTGCTTTAGCTTTAGCTTAGACCACGCTGCTTACATATGACGGGTAACAGGAACATGATCAGCGCTAGTTACCGAGCTGCCAGGAACTACTATCGAGCCGTTGTTAGAAACTTTCCTGGTTGACGAAGATTTTACTCCTAAGATGCTTGGGCGAAAAAAAAGTTGTAAGCTGTTTCAAGAAGTTTGAAACGGCGAAGAGAGACTCGTGGACTGGGAATCGCAGTTGTTCCAATTGATCGTAAGGAAAGAACAAGCTCGTGCTTTTTCGAGTTTTAGAACGTGCGGAATAATCAAACTACTCGCGTCGCATCATGGAAGAAAAAGGAGATGCAGTTTTTATTTGGCTTAGTTGGAAATTGTTCGACGAAGAGACGACAAGGCACAACTCGATGGCGGATGCAATCACGTTCGTTTGGTGTCGTTTGCGAATAATCGAGCGGGTAGTTTTTCTGCACGTCGACAAAAATTACGGACGGCCCGGAGTCTGATCACGCCTTGAGTTATTACCCGAGGTGGAAACCAATAACGGTAACGTCGAGGGAAGCGCGTGGTCAGTGGCGTAAAATCGTCTCGGTAGCCTCCATTAGAAGCTAATTGATGCAGTCGCCCGTGTCAGCATTTGAAAAGCCGGTTTCGTAGGTGAGCGTAAAAATACCGGGGCTTTTACCCCGCCGTTCTCGGCTCGGCTGAGAGCTTTGGAATTACGTTCTTATTCCCGACCGTGTTTTTGGAGTGGCTCTCTCGTTTGTCGGTGATTAAAAAGAAAAAAGCGCGGGGAACGGAGAGAAAATAAAAGCACGCGGCGCATAAAAGTCTCGCCGATATCGCATCTCTGCGCATCGCTGTTGTACGATCTTTTTAAAAGAAATTCTACAGATCGTTGGACCGTTTTTGTGCTCAAAGGAATGCCATCGGGAGATCGGGCATTCCCACGGGAACGCATATCACGCGTAAGTAATATCGTCGATTATTGGCTTTGGAAAGTCCGCGAGCATTTTTTCCAAGGATATTTTCCGGGACATTCCAAGTTTCGGGAGACACTCGGGACAAAAATGCGAGCAATCGAAGTGCCATCCTCCCTCCCAACGCGTTGACAAAACTTTGTCCGCTCCATTTCCATCGCGCGAATGAATGTCGTCCGCGAAAAGAACTGCCGTAGCTTATTTTTTGGAATTCCATCGCGTACGCTCGAGCGAGGAAATACCAGCGATTTCCAGCTCATCCGAGCCACCGATTGGCCAGGTTATTCTTCGACGCTTCCCCCGTTTGTTCTCGCTGAGAACGGAATGCCGGCAAAAAATTCTTTGGCCCGGAGCGCTCAAATATTCATTATGCTCCCACCTGAAAAAGGTGAGAGATACGTCCACCTAGCGGTTATAAATGGAGAGCGGCGCACTGCCGCGTCAAAAATTCTCGCTCGCGTGATATTTATTTCGAAAATGAAAATCGCGTCACAATTTTACTTCGCGAGGAACCGAGTGCTGCGCATTAGGTATACCTACAGCGCGAGCGCGAGGGAGTTGAACCACGAGGATACAGATTCGGGACCAGATGCAACGGATTCGATCGGCAGCGCAACGTCACCGAGAACAATTTTAGCTGCCACGATCAACAGGAACCTCGCCAACTCGTCGAGGTGTATTCGTGCGTGGAACGAGGGTGGCAAGATACGATGAGTTTCGAAGTAGGACTGAATTTTCGAGGAAGCTCCCCCGTACTGCGAGCATCAAGCATCCCGAACGCCAACGCGATGTGGAACGGGAGGAAACGGGTAGGAAATAGGAAGAAACTGCTCGGCTGATCGAGAGTTTGGAAAAATAAGGCGAGAATTCCGGTGAATTTTCGACGAATTAAAAGAGAGAGTGGATTCGCCCGAAGCTCGTTTCGCCATCGGCAGGTCCTTCGGGACGACTGGTCACGCGGGCGTAATTGAATTTCGAATTTTTGGCGAGAATTAGCCGGCCGCGCGAAAGGATCGTGGGCATGAAACGGCAGATGGTACTCGTGACCCGGGCTGAGCACCGGCCGAGTCACGGCTAGGTCAGGCGAGGCCAGGATCAAGCCAGGTCAGCGCAGGCACGACGGCACCAACCAACAGCGACGAGCGAGTCCCAGGGCTGCCTGGATGCTGCTCAGCCAGAACTCACCGCTGGTTGGTGGTATCGACCCCAACTAGCCACGTGTTGCTCCCACCCTTTCGGCCCGGTACGTATTGTTTAATCCTCGACCTTTTGCGCCTATTCCGACCCTCCTGATCGCGAAGGCTCGAGCAGCGCGGCGGAGGAACACACGCGAGTCTTCGGCCAACTGAACTGAGAGATTAGCCGGCCGAATTACGAAGCGGCAACCGGCTACTTTCCGAACGTTATCTCCCCTCGTAACACAGCGTTGCCTTCAGGGAGCATATATCGCGTGATTCCCCGCGCGTCGCCTTGCGAAAATCAATCATTTTTCGCCACACGCATCGTACGCGTAGGTTTTCGCATGTTTCAGTATGTTTCAGTCCGCACCAATTTGCTTTGGCAATACGTTTTTCCGCGGAAACGTACTCCCTTTTCGCCGACTCCAAACTTTCGGCTGAACGGCTGCTTTTCAATGACAAATCAAAATTTATGATCGTCAGAGGAGTAGAAATGTTGTTATTAATATATTTCTATCCATCGAGGAAATCAATCAACTAATGGCTCGACTCCAACACTGTTCGCGTCCTTGATCAATACGTTTCTACCGGCGTGGGAATTCGTCGAGTGAATTTCACGAAAAATTACGCTGCCGGGCAAATCTTGATTTTTGGATCAGTTTGGATCAAGTTTTTAAAACGGCAGCTCGATTCTCCGGATACTCTTTTGATGTTTGAAACGATGTATCCCCATAGTTGACGTATGTTGACTCGCCTAATTTTCGGATTCGTCGGGACGCGTCTATCTAACATTTCGAGTACATCTCAGCACGTCCGACTTGTTCGCACCGCGCGAACCCGTGGCACTTCTGCGATACGCAATTGTCGTCGGTGAACCACGGAACAACGGTGCCGCAACCCTTTCGGATCGATATCCTTGCGGGTTACGCAAATCTCGCGAAACGCATCGACGCGCAAAGTCCATTCGAAGCTTGCCGCAGACAGACGCCAGCTTCGCAAAGAATGTACCGGGCTAATTGTAAGATTGGTAAAGTGACGAGTGATAAAAACGACGCGCAGTTGAAAAACCGCGGAGCTTATCGCCGAACCGAGCGGATCGGAGACCGAGGAGATGGCGAGCAAAGTTTAATTGGAGTAATTAAATGGAGTAATCGATCCGTTCTGGGGATACGCAGCCTTATTTTTCCTCGCTCCGAAAGCTCGCGAACGACGCTTACGCCGCCGATGTATTCGCCGCCGCGTCACGTGCACGCGAAAGTTGAAGCTAATTAAAAATTGTTTGCGATTAGAAAAATAAAAATAGCGTTTGTAAACGTCAATCACTCGCATCGGAAGGGATCCCAGTTGCGCGAGTCATTAGCGAAATTGCAAGGCGCCTGCGAGTCGAAAGTTAAAATAAAAATTAACCCAGAGAGGGGAAAAAATAACGGAAAAGCTCGCAACGAGGTTCGCGTCAACGCCAGCCAATAACATCCTTGACAATTTTTCCGCGTCGTTTAAAACCCAACTCGACACGAATTCAGAGTCCGCGGTCGAAATCTCAAATTTTGATTTCGTGTGGCAAGGTAATAGAGAGAAGAATAGTTGTACTGGTTGAAGTTCGCCTTTGTGGCTACCAGAATATTTAGATTTAGATTTAGATGCATAGTAAATGAATTAGAAGACGTTTTATTTGGAGAGCTGTGAGATCATCAAGAAATCTCGTTGCACCCAACGGATCGACAAAGCTTCGTCAGTCGGTGAGATTTGACACGGAGTTATATGCGGATTTAGGTGATTTATTTGCGTATTTGCACGTTACTTTGCCCGCGACTAGGCAAAGCATCGAGTAGTCCGCTCGGCAGACGGAGGTTCGCGAGGCTGTCACTGAAATTCGTGGGGTTATCTGTACCTGTTCATAATTTGTTCGTGGTAACGAGTTCGGTTGGGTTAAGCAACTCGGATATCAAGCTACGTAGAGGTAAGTTCGCTACCCTACCTCCGAGCAGATTGATTAAACGCGACAGACGAAAACGGAGAGAGATGCCTCGAATGTGGCCCACTCTCGCCGACGACCCTCGCTTAATGGTGACCTTGAGCCCTGAAAGCCCCGGAATTTCGATCCCATTCGTCAGCTGCAACCCTTCGCGCCATCTCGAACTTTCCCAAAGGAGCTTAGTCAATGACGACAGAATCGTCGAATTTACCTCTGAGAAGCATTGGCGAGGTGGAGAAAAAAGAATAAAGCTATTCCAGTCACGATCGTTGCTTTCTCGCTCGGATCCGTGTTCTCCAATGGGGAACATCGGCCCAATTTCGTACAAATGCTCCGCGAACGGAAGAACGGAGAACGAGAGAACGGAACGGATCTTGCGAGAGGAAAGTGAAGCGAAGTTTGATTCTCTGCCGCGTAGTTCACGGAGTTTAGCGAAGGAAATGCTTAGCGCTATCTCTCGTCTCCCGTTCCTCGTCTTTTTCCTCGCATTTCGATCGTGTTTCTTCAACAGTTTCGGACTGTCTCGCGATTGCAGTCGAGCTCGGACGCGACAACTCGCGATTGTTGCCGTGCACCGACGCGAATCGAGGGAAACTCGATGTAAGAGAGGATATAAAAAGAGACCATCGATCTCTGTAACCTCCGGCTGACTCGCGGGGCGTTTTTCTACTGAAAAACTTTCCTATTCTTCGGGTCGTTCGTAATATAAAGAACAACTTGCGTGATCCATCGATCTAAATATCCAACAAAAAATCGCATCACGCTCGGAACTTCATTTTAAAAAAACAAAAATATACGAGTCATCGTACGAAATGAGTCAAAGATTTCGGTAAACTTTCACACCCTAGACAGGAAAAAAAGGTGTTGTATTTTTGCAGTGAAACCAACGTCGTTCTCTTTTATTGGTAATTTATTTTTCATTTTTTCATGTAACTCCGCGGTACCAGGGAATAAAAGAAGGCGGTCGATCAACGGTTAATTCTGAATCGCAATGAAATGGAAATCAAGCGAATTCCATTTATCTCCGTTCGCTTATCGTATGAAATTCATTCCGAATCGTACTGCACCGCCGACGCAACGGTACCCACGTATTTCCGTTCGCGTTCAGATAAAGTAATCTCTGAAGTGTGCTTCGGCTCTGGGAAGTATTACCGGATGACCTGAATAAGATCGACGAGCTCGTATTTTTTTTTCATTACCAGAATAGCTTTGTCTCTGCCAATAATTTTACTGGACGTGGAAGAGTCTCGACGGAGGTTTTTAGATCTGTATCGTACGAAGTCCGAGTCGCTGACCGAGTCGCCATGAAAACTGGAATCGTCTTCCCTCTCGCGTCGCTCGAATACCCAGGATTTTTTCTGCATCGAATCGTCGCTGTTTCCTGGGATACTGCGAATATTAATATCGACGCCGACCAACTTTCCGCTGCCCGTCGACGAGTTCTGGCTAAATTGACAACCGCGTCGAATCGTGCTCGATTGAAATTCCTTCCACTTTCCAAACCTTCGTACGAAAACTGATAATAATTCGACGAAAAGTCGTCAATTTTCGGTATTTAAAAAAAATTAGAAAACGTCTCCGGAGAAAGAAGAATTCTGCAATTCGTACATTTTTTCACGATACTTTTTTCCCAGGCTCTATCGACTCTCATGAAACCACGACGAGCTTTTCTCGCAACGTAACTGGTCTTATCGCTCCGAGTTTACGATCTTACGACGTTTGCGGTTTAAGCGTAAACTGACGCTAGCAGCTTTGCGAAGTACGTGAAAAATCGATAATTCTCAGCTCACTACATTGGCTGACCTGTTGGAGTTTCTTCCACTGAAAACCAGTCGTCTCGGATTTTTGTTCACCACGGTGCGGAATTCGTGTTCAAAAAACTGGTTTAAAATGAAGGGGCGCGTTTTCGGAGCGAAGAGAAAAATTATAGGAGGCGAATCGTAATAAGGCTGATTGAAAATCTAATCATACTGCTCGACGAGCATCGCAATTTTCCGCTCGGGCGAGCCGTTTGTATTCGGATTGCAGCGATGCTTTCGAAGCCCTTCGATCATTTCCAGATTATCGGGCGAATCACCTCCGAATGTACAGATTTGACGCGCCGAAAATTCATCGTCGCGGATAGTCAGCTTTTGCCTCGGGCACGATAATCCCTCGTGGGAACAAGCCGCGAAGGTGGGCGAGTAACGGATTACGCGAGATAATACGCTCCTTCTATTATCTACTCTCTAGGCATCAGTTTCTTCGGTGAACATTTTATCGCAACAGGTTTGAATTAACGCCCCGGATGAAGTCGAGGCGTAGCAACTGTACCAAAGGAAATTGAAAAAGTTCCGCGAGAAGTTAGATCGACGCGTGAGGGAGGAGCGGTTTCCGGAAGAACGAGAGCTGCGAATATCATTCCTCGTCTCGGCTTCCTAATCTCGTATTCTCAGAGTTTCGAAACGGAATCGAAGCAACAGCGGGATTAATAATCGAGCCCGGTTTCATTCTCGCTTCGAAGACGGAGGCGTCGCCCCGGAGCTTCCTCCGAATTAACGCGTTCGCCGATTAAATTATCGCCTCGGAGTTTCGGGTGTGACCGTTCCGACGACGAAACAAACCCGATCGCCGCAGTCCGTATCGCGTAAAACGACGCCGCCGATGTAATTGCCTCGCCGCCCCGTTTCAATCCGCAACGTGACGCGAAGACAAAGTTACCCTGCCACATCCACTCACCGTCGACGCCCCCCACTCGCCCCACATTTTTTTCATCCCTTCCCAACATCTTTTCCCCCGGGCTGGAACCAAAGTTTTCTTTTCTCGCCCTGATGCCGAGTCACTTCTACTCGTCTGGCTCGTCTGCGAGAAAAAACGTGGAAAGATCAAAAACATTGCGATGTGCTCAAAGGACGCGCGAATTCCTTCTCGAATCCGAAGAGTCTTTGCCAGGCTGTTGTAGAAGAAGGAGAAGAAATTAGACGACCGTTTCTCACGACGCTGTCGATATCATCTTGCGCTGGCGCGCGAGCGGCGGGAAATTTTTCGCGAACAACCGGCGAGACACCGAGAAGAAAAGCTGAGAAGATTAAAAGACAAACAAAAAACTAACATCGAGCTTGCGAAATCGGATTCCGGAAAAAATTGGGGCGGTTCCGAAGATTTCCTGGGATTTTTTTCTCTCGTGCTTTTCGTTTGATAAATTCGAGTTTCTACGTGGCGAGGTTGTCGAATGCAGGGGTTTTTCAGGTATCAATGTGGTCGAAAAGTAACCGCTTGGATGCTCGAGCATTTCCCCGCTGCTTCGCTCTGCCGCCGAGCCGCTGGAACGGAGTAGCAGATACGATTGAACGAGAGCGAATTCGTTGAAAAGTGTATCATCGATAGACGCGCTGCTCGAATGGTGATCGATCGTCAGCTCTTCCAACCAAAGAACGCGGGTATGTATTTCGCGATCGAATCCGCGGTGCTTCTCAGACAATGGGATACACTTCGCCGCATCGTGGGGGATGAAAAGGCTGACGACGATACGCTCGGTCGAGGAGAGACTCCGAAGTGATTTTATGAAATATCCGGTAACCGTGGCCGAGAGAGGAGATTGCGAACAATACACGCGACGACGTTTCTTCGGCGGTCGCGTTTCAGCTTCGCGCGGAAGCAAACTAGAAGAGCGCGGACGAAAATTGAAAGCTTCGACGCGCGCGAGGCTGCGACGCTTTCATTTGTCTTTCCGATCGCGGAATCGAGAAAAATGACGAATCGTCGTCGCGTGTTCCGATGACTGGAAAAAAGATTCTTCGCGACCTCGAAAATGAAGCTGGAAAAAGAGCTTTCGAAAAGCTCGGGGATTATTTTCCGAATCGGCGAACGAATGGTAAATCGTTGGGATGTATGCCACTGGCCGAAAAAAAAGTGATCAACTCGTGTCGATTAGTCCATAACGCGGGGGCGAACCCTTGGGTATAGAAAACACTCGCGTAATCTTCTAATCCCGAACGAAAGACGAGTTTTCACCCAGCAAATCCGACCTAATCTCGAAGATTCGCGCCGGTCATCGCTGTTGGAAAAGCTCGGCTGTATGCCCGCTCGATTATCAGCAAGTTTGTCTTCCATTTCGTGCCTATCGAGAGTCGGCGGATCTCTGCGGGCGAAGAAACGCGCTGACGTGCCAGCATTCGCGATCTTGGGAACGCACGCGAATTCCACGCGAGGAGAACAGCGGAAGCTTCCGTGGATATCGATCCGATGGTCGTTGGATTGAAAACAAGGGTTGACGGGTCGCATTTATACGGGCGGTTCGAAAACCCAACGCTGGTCGACCGACGCTGGTGGGAATTTCGATCTAAGATGCTACCTTACACGAAGCTCGAAGAAAAAAAAATATCCTTCGAGATTTCTTTTTTCAAATATGTTTTTTATTGTTCGACGAGTTGTTCGACGAGAGGTGACCGGCAAAATATAGAGACAGGGAGCATTATTCTCCGAGGAGACGGCAAGTCTCCACGCTCGGAGACCACTTTCACGATTACTGCCAATTTTTAGTTCCGCGAGGCAGCGAGAGCTCGAAATAAGCTGGAGAATACGACGGATGTTTCTTTGAGTTCTCTTCGAATTTTCTTCTCTCTTTAACAATAAACCCTCGCGTTCTTTTTCCGCCCGGCGAATCTCGTTTGCTGCAACGTTTCGGGTGGATATGTACGTTGATACGCGAGGTAGCTGCGCGTGGCGAGGTACGTACGTACGTGTCTGCGAATAGGAGGAGGCGAGCAAAGCACTTCGTTCCGAAGACACCGGAGAAATGAAGACATTACTCCGGTAAAACGATGCCATTAGAAAATAGAGAGAATAAAACGAAGAAAAGAGAGTTGAGGAATAGGATACTTCCTCGTAGTGGCGCTCTGGCAAATATTAACCCAGGGATGTGGAAATAATCGAGAAAGTGCATCGCGCCTCGCAGGTGATGCTGCTCGCCATTACGAGCGCTAAAAGTGGCATCGCATTCAACGGAACGTATCGACGAGTCCGATAGAACGCCCCGAGAAAAACAAGGCGAATTACGAAGGATCGCAAGCAACGCGACTGCACGCCCTTGCAATTCGGAAACGGGTCCGTATTTCGGTGATTTCGAAAAAATCGCTCGCGGACGTCGGCTAAACGGCGCAACCGAAATGGAGGGTCGGGAGAATGGGGTGAGAAGGGTGAGCCAACGAGCAGCTTTCGTATGTAGATCTGGGTCACAGAGGGTTCAATTAAAAAATATCGGGGATAGCAGAGCGTGTTTCAGTGTGTCCGACGGTCGGCTAACGATTCCAGTGGTATTTAGAGGCCGAAGTATTACTAAAAACGCCCTCGGTAATCCCACTGGACGAAGCTCGAAGGGAGAACGAGGGGTGACGCGTCGAACGTGGAAGGTGCAGATAGACCGAGTGGATTTCAACAATGTTACTTGATTAAACAAACGCATCGCGAGCCAATTGAGGTGATGGGCGGAATAACGGTATTACTCGAAAAACGTGATTTTTAGAAAAACGCGGAAAATTGAGATAAAATTGGGTTGCAGCAGAATGCTGCGAGAGGATTATTATGGAGAAACCAATTATGATTTTCAGCTTCTTCTGATTTTTTCGACCCTGTTTGTCAGTTTTGTCATTATCGTTTTGGTGATCGGTCGAGTATTTAGTAGTAACTTTTTGTGGATTGTGGATCAGTTCTAATAAATGTCATCGTCGAGTTACACCACTATTCGACCCGGCTCTTCGACTGTTTCCTGCAAATTCGCGGCACGTCATTATTTTTCTTGCGGAACAATATAACATAACTTCGTACTTCCTAGAAGCCTTAAGAATCCATCGCCACTTCCCGAAGTGATGTAACGCCGCGGCAGAACGGCAAATCGAATTACCAGAGCGAGTTCTCGCTACTATTGGACATCACGCGGTTTAGGCGTGCATCGGCGGAGTAATTATTTCAGAAACGTAATGGAGATCGTAGATTGTTTACGGAGGCTCGAACGAGGACCTACTTCGAAACTGAAACTTAGCGAAACGGTCGTACCGAAAACTTCCGAGCCAAACTTGGTTCGCAAGTAAGCACGAGCCAGCTAGCACCGCCGCGTTTCGCGCGATGTAGAACCCCGCGAGCTTTAAAGCTCTCTCGAATAAAAAATGGAAACAAACGCGGTGAATCTGTTTGCCTCGCATCCACCGAGCTGTCGCGTACAGAGATATATCCTATCACGTGGTTTGCCGTTATTTCCGGTCAAATATATGCCTCTGATCGGCATTCGTCCCGACTTCGCTCGAAATATTAGCTCCAGCGGAGACTCAATCGGCAAAAGTATCTCTTTCAGCGATGAAATGTTCACGACATGCAAAAGCTATTTTTATTCGTTCGGTATGCTAGATATCGACCGACACCTGAAAATATATTCTACCCTCTTTATCTCTCGTAGAGGTGAAATTTCGAAAGATCTACCCCCGGCGAGTTGCCATCGTAAATTAGGAATATACCTTTAAAACTTCGAGTCTCTGTGCGCGGCGTGGATAAACATGCCAGCGATATTTCTTTCTTCAAATGGAAAAATATGCCTGCGAAGAGGGACTTCGGGACCAATCTGGCCCAGGTCACGACAAACGAAGAAACATGCAGATTTGCCACAACCACCGGTTGTACAACACGGAGAATTTTTTTTTCCCGAAGAAGCATGTTTGTCAGACGAGCAGAGAGGGAGAGAGAGGAAACCACGTTCGATGGATTTGATATTTTCACCGAATACGTAGGTACATATTTATCGAGCAACGGCTGGCTAGCAAGAGCGACAGAATTGCCGAGCGTACAAAAGCCGCCTCTAGCCTTTTGTACAGGTACGAAAAGCAGTGAAATATTCAACCTAATGTTTCGCATCGTTTTCTCACCTCTCGCCGCGTCACCCCCTTCGGCTAAACATGCAAATGTATTCACATCTATTCCGCGAGCGGTTTTTCCTGTTTGAAACTTCGATCGTTCTCGTCCGCACGGCTGCGCGCGTCCGTGGCGGTGAGTTTTTCCTAGATTTCGCATAAAACGGTCCGATTTTCCCTCCATTGTTCGCTGCGTCGAGCTGTCGCCGTTCGATTCATTCGGAGATAATTGCAACGGCTCAGCTTTGTTTTCTCCACTCGACAGCATCGACGATCAACTTGCGCTCAGAGGGCGGAATAAAAGGAAAATAAAAAAACGGAGAATACAAGGAAAAGAGATAGCCGAGAGAATTCGTAATGTTTCGTAATAAAAGCGGAACGTTTGTCAGCCAAACGACACGCGTGAAAGTTGTTGTTCCCAGGGTGGTAACATTTTAGCGTGACCTAACGCAGGTCGCGGCTACGTGTTATACGGACGTGATTACGCGATATACGGGAGAGCCGGCGATATTGAAACGTATCGTTCTGTTGCGGATACCCTGGTTGCAGGAAATTGCTGTATCCCATGCTTCTACGCGGAACGATAACAGAACGAATGAAAAAAAATTGTTAAAACGCGAGAGAAAAGGTAGAAAGGGAAGAGGCTGTCGACCAAGAGTCTCTCACTCGCGAGGGACCAAAATTCATCGTCCGTTTTCTCTCGACTTCGTATTATTGTTTTTTCTCGTCCTGTTGTTTTTTTCCTCCGTATCATTTCGGGGAAGAATTGTTTGATGCGATGCAAAATAAGGAGTCTGGCGAGTGGAGAGAAATGTCGTTGAGATACGAAAGGGAGAGAAATGAGACTCGCTGCGCGAGACGTGGACCACCCAACGAAATAGATGACGGGATTCTTTTATTTCTTATCAAAGGAGTATCGTCGGGGCGAAGGTTTCGCGCGACGTCTACATTCAACGTTTGCAATTTCCTCCGCCACGCCGAGATTCCAACCTCTTGTTCCTGGGACAGGCTCCTTGGTCGGCGGATTCGCGTGGAGAATAG
The DNA here is from genome assembly GCA_963969455.1 of Arge pagana. NCBI lineage: Eukaryota > Metazoa > Arthropoda > Insecta > Hymenoptera > Argidae > Arge > Arge pagana. The sequence continues at coordinate 6,485,033 of OZ018311.1, read as the reverse complement.
AGGGAGCAGAAGAAACGGGGTGGAAAAAGCGAAAGTAGATGTGAAAAGGAGGGACGAGCAGACAACCATCGTTAAGAATCGATCGAACGTCTCGATATTCGATTTTTCCCAACCAAAGGTTCGTTTGGTAGACGAAGGTTTCGATGACGATGCTTGGCATCGAGCCACTTCGAGCTACCATTGTGAATCGCCCTTTCGAAGAAGAGGACGAACAACGGGAACGATACCTGCGAGAAAGGGGAACACCGATTCTATCTCGCGAATGATTATTATTCGTGTTACGGAGCGAAAAAATTGCGAGTCCCGTTTTACTCGTTTCGGGCCAAAAATCATGTCAGGCGAATTATAGTGGCGAAGTGGTATCTGTCGAGAATGATGAATCGAGAGTCGAGAGTTAAATAGGAATGACGCGAGTTGATGGCAAAAAGCTTCATTAATTCGGTGAGAACGACACTTTTTGACAGCTACGTCCGCGACGGGTCAAGAAGGGGTTCGCGCCACTCAACAAGCTCGATTTTCCGCGGAGCGTGCCTCGGAGAAGAGCTATCGATCCATCGAACGAAACTTTTCAGACGATACGCGAGACGAGCACATATTTTTACGAGCAAAGCTTCCGCGAAGCGGAGGAAACCGGGAAAACGAAGTAAAGGAGGAAAAAATGAAGGTGGAAGGGAAATTGGCAGACGCTGGGAGGGCGAAAGTGCGCGGAAATCGACGAGACACCGGAGAGGCGCGGATTTGTCTCATACGACATCCACGTGTCGAATCTAATGGAAAGATCAACGACGGAGCGAACGGCGAAACAAACAGAAGTAATCTGATAAGAAATGAGTTTTCGCACGGCGAAGGGGGAGGCTTGACAATGAAGAGGGAAACGGGCGAATTTTCCTGCAACCTCCATCAAGGTCAACTTCACGATTGATAAATTGAATCGACACGCGATATTCGCCAAAAAGGGTCGACAATGCAATCGAGTAGCCCATTTGATAATAACGAAGTTCTTGATTATCGAAAGGTTCGGATAACCTTTTTCCACGTAACTCTCTTCTCCGCGTATCTACGTAACTTATATTACGTTACGAAAGCTCTTCGATCCTTTACGACATCGGTGTCCAAATAGAGCGCAACGTAATATGATCATCTTTTTATGCATCATCGCGAGAAAAGCTACGAAAGCTGTAACATACGACTACCTTTCAGCAAATTTCATCCTTTCGACGCTGACATAGTTTTATTTTGCTAAAAGCGTTTCGCGATTTTTCTGGCAAAAACAAAAAATTGGATCATTGGAACTGACAAATAGTTTGTGTTCAGGAGCAGGACGAATTATAAAGTACACTTATACAAGGTCGGCCAGTTAACGTTACCACCCCAAATATCTCCAAATCACTCAAATTATCTTGCCACAGCTTTTTCGTAGCTCTAAAGGCAACGAAGATATGCGGGGTGATCGCGTTAAATGGCCCACCTTGTAAACTGGTTTGTCTGTTGTTTTTTTTTTTTTTTGGAGAAACAAAGAAAGTACAGAACTGAAGAAAGAGAGCGAAGTATTTCATTTTTTGCCAGGTTCGATTCGAGTACAAAAATAACCGAAACGAAAATATGGCGTGAAAGGTGTGAAACGACGAGGCATTCAATGAGAGGTTCGAACTTTTATCGAAGTTGAATGAAATAGGTGGGAAATATTTTCTGGTAGATATAGCGAGTACCAAAGTTCGAGTATCTTTTGAGATTGACAAAAATTGATGGTTTCTCCAAAGTAATCGATCAACGGCCGAGAGAAATATTTTTCTAATGGTGTTATTCTCGATGAGTGATCGCGTTTTGGCCGTAAAAGAATTATGCTGTATTTCTTCTCCTCCCTGCTGATCAAATCCCGGAGAAAATTCACCTGACGCCGAGAAACGTCTGGCTGTTCTACATTTGACCCAAGATTCCAAAGCAGCTAATTTCGAATAGCTCGATACGCTTCCCGTATCAAAGCTCTCATTGTCAGAACTCTCACCGCGCCTTTATTCCAGTATCAAGAAAACTTCGCGAAAAAAAGCAAAGCACGGCGCGGTTATCTGACCTCGTTGAAATAACATCAATCCAATTTATGAAGTACGAAGTCGGACCTTGCTGATTCTATCTTGATTTCGACGAACTCGATCGAACATCCCGAGACCCTAGAGTGGTAAAAGCGGAAAGTGAAGCAAACGAGAAACCAAGCGAGAACTTATTCCCCACCTTCATCATTCCTCAACTCTCGTCGAAAGCTCTCTCGCCGACGCGATATCTCGCGCAGGACTCGCAGCTACGTTTTCGACGAATTTTCCACCAACCAACTCACGCGTACTTATTACGCTGAAATACCTAATGAGAAACGAAACAGAAAACTTAACGTCAAACATACTCAACGGCTCGATTTGAAACGTTGGAGTATTCCGAGCAGCGGCAAGCTTTCCCAGAAACTTGAAACTTCGCAGGAAGCCTAAACTCGATACAACGGACGAATTACACGGAAACGCTTACGCGCCGATTCGAAATGTCGGTACCTTCGATCGACACTCTCGGTCTTCTATTTCCACCGTAGTTGTCGAGACCGCTGAAAGCCTCCCGCGAGCGACTCCACTTTGCAATTTCCACAAGGCAAAACGCGCGTCGTGTAGAGTTCTATACCAGCGATCGCGTCATTCCATCGATGAATCGTCACTCCTTGATTGAATATCGCCTCCCATCGTGGCAAAAAATATTTCCTCATCGTATACCCGATTTATGGAAAATGTATGGAACTTTATCCAAATATCGCATAAGCTTGACAACGTTATTTTGGGGAGCTGCTGCTTTGATCAGCCAGTCAATAGTCACGCGAACGTATTTATAACATCCCCGTAGCATGACGGCTATTTGCACTCGACATCTCAGAGACTCGGGCTATCGATCCCGAAGAGACCTCTGAAATTCCGACCCAAGTTTCGACTCGAAAGTCTCACGTGAAATAGGACTCGAAAGTTGGGAGTGACTTTTACGAACGTGGAAACGAAATTCCCCTCGAAGCTTCCAAAGTGCCAATATCGGTCGTTTCGTCTACTCTCAAGCTCGAGTAAAGTCTAATTAGGGCTCGCGTTAGCCCCCAACTCTCTTCTATCATGAATAACATACGGCCTTCCACTTTCCTGCGTTCGTAGATACTCCCCCCCCCCCCCCCCCCGTGCGCGATGTCAGTTACGACGAGACTCTTTTACCACCTTAATTTCCATTCCAATTCCCTTCTTTATTGCGAAGTTACACCGTAAAAGAATAACGGCCGATTCAACGTGGCTCAGTGTTTTCAAGCTAAGAAACCATCCGACCATGTATATTCTCGCGCGTAGGCGACATCGCGCAAACGTATCGTATTCCCTCGTTGTTCGCGATATGCCTCCGGCATGCCGTGTTCGCCGTATCCACTTTTAGAATATTACTTCGCAGAATGCTCCGCATTTTCAATCAGTTTACCTCAGATACGGAAATAGGCGAGTTGCATCTGTGATCGATCGCTGCGGGTATTCCGACGCGCGTCCGGATTTTGACAGATTTAGACAAAGCTCGCAAGAGAAGTAACTCGACATTGAGAATTGCGGGGTTGAGGGTGGCTTAAATAAATGAGCAGCGTGCGGACATCGAGAGGAGGCTACACTCGGAGGTGCGAGACGAGTTCAAAGTCGGGCAAAATATTAGAAAATGCGCAGTGAACTCCTGAGAGTTCGGAGCAAGCCGAAAATCGTTAACGCGGAGGGAGCGAGGCTCGTTGTCGGTGTTGAAGTTTCGGGAGAAATAGGGTCGAAGAAGGATCGGGAGTCGGGAAGAGGGGCGACAATTTCAATGCGGCAGGAATTTTCTACGCGATCGAGTCGCTGAAGTTCAGGGGGAAATCGCTGCGTGCGATACGTGAACGTTCGCGCGACGCGAATCACTTCTCTGTTCGATATTTACTCGAATTGATGCGTCGAGACTCGTGACAAACTTCGTGCCGAACGCAATGTAGCCGACGCAAATGAATTTCAATTAGGTCGAAGTTCTTTTTACGCGCCGGTTAAGCGATACTTTGGAAATCAATTTCCGTTCGTTATTCGAGTCGGGAACAGGTTCGACGTAACGACTTCTGAAAGCAAGTTTATTTATTCCTGGTAGGTACACGAGTGCCGTGAAATTCGAACGCCGTGCGACAAGCTTGATTATAATCATTAGGTATCAATGAATTTAATTACAGCAATTCTCGGACCATTACGAGCTTAATCATTATCACATTGTGCTCATTGGGTCTTCTTAACGCCGTTGATATCATGCTATTTACCACACGGGTCTACGATAAAAAATTGTTTTTAATACCCTCACATTCAACGTACAAATTTTGACTCGCGCCTGCCAAATATAAACTCCTTTTCAACACCTCACGTCACATTTTTTTCACTTTCTTTCACAAGTACGTACCGTTTCTAAAATGCTTCAGAGGAAAATAATAAACTAAAATGGTGATATTATTTTTTCATATCTTATAAACTTGAGCATTACTTTCATGTTAATCGTGCAAGGTTTAATTTATTTAGGTAACTATCCAACTTTTTCTAATCTGGGTAAAAAAAATGCTTCTCGCAGACATTTTTTTTGTCACAGATACGTCGTATTTACACAGACATGCTATTTATTTTTATTTTAATAGACCGATTTTGAAAACAAGCTAAATTGTGCGATTTCATTTCAGTACCCAAGTACTTTTCATTCCGACATACGATCAACCGTGTCTACTAAATGTATCGTGGCGTATTCCTTCAGTACATATTTTCAGAATACGTTTAGGAGCACTATTACGAACATTTACATACTTCGGTAAAACATCTTCGAAAAAAAATTATTTCGCAGACCTGTGTTATCTATCTGAACCTGCATGCGACCAACTCACGCTTTGAAACAGGCAGCTCGGGCGAAAATGAGAAGAAACTCCTGCGATTCTCTAGATCTGTGAGATTCGTAGAGCCCAATATCACGGTAATAGCATCTGATTTAGTCAAATTTGATCTATAAAAAAAAAAGAAAACACATTCGACTGGATTATCGTAGCAGGGAATTTATGTCCACCGCAGACCAGAAGTCGCCAGGTTTTTTGTCCTTCGATGTTACGCGGTTGCGAGGCTAACGTCTAACCAGGACAACGATCGATGTTGTCCCCCGGTTGGTTTTGACGGATGCTTCGAGTACATACCGAGGTGAGACGACAACAATACGAGATTCGAGGCGACGTGAATTATGCGAAGGGACCCTCTTCGTCCCAACGACCACCTGCTACCTCGTTACTCCTAAGTTGAATCAGGACACGACTTCTGAAACTTGCCTCCGACTCGACTACGATCAGAACGAACACGGCGAACAAAACGTAACGAAAGGAAGGCTTGGGAAAATGTTTTCGAATATATTTTCACTCAACCAGATTGCTATCCGAGTAACAGCCCTTCCCGCTGCGAAATACAGGCGTGACTGTCATACTAATTTATATGCTAATACAATCTCGCGAAAAACTCAGCCACGAATGAAGCTGTACGCGTTTAAAACGCTCGCGAACGCACGCGAGAAGCATCAGTCAGCGAAACGTTGAGGGGTCAACGCCAACACCGGACTCGTAATTGCACGAATGTGACGAAGGACCCGGAGGTCCGAAGTAGGTACCAAATATCATATTCGTGTCAGACAAATACGAGGCACGAAAGGTCATCGGGGATGAGATCCTATCCTCCTCGCATCTCTACCAAAGTGTAACACGAGGAACCATTAAATTTCGAGTACATCCTACTGGGCGGAGTGAAGGAGAGCAGGTATTTTCGACGTAGGAGGAGTCCGATGGGCCTAAGTCGATAAATCCAACACTCGAGCGCGAATGAAACCAACCTCGAGCCTTCGAATTCCACCGGATTCACGATTGCGAGGACCGACATTTTTTTCGGATTACCACTTCGTCGTGATTCGATAACGAGCGGAAAGAGAAAACGTAGGAAAAGCTCCGGACATTTATATTTTCGTTTGAACTTGTTTATTCGAATCTTCTCCGTCAAAGGAGCCTCCGTCTGCAAGTGAAGGGGAAACATTTCGAAATATGTATACACGAGTAATACGAAACGAAGGTATAGGATATTGCGAGTCTTTTGAAAAGTCGCGTAAGCTGTAACCGAATCATGCCTGGATGCGGGAATACGAACGACCAAGATTAAAGGTCGAGTCACACGTTGCGTAATGCGATAAAAAGCCCGCGCTATCTCTCATTCTCCTTGTGTCCGCACGACTAACTCGATTATCAATTTCTGTTAGCTGGGAAATTTCACGCCTCGGTGCTCTTTCGGCCTGCTCAGCCGCAAGGATTATTTCTGCGCACCAACTCGGATTATACACATTGTCACTCGCTCGTTTTTCGATTGCTTATTTTAAAAAATATTTTTCTCTATCAGAAATGAACAACATTTTTACATTTGTACAGCTATTATCAGCGACGCGTTGGATTCTACTGATTTATAAATGTAACGATAATATTGTCTCTCTCGCTCGCTCTTTCTCTCGATCAAGTGCACAAACGGAGCTTGACAAATTTTGGGGCAGATATATTCGAGAGCAGCTTTAAATACCAGCTCCTCGACGTCTCCTTTCTTAAATAAATACAGGATTTTCTTTCCACTGATTTTGCTTAACGAGGAGCGATCAAACACTCTGCAAAATCGTTCTATCTGAAAATCGCCATCAACGAAACGTCTTCTCCACGCTTCCAATCTACAAATCATTACGTGTACGTTTACGTTATTCCTGGTGCCGAGGGAAGTTCAGCAGGACTGGAATCAACGTTGTTGGCAACGATTCTAGACGTTGGGTCGTTTCCCTGAAATTCGGAAATTACAAACGAAGAGTTATTTCACTGTTTCGTTGTATCAATTCGAGAAATTCACTCGGCGTTATTTGATCAATAACGAGAGCTCAAGTCTCACGTGACATTATTCCGCCAGATATCGCTGTACTTGTGGGCAAAAAAAGAAAACTTCAGGAAACACGGTTAGCCAGCTTGCAAGCTCGCCTATTTTCTGTGGGCGACTTGGAGTCAGATTACCGTTCGTTATCGTAAGCAAACAGTCGAAAATACGCGATGAAGCGAAGCTGATTTTTTGGGATAACGAGCGATTCGTATTCTCGTCTCGACCTCCCGAATGGACACTCCGAAACGCACGTATCAGCCGTGTTTTTCCGCCCATTACAGCAAAGAACACGTGTAAACATGTATTCGCGGTGAAAATACGAGTCGCGGACGCTGATACGTGATACGAAAGTGGCTTCGTGTTACGAAGATGAAACGACGAATTCAAATCAAACCGCATCGAGCATCGGGAAAATGATCGAGATCCAGAAAAATGGCGCCCTGCGTTTACCTACTACGAAACCCGGACGAGTTCGCGATGTGCCGTCGACGAAGCGCTGGTGTTTCGGTATTTTCCGGAAATGAGAGTACCAACAACGAGAATAACACGGTACAACGGTTAATGTTACGGGAGTAGTTGATATTACGATTTGCCGATGTTGTTGCGAGCTACCGAAGCAATTAGGTGTACGGAGGCGAGATTGAGATTGACGCGAGTTCTCCCTGCGCAACTCTAGGAGGCTCTCACCTTTGAGAATACAGAGGTTCGCCAGCTCGGTCGATATTTGAAATTCGTGTGGTTAAGCTACGTCACCAAACTGTCGACGGGCTCGCTATTAATTAATACCTCGTATATCGTTCGAACGGAGAGAATGATTAATAGACTGTGATAACACGGCATAGATCTTGAAAATGATATTCGGATTACCCGACCACCTTCGATCACAGTCGATTCTGTAAAACTATAGCTCGACGAAACATTTTGAGACGCGTACTCGACGTGGATCGTGCAAAAATGTCAAACTCGCTCGAACTTCCCGACAACTTTGCGAGCTTTACGCGTTTCAATCCGCGATATTCGATCTGGATGTGATGAGAATGCAGAACCGTGAATGTCTATAACAGCGGGATGGATTTCATTCCGGTGTTGGATAACACTGCGAGAAGAGACAAGCGGACGGCTCAAAAACGTGACACGTGAAGCGTTATCACGAACAGCGCTGAGTGAGGCATGAACGCTGCATTATCGCCCCCCCCCAGCGAAAACCTTATACCTTGACCCAGAGATGCGATGACATCCATTTCGACATTTATTTTATGGCAGGTTTGGTCTATTCCATCAAAAAAAGCGAGACGCTTTTCCAGGTTTATCTTCAATTCTCGAATATCACTCGAACGCGTTGAAAAGCGAAAAACTGGGGTCTTATGTCACTCGCGCGCGTGCGAGGGAACGGGAAAAGGACGAAGTTTTGTCTCGGTCTGCTGAGCTTGCGTGAGAAGTTCGGGAGTGGAAGGGATGTTATTATTTTCCTATTTCGATACCGATGAATTTTTAATGGTATTCCGTTATCTTATCTGTTTGCACTGGAAAACGGGTAGCAGGTGACATGCTGTCACGGGAAGTCGGAGCAATGTATGAAAAAATCGATCGCACTCCCGCGAGTCCGAATATTTCCGCACATAATTCGTTACTCGTCACCCAAATATCTGCAAAATTGCATCTCATTCCAACGAAAAGCGCACGAGGAATATCAAACTTTTCATAGGAAAGAATTTCATAAGCTTCGGGTGCTCCCATTTTTCGACTACATTTTCCCTCACGTGTCGGGACTTCATCTCAGGGTACTACATATTGTAATAATGGAAAGCATCTCGCGCGTATGCGCGTACCTGAGTACGCAAAGAGCATACACACGTAGGCGGTAAAAAATTTCTGTCGTTGTGTGAGGTGTAAAAATTTGGTGGTCGAATATTTAACGTTTCAATGCGTCGATTCGACACAATCTTTAGTGTTGTTCTCACAGTCCGTTTCTCAACGCGAAAAAATGTTATTCGAATCACAACGCACGGAGTGTGATGAGATAATACTAATTTCGTGTTGAAAAATTTGCTGACACAAATTTTTGTATCAAATGTAGGGACATTTTTTGCCGAGTACGTACGAATGCATACGAAGCTTTCTATCAAATCTGAGTCGACGTTTCCGTGGAATTCGAATCGTCCTGAGATCGTCGTTGGTTGCCAAGCCGTCACGTGCTCTTTTCTTCGCTCCTCTGCACTCTCGAAAGTTCAAGTATCGCGTTTCCCCGTCGAGAGCTGCTCTCAAGAGCACTAAATGCAAAGTTCCCTTTTTTTCAAACATACTTCACTTTTCGCGATATCGTCTTGGGATGCGCGCTACGATGCCTGTGAACATATTTTTGCCCGTCTATCTACTATTTCACGAATTGGAGCGCGAAAGCTTTCGCCGGTGCATACATCTCATGCTCATCTCGCGTCGTGACAGTGAACTGGCAGCGCTTTTACCCAAACGAAACGATCGCTTCCTTCCCCGAGGAAAAGGAAAGCTCTTCGTTCTCATTACGCTTGTCTTACTCCCATTTTATACCTGTCTCTCCCTTCACGAGAGAAGGCTTCGCCTCACTTCCAGACGTTACGCTACATTCTGCCGAGAAAAACGCAACTTCCTTGAGAATTACGTCGTTGGCGACGACTTCGCCGTAATGATGTGACGCAGTTTACGAAAGTTTGGAACGAGCACAACTTTCGAGGTCTAACTAAATGCTCGCAATAATTTGTTAAATCTTTCCCCCCCCCCCCCCCAAAAAAACATCTCATCAAAATATTCTCATAAGTATTTTAAAAAAAAAACAACTAGGCGTGTCGTCAATATTTGAACACCGAAATATTAACGGAGTGACAATTTTCAGCGACCATGGAAACCATTTTGGCAGTGTTACTCGACGAAGCTCAAGAGTTATCATGAAAAGCTCTGCAACGCGATACTGCTTTATGCATTGACGATGAAGAACGACTTTGCAGAAAAATGATCGGTTTTATAGCTAGACCTGTCGGGTCATTGAGCCGTGGATTTTCATAGCCTCATCGCGATACGCGAATCCTGCGTACGTTTCACGTAAATCTAATTGTAAGTCCCGATTTGACGTAGGAAATTTATTCGTCGGATTTTTTTTTTCCTTCAACGTTTTACCGATTTCGCGCAACCTACTCGCTGTCTGTCTCGACTCGGTTCCGAAATCCCATCGAAGCTTCGTCAAGTTTGCTGAAAGGTTTTCGAGTTCCTTGACGCCGACGAGAAAGTTTCACGGGCGAATTCGTCGCGTTAACTTTCCAACGAGCCTACAGCCGTTTCCCTCTCGCGATATTCTCGTCGTATAATCATCCGGATACTCTCGTTTCTCTTCATTTTTAGGCTCGACCAAGAAGGACTTTGCAGACTCGTTACGGTAGAAAGTAAGCTGCCCTCCGACAGAGCTCATCGCGTTTCAAACGTTTTCCAACTATTTCCAATCGATTCGTCGCAGCATTTGGGCCTGAAAAAAAGTAGAATCGCGTTCAGAATGCGTGCGTGTTACGCTGCACGCACCGAAAAAATACTTTGCAACTCGGGAGGATGGCGACAGATTTTCCAACTTCCTTCAGACTCCCCTCCGGCATTTTTTTCCAGGACTCGCAGGATTTAAGCCAATTATCTGGCTATGGAGAAGAACAGCGAAGAGTAAAGTTATCCAAAGAAGATTTAACCTGTGTCGAAATCTTCGTGGAGCTTTCGGACATTGCGGGCATCGATCGTTGTTTTCTACCGCTTCGAGAGCCCGCAGGATTCCATTAATTGTGAAAAAAACGCGAACCCCATCGGAAATTTGAGTGAATCATTTATCCACGACGTTTCACACGCATAAAGTCGTCTCGACTCGAAGCAAAGTTGTTTTTCAAAGGGAAATTTGATGGCGAGGCGAAATAAATTCGACACGTGCGTATCGAAATATATCTCCGGAGCTTTGCGTAGCCGGAGAACAATAGACAAAGAATCGTGGCGAATGAAAGGAAAGAGGACAACAACGTTCGCCGGAAAATTCAATTCATGATCCATTATGAGGCAGAAATAATTTCCTCGGTCCTCTTGGACGCGTTTTAATCCTCGTGAAAGCAAGATGAGTCTAGGAGAGGACAATAATCTGGGGATTTGTCAACGTCGGATTAAAGCTTTCCAAAAGGGGCGATGATCAATCAGAGGAGCAACAATTTCTTGGATAATTAACAGGACGCGATGAGCTGCGTGAAATTAATTAAAGCTTCTCTAATTGAGTACTATTCCTTCGTTTATTTCCACTTCTCTCGAAAACAAACGTCGATATTCTGGTAAGTACCCATTCGGGGAACGAAGCGTAACAAACAAATGCAACTGAAGAAGAACTACGCAGATCGCAGATCGATCGGGCAGCCCTTCGCCTCAGACGCTTATTAGCAGTTCGTGGAAACCGGAGCTTCGTTGAATCGCCGTTATTCGGCTTATCGCTAGACATCTGATAGCCTCGAAGACTCACCGGCTAATTAATGCTCGGAGAGACAAACGGCTAAAAAATACCCGTTCCTCGAAGTTTATCGGCGTGGAAATTACGTTTGAAATTGCTTCGCGTAGCGGCTGCTTACACGTCGTGCGTAGATCTCGTCGAGGTTCGTCGATCGATACTTCAATCTTACGGAATCGCGAATGAAACGCGATGAAAATCCATTGCAGTGGAAAAGGAATCGTATAAACATTTGATTTCTATTCCCTATTCCCGGATATATTCGCGATGGAATCGAAGATGCATCGTAACGTGAAAGATGACAAGAATAACGATAGCGGAGGAAATAACGCCAATGATACGATGCACTTTGGCACACCCTTCGCCACGGCAATCGCAATCTCCACGCTGTACGTGGCGCGGTACTTGAAATACGCCGGACAAAATAACTCTACTAGTCCAGTCAATAGAGATTCTCGTTATCGGTGTGAACTTTGCATAATTCGCTGACGACGGGTAAAAAAAGTTTCGCGACATTGAACGAGCTGTAATTGAAGAACAGTGAATTAAATCAAAAAAAGTTCCCTACAAAAAAGATGAGGAATCTTATTATCTATAAAAAAGATTACTATGTTTTTTATCCTGACGCCAGCCGTTTCCGAGATATGATATGAAATGCGTTTTCCAAGATGGCGGCTGACGCATCAGGTTCCATGCTTCTCATTTTGGAATTTAAGCTGCTTATAAGCCTACCTCACGATCCCAACAATAAAATGTAGGTGAGCGAATTATGCAAAGTTAAATTCTCTATTGACTGAGCTATCCGTCTCTTTTCAACGGAGAACAAAATCCTTAGAACGAGACGCGCTCGGATTTAAAAAAAAAAACGCGCAGGTTGCTCGTTTCACTAATAATTTGGCGACGAATTCGCTGTGTGATCCTCGTCTGATGCGAAATTTTCCCCCACCGTTCGTCCAGCTGTGGGAAAGTCCGCGAAATATCTATCGCGGTAAAGCTCCGAGAATCCTGGTACGACCGAAGACCAGTGTATACGAGAAATGGAAAATCCAACGTTTACGATCAGTTCGGTCGCGAGGTGCGAATCTGACCGATCACCTGAGTTTTTTTTTTTAATTTTTTTATTTTTTTATCCTTTTCGCTCGACCATATTTTTATCGCCTGTTTCATTTCCTTCCTCTATTCCATCACGCTCGCGTTAACAACCGGGACGTTGTCCCGCGCCCCCGTAACGTTGACGTGACTATAATTAGCGTTGGGCACGTATAGGATCTAAATGATTAGCGCGCATGCGTCATACTCGCGACTTTACGCGTAACTCGCGTAGCTACTCGTTACCGAGTTAGAACCGAATCCTGAAGTATAACGAGATCGTGTATTACTAGCTACTCAAAACTTCTCTCGCGAGAGGTCGAAAACTTCGCGACCCAAAGATATCTCACTGACCACGGTTAATACAGAGAGCGAGTAGGAGGCGACGCAGAAGGGGATGGAGGACGTAACTGGGGCACGAGAAAAGCGTAGGAATGTCGAGATCTATCCCCTCGCTGGAACGTTGCAAGCTCGGTTTTTATCGAGGTGAACATTTCTATCCGACACTCGGAGCGACGCGGTCGGATTTCCGGGAGATATCGGACGAAAAGCGAGAGAAGGTGAGGAAGAAGGTCGGAATAAATTGTTATTCGATTTACATTCGGCAGAATTCACTTACCTCAGAAAGATGACCGCGTTGTCGTATAATTGTTATCGGCTTTCCTGTTTGCCGGCCTTCGTTCCGTCTCGCAGTCTCACCCCGCTAGAATTTCCATCGGCACGCGGAAATCTCAGCGCGGGTAACCGGGAAACGAGTAGCGATGCTCGATATTCATTTGGCAAATGTAGTTTGTAGTGGTCGCGGTTCGTAGTAGACAGACGCGCGGAGTGCTTTTGCCTGTAACTAATTCAACGAGTTGCGGGAAGTTCTAAGTTTGTTTTGAAATTATTCCGAAAATTACCCCATCCCGCGTCGCGAGTCGAAGAGTAGTCGACAAATTTATTACACACCGCCGATTTCAAGCGCCGTAATCAGAGTTATCCGCGATTTTCACCGTAATCCGACTATAAATGAATGCAAATACGAAACACCGCGTATCAACCGATATATATGTAAATACGTAAATAGCGGCATAAATGAAAGGTGGCTTGATAGAAGGAAAAGGCAAAGTTGGGCAAAAATTTGAGGACCCGATCCGTTGAAAAAAAAATAAACCGACGTCCGGATCGATCGTGGAGCTACTAAGAATCGATCAACGAGCCTGAAAACGAGACGTAAAATTTATTCGTTAGCGCGAAAATACGATTGGACATAGGAGTTGAAAGAAATGGTGCCACGATAAGAATTCTTTGAATATATCACGTAGAAAATACCGCGATGAAAATCGCGGTCGTAACCCTCGTCGTAACTTCGCGTGCGCACTTAACCCGCACGCGCGCTCCTCCGCGCCTGAAGCTAACCGAAGATACATCGCGGTACTTTTAGCGAAGAAATTTCTCAAATATTTCTCTGAAGTGTACCAAATTTCTTATCTCATTTTTCGGTCTCCGCGAAGCCGAACTTTGCGCGCATAGGTGTCTATCCGACGGGCCATAGACGTTTCACCGTTTAGTCGAGCATTGGCGAGAAAGTTGGCCCGAGGTTGATCGTTGCAAAGTTGCCGCGTGATTTTTTTCTTCGTCTTCTGTTCTTTCTTTCTTTTTTTTTTTTTTATTCTTTTGAAACGCACAGCCGGGGAGGAAGTTTGTCGAGAGTCGGGTTTTCATCGCGTTGCGCGAACAACGTTCGAGAGATGAGGAGAGATATTTTTAGAAAGTCCTTTCATGGACGGTTAAGTGTAATTAGCGAACAAAAGCACTCTCAAGGATATGTCTCCGTGATAATAATAATGACAACGACGATCGTGATAATCTCTCGAGAAATGGAGGATGAGGTACGTTCGACTACCCTTGCTCCCTAATTCTCGTTTCTTTCGCCGTTCCCCTTTCGTTCGCGAAGTCGTGCTCCCTTCTGTTTACAAACGAACCAGAAATCCCCGAATCCTGCGCTGCGAACGAAGAAATAAAGCGAAACCCGCGGATACGATCTATTTTCAGGCTTTAAAGATCTTTAAAGCTCCAAGTTTTCCCCCAACCCCCAGACGCGAGCTGAGATGATAATAAAACAAGGAAGCTTCGTGGCTCGACGCGCGGAATCTCTCTACGGCGAAAGCTTACGACAGTTGGTTAGGAAAAATGAGATGAAAAACGCGGAGAGAATCACCCTCGCATCGAGATCCGGTACGAGGCTCGTTCCGGGCGAAGGTGAGTCGTCCGTGCGACTTTCGCCGCTTCAACCCTCGCGAAACCGAGGAAACTGCATAAAACTCCACTTCGAGGCCTTTGACCGCGCAAGCCAATTATTACAATGGGGCGAGCCAATTGGACGATGAAAACAAGTGGAATTGGAAGTTGCGATCACGTCGAAGAACGATTGGTTATTTGCATACGTTTCTTCGGACCGAAGATCATTCCTGTTTGGTCTGATGACTGCAAAATTTATGGAAAAAATGTAATAATTCACGAAGACATCATCATTCGGGTTATTAAAAAAATCCGAAATATATGTTTCTGCTCGAGTATACTTATAGGACGCTGAACATCCAGGAAAATCTTCAAACTTGTGGTTTTCATAGTATTCCATATTTTTGTAGACTGTCGATTTATAGTATAGCAGGCATTCTTCGGTAATCCAGCCACCTATTTTTTCCGATTTACCCCAATAACCTGAAAAAAATTATACCTTTCTATGTATCAGATGGACTCTCCGTGATTTATTCGTGGATTTTTTGGACCTTCGCCGCCAAAGTTACACGTCTACTAAGAAATTTTCTCAAGTTTTGAAGAAAAATTTGCGTTCTACGTAATTTCAGCAACGAAGCTCAAAAAAAATCACAGAGAGGCCATCCAACGCGTAGAAAAGTATAGAATTTTTTTGGAATTTTCAGAGACATCGAAAAAAATGGGTGACTGGATTGCAGACGAATGCCTCATAGCTGAACCATCGAAGAGGAGAAAACGAGAAGTATGTAGCGAATAAATTAATTAATCGATTTTATAAATAAATAACGAATAAATTATAAATAATACTATTATTAAATTATTATTAAAAAAAAGTATTTTTCCAAGTTGCCAACTGCCGAGACGGATAATACGGTCAACGAGCAATCGGAGCAACCAGCGTTGCTCGATGTCCGTGTTGCGGATCGCTTGACATACGCTCGTCGAGCTCTTTTCGAATTACTCGGGTGTATTAGAATGTCATTGCAATTGTAAGCCCACCATTGTCATGTTTCACGTTCCGCTGCGGTGGTGACCAGATAGCTAGGCGCGGAAGGGAGAAAAACCGAACTGTTGAAATTTTAACGAGCGTTCGATCGCTGAAATGTTTCGAGCTTTTATCGTTCCGTCTATTTCTCTATTCTCCTCGCCCAATTATTATTTATCCGGGGGAGTTTTTACAACGCGAGTGAATGCAATTAACGAGCTCTTTTGTGGAGTTCGGAGTGAATAACGCGGTGAAAGTGGATCGCGTCGGGGTAATGTCTTGATGAGATTCGCCTGAAAAAGTCTTCGCGTTTCGTTAACCGCCGACGTTTCATCAACCGGAGAAAATGACAGGTTTTACGACGAGCGTTACTCGTAACCGGAAACTCGGATCTTTCGGAATTTTCGCCCAGACAAGACTCGCGAGAAGAAGCGACGAAAAAATCTACGAACGTATTCGCGACGCTGAGGTATTTATCTCGTTTTCGCGAGAGACGCGATAACTACCGTCGAATTGCGGAATACCAATTACGCGTACCATAAACATTCGTTTCGGCGACGAATGCGATGTAACCTCGTAAAATTCAATCCTCGCCTTCGAATCATAATAACTCGCCCTGGGGACACGCCTACCAAAATGTAACAATAATTTCACGTGAAAACTCAGATCTACTTATCAAAGAAGTAAATCTTCTCGTCAGGGGCGAACAGCGTCGACCCACCCGAAGAGAATTCAGCAAACGCAGTCAACTTTACTCTCGGCCAAAACTTCAGGCTTTATCATCTTCGAAAGGCCTCGGGCTACATCGCGAGGCGGGAAACTCGGCAACACTATTCTGGTACGATACGGAAAATATCTACGACCGCCTGGAATCCGGTACGCGACACCCGAATATCTCATTCCCGATTCGAGGTTTCGATCTCTCAGAATTTCTCCATTCGCGGTCTATTCGTTGCTAAGAATAAAACTCTCCTGTGATTTGGAAAAAGCATAGAATATATGGAATTGTGAAGATATGGAAAATATGGAATTGTGGAAATATGGAAAATATGGAAATATGGAAAATATGAAATTATGGAAAATATGGAATTATGAAAATATGGAAAATATGGAATTGTGAAAATATGGAAAATATGGAATTGTGGAATTATGGAAAATTTGGAAAGATGGAAAATATGGAATTGTGGAATTATGGAATTGTGAAAATATGCCCGACAGAGTGGTATAAACGCGGTCTAACAAATCATACGAATAGATTTTTCATTCGGTAAAAGGATATTCGCGAACGCTGTTTCCGCACCCTTCGTAGCGTTGTACGATTTAACGATGGTCGTTTGATGGTTACACCGCGTATAACGAGAGAGTAATTGAAAGTGTAAATAAAGCGAACGTACGCGTAGTCCGTAACATTTTTCAGGCCGACATCCGAGGTCGGATGTAGCTCAACGGCGAGGAGGCGTGAATATCGCTCGGTGACCCGGAATTCAAAACACGACTGTCGTTGTTCAAAAAATGTCAGGGATCCCCGGAGGCTCTCGAAACTTCTCGGTCCGCCATCGAAGAAGGCGGGAAGTTGGACAGCTCTATTTTCTCGATCCGATCGTATAAACATCTTCGATGAATTTCCCGATCATAATATCGAGGGGATAAACGGAATGACGGTATAACGTGATTTATACCACTTTTGAGTTTATGCCGAATATGAATCAGCAATTTCCGATACATAAAGTATGTCTACGGTACAGCGAAAGCTGTAAAATTGCCACTATCTACGGAGAATATAGCATTATTCTAAATAAAACAGCGATAATATAAAAGATGTAGAATCAGCGATGAAGTTTGTTACAACCGATGCGCCATCGCGTCGTAGCATTATCTTTTAAAAAAACTTTCAAAGACTCAGCCAATCGTCAAAACGATCGAAAAACGGTCGAAAAAAATCAGGAAACAGGCAGAAAAAAGACAAAAAATGTTGAGGTAATCAGAAAGGGATGAAAAAAACAACAACAAAATTTAGTAAACGAGAGATACGAGTATTTATAAACCGTATCGTAGCATTGCTGTTAGAGCAGGTGATAATATTATCAAATAACATTTTTCCCAATAAAATAAAATACAGTCGATTTTCGGAAAAACAGCACAGGTACCTCAAAATTGCCATTCGTCAATAAAGGTTGGGTTTTTTGGTTAATTCCACGCGAGTCAGATTTATGACACCTATAATTGACTGCCTGATAATCCTCTCGCAGCGTTTTACTGCAGCCCGATTTTATCTGAGCTTCCCACGTTCTTCTCGATTTTCTGAAAATCACGTTTTTGGAGTTATACCGTTATTCCGCCCATCCCTTCAATTGTACTCCATTCTCGAGATTGTTCGCGGATATTCTTTGCCTTTCAGATTACAGCGCCTCGTGGGTTTCCGTCACTCGATATCATCCCCCTCCGCTACATCTTTTCCTTTTTCCCCTCTTCTCAAGCTTAACGAGAATGTCGAGACGGTCGAAAAGGACTGAGAAGAACGAAGAAGCAGCGGAGATTCTTGCAACGACGTAAAACCTTTCCTCGACTTCCGCGTTTATTCGCTCCGCTTTTGGCAAACTCCGCGACCCGTACCAAGACTTTATCAGAATTCAACGGAAATTCGTGAAAAGATCCACCGACAAATTTCGCAACGATAAACACTCTACGTCGAAAATATCTTTTCCAACTGCTTCCACGTTTACCTGCTAGTTACTCTCCTCCGCGTTCTATTTCTCGTCCGTTGCCAAAGAATCCGCAGCCGTCTCGTTATTTCGAATTTGCGAATCGTCGTATAACGTCAAATTCGCGAAATTAGGTGTTCGATATATTCGATCGATTGGCAACAGCGATTTGACACGTGTTGGAAAAAAGGGTCGAACGCGTCGCGTGCGATATGACAAAACAAAACAACAATCGGTCGCAGGGTTGGAAAATTCGCAGTCGTTTTATCCGAAACAGGTTTTACTTCGCCGACGTTCCGTTATTTGTGCCCGGCGAGGGGATTTTTCCATAGATTTGTCAACGCCAACCGAAGCGTACGAATTATTCTCCACGGCGGGGCGCGGAGTCGAGGACGGTACGTCGAAACAATTGGCAGGTGTCCGTCGCGATCGGCGAACCGAGGTTGAATTCCAGACAAACTGCGCCTGGATGGAACAGCATGCACGATTCAAGTTGGATGTTTATCGCCATCGACGAATTCCCTCGCCGTCGAGTTTAAATTGATAACTCATTTTCCATCCATTCAAAATTCGAATGGACTCGAATGGCTCCGCGGTTTCGTGTTTATTAGATACTTCGAATTTATGCCTGGGAAAACACCGCATTCTAATTAACGACCAAAGTTAGATCGGTACTGCTGCGAAGTTTTTTTTTATCTACTCGGTTCACCTATGACACGCGGCGTCGATACCCATACCGCGGTAACGAGCGAAACTCGCGTAGTAATCGTATTCGCCAATTTTCTCCGCCATTAATTACATTATTCGCGACGTATACGACCACCGCAAAATTGTGTAAAAACGTATAAACCACTTTCCACGTCATCCGGAGATCCGGGCCAATCGTTAACCACGCTAGTTTACGTTTTATACATTTGTTTTCATACCATCATCCACGAAACTATACATTGTGATAAGTGGTTCATAGATTTTCAGACGAGCGATCGATTTATGGGCGATTTAATTTTTTTTTTACATCGTGACAACAGTACTATACATTCTAGTCATTTCAAAGAGCATTGATTTTTTCTTTGTATATATATAAATGGATAATTATTTTTTTGTTTAAATAAAATTAAAAAATTCAAACCATCGTGAGTTCAACCTTTATGAAGAGGAATGCACAGTTTTTTAGGGTGAAAATATCTCGAGAAAAATCTGACTCGGGCAGGGAGAAGAAAAACGAACGAATAACTCGTAACTAAACGTAAAATTGATGAATATTCATGATTTTAAGGTCGACAGTAAGTGTTTTGTGATCGTGACGTGTAAAAATTTGCATAACGTTTGGGATAACTGGTCGTTGCCTTCTCAGAAGTCGGCAAGTTCAGGGACTACACGAGTCCATATGCAAATCTTTCCGAAATCCTACGTTAAATACTGACTCACGCTGGGCACTACGCGCCAAGGGATGCCAAGCTATGACTTATCCCAAGTTTAATACGGGCTTGCCTTGGGACCTGGACAATCCGCTGCCTCTTTGTCAGTTCCTAAAGAGGAGTTCGACTCATTTTTATTCCTGCTAAAGCGATTCAGCGTTGCATCGTCGCAGCTGAACTGGCTGTAGTTTTCCACAGATAATTTGTTCGCCTTTCACGTCGGGAAGACAAATTCATGTGAGCGAGAAACGCGAATGAAAAATATTGTTGAAATGTTTCAACGTCTTCCGTCACGAGATGGCGGAAAGACACGGAAAACGAGGAGGAACAGTGAAAGTAACTTTTCACGTGGAATGATATTTGCCCAACAGAGTGAGGTCGTATACCAAGGGTCGAGGAAAAAACCGCGGTCTTCTCGTATCCGGTCAAACGGATATCCACATTTCTGTTAGGCTGCGGCTCGTGATATTTATTAAGCTGAGCCATCGCTTTCAGCATCGTAGCAGCAAGTGAACGATAGTCAGAGCTCTTTCGTCTCGTTGTTGGCAGGATAATTCTCGATTCGCTTATTACCGTTGGTGTCGAAGCACGCTTTTCTCTGCTATCCGGCAACAATCGCGCGGCCATCCACGCCCAAGATAATTCTCCCGATGATAAAAATAATTCACAGTGACTGGGAATTCTTATTGTAATCTATGTTAATCCAGCTGGCAATCCCCGAGACCTTTGTTCAGCTTTCACGCTGGAAACGAGAAAGAGGGCCGCAGCTGGCGGTTTGCCGAGCCGACGCACCGAAAATTCCGAAATAAGCTCTTTCTTCCCGCCCACCCGTCCCGAACGTTACATTATTTATCTATCTCCGAAGAGTTCGTGCTCTCCTCCAAATTCTGGTATACCATCCGAAAATCTGACTTATTCGGGTCAAAGTCGTTCTCGTCTGTGCGCCGCCATCATTCGACTACGAGCGCCTCGATCGCTGCTCTCCCTGATATTTCGCCTCGATCGTTTCGAACAAATCCACAGAAGATGTGAATTCGCCGTACCTAATAAACGAGAGCAAATTTACATCGCGGTAGCAAAACGTTGAGGCTGTTACGACGCACCGGAAATAAATTCCACGCGCGAAAGATTCATCGGTCCGGAATCGATAGAATCGCGCGCATCTGTGATACCGAAAACAAAGGAGCTCGTGGAAATAGGAATACTATATCTCCAGCAGAGTATCGTAAAGCGATGGAAATCGCACGGGAAATCATATGTAATGTATATATACCTACCGAGCAGTGTCGTCCATATCCCCACCGAGAGCATTAATCTATCTAATGGCACGCCGAATGCGGACGAAGGATAGGCAAGAGGTTGCGGCACAGCTGTACAACGCGTCTGCGTCGTGTACGCGCGAATACCCTCTCGCAAGTGGTTGAAGTGCCCGAGGTTCTCCGAGGCTTTGCCCGGGTGTCTTTGGAAAACACCTCGGAAACGGAGGTTGGCCGAGAGGAAGAAGAAGCAGGGAAGTATAAGAAGAATAGGCGGAAGAAGAAGAAGAAGAAGACGAATAAGAATAATGTATAGGGGATAAAAGGGGTTCGAGATAGACAAAAGAGCCGTCGGTGCGTGGAGGTATCCGATCAGCCCCCGGATAGAAGATTGACGAAGCTGACGAGCAGCAGTAGTTACAGCGCGAACGAGAAATACACCGAAACGTATTTGTTCTCGGAGAATTAACGATTTTCCGGCTAATTTCTTCGCTCCCGCGTCACGGTACGCGAATGAAAAATGAATCATCCTCTCGTTACTCCCTGGCTCGTCGGATATAATACAACCGCCAAATTATAATTCAACTCTGTGGCACGTTTCGAGTAAATCCGACGTACGCGCCGAAATTCCACGGAGACGTATAGGCTCGCTTATTTCAACGGAACGAGGACGATGCGATTTAAATTCGGAGCGTCGTGCTTCGCGGGAAGAATCGATAATTAGGTTTTTAATCCGATTAACAATTAGCGCGCGACCCTTCTACCGTGACCCTCGGTGTCCCGAGTCAGTTATCAGGGAGGAATCGCGACTCCCTTGCCCCCCCCCCCCCCCCCTCCTCTCTCGCTCTGGAACAAACGAACGAACGAAGGATGCGAAAATCCTCTCGACTGACAGTGCCAAAATACCGCTTCGCCAGGCACAATCTCCAAATTACTGTCGCGGTCCGTCCCTCTCGCCATTACGGGCTCCGGCCACGTGATCCGCTACCCTTATCAATCCTCGCGCGCCAACGCAGCCGATAAAACGTAGACCACCCCAAAGTCCGCGAGTGTAAAGCGATTTTGAATATTTATTTCACTTTACTGATCGGCAGCGTAACGGTGCTGATCGATGGCGCGCACTGAGAGAGAGAGAGAGAGAGAGAGAGAGGGAGAGAGAGAGGGAGAGCGCGTTAACGACCAATCGAAAAAGAATTCTAGCCGCACGGAATGATCTGTATTTATTCTAGTCAAACAACCTAACGAAGGTTAATCGCGTGTCAATCAGCCTATCGATGCAACGATACTCTAATAAATTTAGATTATTTATAACAACTTCGCGAAGTTTTTTACAACATTTTCACTATCCCTAGGCAATATTTCACGTTTCTCTTCTCTTCCGTCGACCAGCTTCGTTGAACGCGATCTTGCCACCGGATCATTATATGCATCCAATGAATTCGATATCAGAGACGAGTCGCAGGCAGCGATACTCGGTCAGATCGGTAGCCGCAGCGATAACAATGGATCTCACCTTGCACAATGGTCTTCGATGGACCGACCGAAGTTACCTACCGCTGACCGCCGTCGTACAGATATCGCGACATCGTTGGACGTCGCTCGCGTTCTGATTACACAACACCTGGAATCGTATCGATTCTTCGACGAAAATGTTAACGTTCAGCGAATCAACCGATAACAGGGTTCGAAGTATTGGGAAATAAAATATTGTCGTCGTTCGCGTTGCTACGGCTAAAACCGCGACGTTAGTGGGCAGAAATGTTCAATTTCACGAGGATATTCTATGCAGCTCGTTGGATCAGTAAATTCGAAATTGGGGCAGCGTATAATGGCTGGGTTTTGTACGGAGCAACATTAATCAACAGCCGAACTTTGTAAGCCTATCGTATGTCCTCCGCGCCGCGGCGGCGCGACAACCCATGGATTTCGTCGATTCAATAGACCGAACATGGGCAACCCATCACGGGAACAAGAGGATGACGAATCTCCGTTTTAAGATCGTCCATTGCCCTGTCACGTCCAAAGCCCCAAAATTGAGCAAGATTTCGGAGGTCTATAGACCAGTAAAAGACAGTGATGAATCGCATTTTTTTTCTCTTCGACGCTTATTCGATATTGTCGGATCGACCGAGGAAAATTGTTGTGCTTCCGTTCGCGTGTAAAGGGGGAAAAATCGAAAATTCGTCGATCGAATTCGACTCGTCGATGTCGGCTCGGGTCAGCTTCGCTCTGGTTCCGAAACTGCTCCGACCACCGAGGTGCGTTGGGCGCGCTAAAGGTGGAACGCGAAATGAATATTTCATAAACGGTAATTATTATCGGATCGGAGTCGCAGAATCCGTCCGATTTGGGACGACTCGGGTAAAAAGTCGCGAGCGAATTCGCGAGGTTATCGGTGTAGGGGTAAGATAAAACCAGCATCCGGTGACGCACGAGGGATGAACCGTGACCCAAGCCCCGCGGAAGCTGAACGCTTGAAATATTAAATTAGACAGGTTATATCCCGTGTCTGTGTCAGTGACGCGAAGCTTTTTCGCAGCGATAAATCTTGCAGGATGCACACGCTGCTGGATAATACGTTTTACGTCAATCAAACGTTCACGCCACGTTGGTCAGAGCCCGGCGAGTGGAAAAAAAGCGAGACCTCGCGTGATTTTTCCCAGAGCAAACACCGGCAGATTTTAACGAGGGAAATTCATTCGGGTCGCAGGTGAGAAATCGATGCGAACGAAACGAAGGCGTACATAGACCGTGGAGTTGAAAAGCTCGGAGTATTCTTCGCGCGATCACCGAGATCCGCTCGTCTCGCGGAGAACAGGGTCGATCGGAGGACCGAGAGAGAGACACGCTAAGGTGGCAATCGGAGGGTGAAGCGACGAGTACTTGACCGCTCCCGGTTTAATTGACGTTAATTAATCCCGGATCTCGTATTTACAATCGTCGATGAAATTCTTCCCTCGGAATTCCCCGGAAGTCCGGGGAAAAATGTCAAAACTTCGCGTTGGCTGGCGGACTGGGGAGAAATTTCCTCGCTCGCATTCGCCGCTCCGATGCAAATGCAAATAAATTATTTGCGACCTAGCTTTCGGTCGGAAACCGCGTCGCCTTCGCTAACGGCGCGTTTCTCGAAATTTCTATGCATAAATTCAGCGAGCTTTGCATAACCGTCGTAACCACTTTCATCTTACGTTTATTAAAATCAAATTCAATTCGAATACCGATTTCGATTGACAATAGTATTCGAGCGACGATTCGATTCGAATCGATATGCAAAGATCGCGCGAATATCGACGCACAAAACGTCGACTCCGCGAGACACTCGAGGGAAAACGAGTTCGCGATCGCGAGACTAATTGGTACCTATATCGGTATCGATTGATCTTCTCCGTCTACCCGAAGTACGCCGCGGACTAAACAAATCACCGATACTGCCGAATAAAAATACATTGGCTCACCATTAATGTACTGCGTCATTAGCTCGATATGAAGTCAGTTCATGGAGCGACGATGACGACTTCCTGTAATCAAAGAAACGGCGTGTGAGTCCTCATTCAAGGAAGCGTAAAGCTGCGACCTATTTTTTCACACATTCTCCATTCCATTCCATCTCCGCGTACATTTTTCACGCTTTCTCCGCGAAACACACGGATCGCTCGTTACTTTCGCGCGGAGATGGATAGCGGAGTGAAAATGAAGAATCTTTGGAAAAAGTCAACGGCGTGCTGCATTTTCGTCTACGCTAGTTCGGTTGTTCTTCGCGATTCTCAGATTCATCTCGTCGTCGTGGTCCGCGTTACGGCGAGTACGCCGGATCCCCGAACTTATTCGCCTTCGCGTAACGTATTACGAAGGATAAAGCATCCCCCATCCGGTGACCCGCTCGCAACTGGCTAGAAACTCGAAGGGTAGGAAATGCTGCGGATTTTTGTTGGAGAGAAAAAAAAATCATCCGCTGATAGCTGGATATCGCGTTTACCAGAGGATAAATCGAACCACGCAGCCTTCGTGGATGCTGTGAATTTTTCACACCTTTAAGATGCAATGGAATCGCAAGTTGCCGGCTCGACGATTTCGATTTCCGCTTCCTCGCGTCGTTCGATCAAACCTGCTCGGAGATCCACTGGTCGTTCGCGGCGATGCAGACGCATCGTCGAGACCTCGAGCTCGAGTTCCTCTTGCAATTTCGCCAATGCTATTAATTAATTCGATACGTTTTCCTCGTAGCTACGGAGACATTCGTTCACCGAAATTAATGTGTACCGCGCTGAATGTTGACGTTGATATTTTCAGAACAAATTCCTGCACCGTAAATATCAAACTCCCAGACGTAATGTATACCTGCTCAACGCGTCCCTGACACGCTAGTCGAATAAGTTGGGAATTATGCGAACATTTCTTAGTCTGTTTCTCATCGTGTTTCTGGAATTTTGTTTCGTTTCCTTGCCAACAATTTCAGGAAGCTGAGTCGAGAACACGTAGGTACGAGTAAACTTCGAGCTGCGTGGTAGAAACGACTACGAGCGAATTCACATTGAATCGAGAAACTGCGCTCGCGGCTACGTAGGAGGCGTGGAAAAGAACCGTGGAGCGACGCTTACATGCAAGTGAACAAATCACGAAGCGTTTTGTGGGAAAAGACAGAGGAAAAGAGAAAAAGTACAGACAGAGCGGTGAGAAAGACTCGACGAGAAGCTCGCACCTGCCGCTGCGACCGGTCGTTGCTTACGCTCAAACATTCGCCTTGACTACGCGTGTCCGATTGCGAATCTGTCCCGATTCTTCGTCCACTCCGATTCTTCTGCGCGTCATATTGCCAGACGTAATCCGTGGAGCGTATATAGCATGCTACGTTTTTACGCCGCGCGATGATTTCCCGGCCAATCAACTGTCGATAAAGCGATCGATCAATCAAACGCGCTCGACAGAGATACGTTCGAAAAGGTCGATCATTATTCACGCGAATTTACATTTTTCACGTTCACCTGGCGACGCGGAGGTTCCCCTTCGCCAAGGTTAATTCGTCCGACCTAGCCGACCTCGTCGCCGAGTCCAAGTCTCGGGTAAGTCAATCCGTGCCTACTTCACGTCACATTTAACATTCCTTCCTTTTTTTCCCTTCTCCGATCTTGAGAGCGCCGAGAACTTGGCGTTTTCTTGCCAAGAGGTAAAAAAGTCGAGGTATGAGCTTTTTCCTCATTTTTTCCCCTCGCTTTCTTGTTTCGGCTCTTTGGCACGGGAGGGCCTGGTAAGAATTAGAAGGATCACCGGCAACTCGCTTCTCGGAACAAAGGGGAATATATACATCAGCGCAAGTCTCCTGGTGCCTCGAGTTCCGAAAAGCTGCGGCACGCGAAGCTCGGCAATTTTCTTCCTCGCGACGTCCAAACGGTCGTCGAATTTATAAGCCTCGGGGAAAAAATCCACGTCGCTGTCGGATTTGGAAAAAGAAATAATTTCCCTTCATTTTTCTAACGCGATGTAAATATCGAGGAGAAAACTTCTTTTCACTTCCTCGAAGAGGAAGGAGATATTTTTCTCGTTCGCGTCGCAGGCTCGTCGATTGCGATAAACGATAAACGATAAACAAGGCGTTAGACGACATTTCGTTGGTTAATGCTCGATCGCGAACGATTTGCAATTCAATGCGTCGTATTTTTCGAAATATATTCATATGCCGCACCGAATAATCTTCGACCTGTTTCGCGAAATGATCGTTTTATTCCACATCGCGTCGAGATTTCCGTGAAATTCCCAACGCAAGTCCGCCTTCCGGCGCGGTTCGAGTGCAAACATTGTTTCGGAGGAAGGGTGATCGACTTCGACGAAATAATAGAGAGACAGAACACCAAAATAGCTCTCCGCACAATAGCAAACAGATACATTCCCCATTCCGACCAGCGAGGCTCGAACTCGGGGAAATGTTGGGATCAATTTATCGAACATTCGATGTCGCTCGACCCCTCCACATGGTATTGTTCGACCTAACAGCAATAGGTTCGAAATCTGGAAAATCTGTACCACCCTCTTCGAGTCACGACAGGAAAGGCTGGGAAACACGGGAACGGCGAATAAAAATGTCATCCGTACGTCGAATTCAATAATTGATGACTTTTCGCGGTAACGATCAGCCGCGGGGACAGATTCTGCCCGGGGTAACTCAATTTCCCGTAAGTGATTAACCATACACGGGGGAAGTCTAATTTTCGCATTCCCAAGCCGCAAGAATAATTGAACGTTCCTAATTATTATTAATTGTCAAACTAATTTCATTGCGTCGCGCCGCGGAACATTCGCGGCGGTGAGCATACCGTACGGTATATCAACATCGACTGTAGTCGCAGCGGGAACGGACTTCCTTCCCTCGGGCCGGAATTTCTAAGGGCGGTATTTTCAACCATCGATTTTTACCCCGGCCAAATATCCGGGAATAGGGCGCGATTTTTTGCCGCAGCTCGGAGCGCCAAATCACCTCGAGCTCCCTTATTTATCTCGTCCTCGACTGCACCGATGAGATATTAGCAACGACAAAACATCGCGATGTTTCACCGAGCCTCGCGTACATCTCGCGGGCAGGGGAGGCTGCTCGCGCAAAGGTCGAGCGCGGGAAAATGGGCGAACGGGCGGTATCGTTCTGGTGGCGGGGTCAAAAGTTCACCGGTTCACCAGGCGGCGAAACGATACCTTCCATACACACGACTTATGCATAACTCATACTTCCTCGTCTCTCTTCTCGTTGTACGCACCTTTTTTCATTTTTCATTTTACGACGCGTGTTCGACCAGAAATCACGGACGAATCAACGACGCCGACGACCAGCAGAAGGCGTTCCCCTTGCGAAACGCTCCGAAATTCTACGAATAAATAAATCATCGTTGTTTAAAATTCTTTCGCTGCAAAACGAAATTTACCCAATCATTCGCTGCGATAAGTTTCTGGGCGCGTATTTGTTTTCGGTGCTACTATTGTTCGTTGATAATTCATCTTGCCGAGAACGAGTTATTTTTTTTTTCAAATTCCCTCGAAATACCGCGATTATTTTTTCACAACCGAAAGCTTCTCTTAGCTCGGACTTTTATGTTCGCTGAAGTTTGCCGGAGTGTGATTCGAAGGGAATTAATTATCGCAGAGCGATCGTCCACGATACGCATATGTCATCTGCAAAATCCAAAGCTATACTTTTCGCATAAAATTTGGAAAGAAGGGACGCGAAGGCGTACAGAATTTTGAACTTTATCAGCGCGACTGAAATCTTTTTGTGGACTCGGTCGTACATTTTTCACGATGATTATTATCATACGAGAATTTCACGCCCGGCGTCGGAGATTTTTTTGTATTTTTAGAAACTGACTCACTCGCCTACAAGACAACGTCCGAAGTCGGCGATAAGCAACAGAGACACGAGAAATTCACGCGAACTCTGTACTTTTCTGCGAATACATCGGGGAATGATTGATCGGGAAAATTCTTCTCTTCCACGCAAGTATTCAAACTTTGACACATATTTTGCGAAGAATTATAAAAGTGATTCGAAGGGAGCGCGATGGTTGAAAGATGGATGTTCGGTGCGCTCGGCTGGGCCCACGACAAAAAGACACCCCCGAGTTTTATTTTCCAATTTATTACCGGAAAGTACTTCGAAATCTTGACACGACATTTTTCCGTTCGCGAGTCTTTCGATATTCCATTCACCTCAGCGACCCAATCGAACGGTCAATCCAATCACGAGGGTCCGACGACCCTCGTTTTCACATTTTTACCCCTCCGCCTATGACCCACTTTCTCCTACGAAGAAATCTGAATTATCCGGGAAAAACGATCCGATCTACCGAAAGTGAAGAGACGAGGAGAAAAAATCTCGAGCAAGATCAGAATTTCACGCGGGTTCGGAAATCTCGCGTGACAAATAACCATCCAACGATTACGTGAGAACGATTCCTTCGAATCCCAGTGGCGAATCTTGTTTTTCTACCGCCACCGCCACCGCGACGGATGGCTGATAAAATGAATCGCGATCCGATTCCAAACACTCCTTTAAACATGTACAGCACGCTCGTTCCATGAAAAATGCTCGGCAAATTGTACCTACGCGAGGTGGAATGTTCGAGGAGACAAATGTTGGTTGAGAGTAGAGGAGCTGAGGTAAAGTTTGAAAGTGAGCTTACGTCCCTACGGTGTCTACTGTTTTTGTGCATCTCGCAGAAGTAGGGTAGCAAACTGTCGTTTGCGATACGTTATCCTCTTCTCCTCACCCGTTACACGATTCATTACGAGGGGATATACGTATCATCTCGCGCTGTTTCAACGTCGAGTACGGGTAGCTAATCCTACGAAATTAACTCGCGTACCCGCGTATCACCTGGTTTCACTGTATGTAAGCTCGCGATGTAACTCTGCGCCGAGAGCGCGATAGTCTAACCACGTACCAAATGTTTGAACATACGTAATCTTTGCACCCTCGCGCGCGAACATTCAAATCGTACGTTGCCGGGTGCCCGACAACGTAGCGTAGGGTTAAACCACGTCCGACTACGTTCTCGCCCCGCGCTCAGGCATACGCCGTGTTAGCGTAGCGCGTCTGACCACGTACCGTCAGTCTGACCATCCTCGCGCCGTGTCGCGTCCAGCGCGTCTCGCACGTCCGACCACGCTGATTTGCGATAGTCGAATCGTCGTGTGCTTACGCTCGTAAATCGCGCTTTTATAATTAAACCGTCGTACTTGCCATCTAATAGATTAGATATTGATTCATCCGTGACACGAAACGCGGCTTGAATAATCCGAATGATCAAAGATTCATCGAAACTAGTCTCGTCCAAGAGGCAAAGAGAATCCGAATCACTGGGTACGATGCTCACAGGGCGGAATAAATTCGACACGATCCAATAACGAGTAGCAGCAGACCGGGTTCAGTCGGCCGGGCTACTACTTGATTTTACTGACAGGGGAATCGTGTATTTTCGGATACTTGCGAATTAATTAAACTCACAAGATAAGCGTTTTATGCGAGGGACAATGGAAGTGATGATAACGATGATCCTATTATTTATTCTCGACTGTAACAAAAAGTGAAACGATTCGACTACTCAACCTCTAAATTATTGTTTGTGGTTTTTGACCACGGGATACAAGTTGTTCTGTCTATCTAGAACAAGTTTGCGATAATTCAACACGAAAAATCCAGGTCACGAGGGACCCCTTTCAAACAAGTAACTTTTCCTTCTTTTTTTTTAGGTACCTATCATGTCATATCATATCGTATCGATAGAATTATTAAAGTCCCTTTACACGTTCGTTACGCCACTTCGTACGACGATTCGAAGCTCGTAAATACTGACGACCGAATGATACATCCTTGGCGGAAACTTTCCGATCTTTAAATCTGTCAACTCGAGTAACTACCAGACGTCTCTGCAACCAAGATAACGACGAGGTATCTACATCGACGGAGATGCTAACTCTCGCGTCGTGCCTTCAGCACGCGAACTGGTAGATAAATTTAACGATATTCGGGACGAGAGAAAAATTGAATAGGAGCGATAATAGCGCTGACGAGAATGAGCAACGAGTTTGCGATCATTTGCTCCGATCGCTGATCGATAGTCGATACCTATGCGAGTTGATTCGCTACGTAACCAGATCTGACGCCGACACGGGAGATTTTCAGTAATCGAAGAATACAACGAGCGTTGTTCACTCGCGTAAATGCGAAGTCTGGAATAAAATTCACGTAAAATTCACACACGAGCGAATCATGTCGAACGTGGGTACGTTACTTCGCGATCTCCGTCGCATCCTGGAGTTGCGGAAACGATCGACAGGCAGGATTAATGTCAGTGTGGCTAAGATCGGTACGCGCTGTGTTCCCAAAAGCGAGTGCTTTCAAGGACCAAAAAGCTTTTTATCTTTCTCAAATATCCTGGCATCTTATCCCGAAGTTTTGTGCTATAATGAAAATTCTCTTTGACGTTCGACGTCCCATCGGGTGATCCATCTCGCGACAAAGCCTTCGCCCATCTCGCTCCGCGGAATCTTGAATTTCCGTTGTGAAAAAAAGCAACAACAAAAATCGATGGTAATTTCGCGCGTCAGTTCACATCGCGACGGACTCATATTTCATTCGATATTTTTTCACGATTCGTCACTCGTTCCGGGTGGAAAATAAATGTTGCGCCGCGAGGAGGTATACTTCGAAGGATACTTTTTCTTCCTCGCAATCTTTACCGCTGTTAGTAGTATTGGCACGTAGATATAACGCGGCAATATTTCAATGGAACCTTTTTCGGAGAATTTTTTCCCCCCAATTCCTTTTGGCACCCTAGCGGACCAGATATTTTCTTTTCATTACTACCAACGCGTCGCCGTTATATTGTCAGACGGCGAGGAGAAAAATTGCCAACAAAGTTTTTCAATCGAATATTCTGCCCGCTTTTATGGGGGCCCGAGATACGTCACGTGGGTATAAATATCGTCGCGATACAAACTCACTGTCCGTATTAAACGAAAAATTGCTCGACGTCGTTGACGCTAAATTCCTGCGACGCTAAATCCAATCGCGAGACATCGAAAGTTCTCGACAACATTTTCTTTTCGATCGGCGCACGCGAAACTCTCGCGAGGATGAATAATTTGAACCCATCGATCGTCGATCACGAAACGAACTCGATCGTCATTTACGCTGGACTTACTTTTCGACAGTTAAATTCGCATCCATCGCAATTACGCCCATCATTTCCCTTGGTAAATAAACAAAAAACTTCCCCAACTCCGGACAACGAAGTCAGAATCATTCGTGCGAATACACATCAGAGAAGTATAAACAGAAAACTGAACATTTCGATCGCGTTGGAAAAATAAATTCGTACTTCGTTTCTTTCCTATTTTATCCACAAAGTGATATCGATTCGTTCATTTAAATTTCAAACGTATTTTTCTCTTATAAGCGGAAACGTGGCAAAAAGTACCTCGATTTTATTGAAACGAGAGTAACTTAGCGTTGCGACGAGTATTTCATGCTTTCCATGAAAAAATAGCTGGATTATTACGATAATGGGATTTTCCGATTTCCCCTAACTCCATTTCTAGACCATTCATTTTGGAGGTCGATAGGTGGTAAAATATAGGCGTAAGAGAAATCTTATACGCGTAGCTCGAGGCGAAAATTCGAACTCGCAAGATTCGTTCGAGAAGCATTCAGAATTTTTCATACCGAAATACTGAGTTTCGAGTCGAAACAGAAATAAGGAATGATGTACGTTTGTTTATTATTTCAAATTGTATAATCCGGCTAAGCAAAATGTGTGAGTTATTTATTTTTCATTCCGAACTCGTGAATAGTATTCTCGACGTGAATTTCCACGCGTTCGAACACTGTCTAGCCTGTCTCCTCCAGCCATTGATGAACGTCGAATCGACCCCCATCCATGATTTTCAACATTTGCCATTGATAATTCTCGATTCAAACTTTTTTTCACTTCGAGTGACACGATCCATGCGAGAACATCTATTCGACTGGCTCGTTTATTTTCCTACGAACCTCGTTCGTATTCCGTAATCATAACGCAGATGTTACAGATTGACCCCCGTCGCATCAGTTTTCTAGTCGATCAACACGAGAATTCGGCTCTGAAATTCTCGTCTGATTATCGTATTCGTCAGTTGTCACTGGTTCAAAAATTTCAAGACATTGCGTACACGTGTACCGGGAGTACAACCGAACAGCCTCGTGAAAAACGATTTACGAGTCTTACGTCGTGAAAAGAGAACAAAAAAATGGTCGACGGTATCGACGACAAAATATATCACCACACACGCAAATGAATCAGTGATCTTTACTCAATGGCCAGTCAACTTTGCGAAAACACGAACGATTGCCTCTCGTTTTTCATCTCTGACGAAGCGCGTTACACGTTTGATCTGTAATGTTTATTTGTTTGTTTGTTTGTTTGTTTGTGGCCTCGTAACGCCTGTACGCTTGGACCGATTTCTACTCGGTTAGTGTCGGATGACGGGCTATTTCCACCGCAAAGAGTAAAGATAACGGAAATTGAATTTTTATCACCACTTTCTCGTGTAATTCGATAACGGTAAATGGAAGATTCGAAGAGGACCTGTCATTCCCCTGATCAGGAATCGGTCAGCTGTATCCCCATAAATCCATAACGGATCAAGCAACTTATATCGTAGTTTCCTTCAATCATGGTGTATTCGTTGGGTTTAAGCAAAAGTTGATAGCGCGGTGCTACTGTTTTTTTTCCTACTTTCCACGTATATATTAATGGGAGCCTGCAATTAGTTTTTTTTTTTTAAATTCGTTTTATCAGAAACGTCATCGTTTTCAAGTATTCGCGAGAAAATATGTGGACTGATGTGCCGAAATAGTCAATTGAATAAATTTCATCGAGTAGAATAATCGATGTCGATGACTGAAGTAGTAAAACGACAGTCCTCGATGCTTCAATCTCACGGTCGGGACTAGATTTAGTGGCAGAGATTGCGTTCCTCGCGTGGGAAATTCGCC
Source organism: Arge pagana (assembly GCA_963969455.1). Taxonomy (NCBI): domain Eukaryota; kingdom Metazoa; phylum Arthropoda; class Insecta; order Hymenoptera; family Argidae; genus Arge; species Arge pagana. The sequence goes on along the minus strand of OZ018311.1, from coordinate 6,451,341 downwards.
ACCTTACTTCCATGACGTGGGAGGAAAAAAATCCTCATCAGAGGAGCGTTATCATCGTTATCAAGTTGTTAACTCGTCGTGAGATAGGTAAAGTGATAACCATAGATTATTGGTTATTGATTGAAGATTATGGGAAAATGCATTACGGCTCCGAAATAAATTGCTGTTCAAGCAAGATCGTGTACAATGGACAAACATCGGATAGAATGAACGCGTTAAAAATTGGGATAATTTTTTCGTTCAAATTGATCGATCCTCGGCTAATTTTCTCTCGGAACACGCATCAAAGTTATCTGACGAGCAGAAGTCAGAAGATAAATAGGTACGCTGGGTTGCCAAATATTTAGGGCCACTACACAGATTCCTGCAGTTTCCAGTTTAGTTTAAACATTGGAGGTAACAAATTGGTTTTCATCAGATTTATTCACGTGATGTTGGTACAGATATCGTTATTATTAATTTTAGTAAGCGCTTTCAATGATAACTAATTTGAAATCGTTTTTGGAAGTGATCGGCTCCGAAATAATCTGCGAGTAAATTTCGTTTCCTAATAAATTAGTTTTGCGTATTTTCGTTACGAAATTTAAATTTGAATTTTATCTTTATTTATTCAGAAGAAATAAATAATTCAGCTCCCGTATATTATTATTGTATGATCTCAAGTACATGCTCTCTTTTATGAAGAATACCAATACAACCCATTATCAATTATTTGCCAAAGAAAAAAAACACTAATCAAAGTAGGAAATACGAAAATCTGTGAACAGTCCTTATAATTTGGCAACCTACTGTAGTTGCAACTGCAGTTTTCAGCAAACATCGATGAAATCCAAAGACAGAATACACAAATAATTCTCTAGTTTCGTAAGCTACGATCTTTTGGTTGTAGAAAGTGAATTAAATACAAGATAGTGCTCGAATTTTTGGCACAAGTGCAAATTTCAACTGTTTTATTTGTATATTTTATTCCGATGATTTGATCGCAAATTCTGTATTTTTCAACACTGCCTTCCCTCTTGACCCCGAACCGACGGGGAGAACGTTGTATTTCGCAAACAAAATCCTCCGTTATCTTTACTTAGACCGAACACTCGAAAACTTGACTGCAAATTTGCAGTCAAGTTTTCGGCTGTTTGCCCGCAATAAGCGAGAGATAAGCGACAAGGCTGACGCGATAAGCCGGAATTTAATTGTAAGTCGTCCGCAGAAGGGAGTTTGAAAAAAAGACGATATTTTTCGTGCAACGTGCAGAGAGACCACGGAGTACTTTCGCGCATTGAGATAAGAGCTCGTTATCAATCTTCGGCAACAAGAGAGGGTCGCGCGTCGACCACCGCGGAAAATATTATCTCCGGCCAATTTTTCTCCGCGTAAGGAAAACCTCAAGATTTATACCGAGTGTCTCGGGCGTAATTAAACCCTCGGAGAGAATTTGGTAACTCTCCCGCAACTCTCCCAGCCTCGACTCCTTTCGCGGCTCTTGGACTACCGTTGTTGTACGAAACTCGTCTCTTTGTCGCGCGCGTCAGAGTGTTAATTGCATTTGACACTTGGCAGCATGCAATTGTTTACTCTGGAAGTTTGTTTGGAATGGTAAATATCCGTGTACTCGTGTACGTACGAGTATATACGCTCGTCGACTAACGTTCGATACGAGCGACGTAGAACGTCCATTCCGCGAATAAACCAACCAACATCGAGTCTCTCTCTACGAACGCGAGGTAGGCGGAAATTACAAGCTTTTTGAACATTCGAACGGTCGTCCGATAATAAACGCAGCTTGAAAGAGTTGCTCGTCCATCCTCCGAGAGCCGGATCTTTTTTTGGACGAAGCATCGCGCGAGCATTATGAAATAGATTGAAATTCCCATGTAAACTCCGATTCGCAACTTATATACCTATTCCACCCCCCGTTGATATCGCGACGGTATCTCGGAGTAACGAGGCATCGCGCCGCGAAGCAAAAACTTCAATCTCGTTATCATTAAGGAGTCGTGTCTAACGAAATGAAATAATCTTAGATTTCCGACCTCTCGATTCGCACGATACCTCGCGCAGACAAGAGTTTGACAAAACCTCGCAAACCTTCGTCGATTCAATAATTCCAGTATTTTGTTGCACTAGAAAATTCAAGTGCGTCCTTCGATTTCACAATTCTACGATACAGGTGAGAATATGTAGTCTGTACGCCGCATATCGCACGCATCCTCAGAACCATTCTCTCCCTTGCCAACAATTCACGGTTAAACTTGCAATCTAATTACAAAAGTCACGTAGCTCTACTTCTACGTATTTGCACATACCCCCGTGATATTCCCAATTAGGATTCAGATTCAAAGGGATCTCGTATACGTGACCTTTATTCTGATCACTCATTTTCAAGCCGCGGTGAGCCGGCGGAAACTCGTTGTCAAACGAAATTACGAAATTTCAAATTTCGAAACGTTCCGCCGAATTGGATTCAAATTACTTTGGACAATTAGTTTCGATGAGATTTCGACCGCGCGTTATTAATTAAAACCATCGCAAATTCGAAGAAATACGAATATTTCGCGGACCTATGTCCTGTAACCTTAGGCATATAAAAATACGCGATTGTAGTCCTAAGAAATTCAAGGTACGCGAACGTGCGATAAAGAATGAAATTTGTCGGGATAATCTCACGTACAGAGTCAATGGCAACGTTTTGTCGCGTGGATACGGATTCACGTCCAACGATACGAGACATGGAGACCAGTGTGCGCGATGTAGATTCGAGGACATGGATCGTGATTAGCAGAGAATATAAATGACATCGCAAACGCGGTGTGTATCTGTTTGAGCGGGTATCGATGCGTAATAGTTTGCATGGATGGGCCGTCGAAGCGAAACGTTTATCTAATTGTTATCCAGCGCGAAGCTTCGAACTCCAAATAGTCGAAATCAAATTTAACCCGACACGCCATTTAGCCCACGAGAAAATAACATACGCGAAGGCTGTGTATTTTGGCGATAACTTCCGGTATTCCAATCACGTTCGATCATGCACGAGAGATTTACAACCACGGCACGCTTAAAAATGAGTTATTCCAGTTTGGAAAGATCCGTTTCCGAACTTTGTCAATCGAATCGCGGAACGCGTGAAATTTCCCGAAGAAATCAAACGACGAGAATCCATCGATAATCGTTGCGGACCGAAACTTTCCTTGCGCTCGAAATCGACATTTTTTTCATCGTCGACCCGAAGCTTTGCTTCGTTCTTTTCCTGCGGCATACTATTTTTATGCGGCATACAACGTCGGTCGTACAAAGACATGGGAGCGAAGACTATAAATGAACAGGTGATAATGTCATTAATTCGCGACCGCCGTAGTTATCTACCTACCACTCGACCTGAAGTCGCAAGACGACGCGAAAATCTAAATTTACGTGGAAAAAGAATCTGATGATTTCTCGCGACATCGTTGAATCGTTACCGGCACGACGAAGTATCCGAAGGTTACTCTAGACGCGGATAATAATTTACAACTTTTTCTTCTCCAATCGTACACTACGAGCGAAGCGAGGCGCGAAGCTGATCCCTACTGTACACAATCTCGACCATGTGGTACCGATTCGGAATGATCATCAGCGAGGCACGCCGACTACACGAATATTTCTGTCCATGCTGTACGATATTCATCGCAGATTCCCAATTTATTTCTCCTTATTTCTCTGCATCGCAAATGCAGACAACAAATAATCTGGCCACGAAGAACGAATACTGCGCGAAAAACCGAGCAGTCTACCAAAGGCGAAATGTTTAGAAATGCAGAAATGTCTACGGAAAAGGTATCATTATTGTCGTTGAGAGTCGATTCACGAATTGAACCAGCAACGAAACGTGCATCCCGTTGTTAGCCTCGATTGAATTCGATGAAAAAACTGTTCTTGTAATTGGAAAGTAGAATGACGCGGTAAGGTAGAAAATCATAACGTGTCGCGTTGTATCGTCGCTGATCCTTGAAGAAAAAGAAGAAAAAACAGAAACGCGCGCGGGTATCGTAACGCGTGTCGCATAACGCGCCACACGTGATTTTGTAACAATCGTTCGAGTCGTAAGATTCCTTATCGAGGAACGCGGGTTGTTTTCATACGAGTACGAACGAACAATCGCACGGTGTACGAAGCAAAACAAATCTTACCGGGCTGTCACAGACAAAAACGAAAGGCGAACCACTTCTTACACTGCTCGCACCACTACTGATAACAGAGTCAAACGACAGCGCGCCCTGCGCGCCGGCGTCACTGTGTGATTCCCAACTACGCGCGTTCGCGGCTACGGCGCGGCGCCTAGCCGTCGAATATTCAGCGCCATCCATACCTATATCGTGAAACCAAGTGCGATTCAAACGTCAAAGGTTCCAATTTTGAGACCGCAGATGCAACACGTACGTTATTTCGCTAGCGGACGCGTTCATTTGCCTACTCACGTTGCGAGCACGCGACCGGTGGTGCGACGTCTTTCTTAGCTGTGCGCAATGAAAGGAAAGCAAAACTGTGCAAATAAGTGAAATACGTATTTTGTGATATTTTTATCCCATATATTGTGTGTAATGTACATAATTGCTTGATAAGGATAACTAATATTCAACAATAATTGGTAAATAGTTAAATAACATACGAGTATCACTAGTTGTGAATTCGCCAAATAATATACTTCTGATTTCGATACATATTACAAGATTCTTTTCATCTATTCCGTTTCATACTATTATATAATTTTCTTCCTAATCAGTTTCAAAGTGATGTTCACGTTTAATTTTGATCGCTTCCAAGAACTTTACACGGGTAGAATATTTTTTACAATGTAATCAATGGTTGACGATGGTCGTAGGATAAGCAAGCGAAAAGAAAGAAGATGTAAATTTCTCGTTCGACGATCCATTGGTTTTGGTCAAAACCGACTCCCTTCTAATTCGTACGTTTCTCATCGACCATGCTTGACAAAGTGTACGCGAACATACGCTTGTCCGCCGTTCCATTTCCATATAAATAATAAAAGCTAATTAAAATACGATATCTGAACCAGTTTTAATTTACAAATTCAAATCCTACAGTTTTTTTTTAAATTTAAAATCAAAATCAAAACGTGACGATTACTCGGTTAGAGTTTTAAAGAGACATTCGCATGGTAGTTAGGGGTATAGAAATGAAATGGAATATTTCTAGCCAATTTTGTAGAAAATGCTTGAATACATCTACGCCTAACCGAAACGAGAATTATTTCTGCTCATTTTATCACGTGATAAATCGCCTGGAACTGACTGTCGAGGCGATAGACGTCGCTCGTTCGAACGGTGTGGAACATCACGCGACAAAATAATGTGAGGTCAACAAAAAAATTCGTTACACTAAATACAAAGTACAACAACGTAGTTACATATCGTGGGTATCAGCAATCGTTGTTGAAAAACACGTAATAATAGTAATTACAACAATCTAGTCTATAAATGCTTCAACGTTATGAAAAAACAAGGCTATTCTTTCCTCTTTCACGTGCGTATGGCATGTTGACCCACTTCGTATCTCGATTATTCGATCATCAATGATTTATGTATTCCCGTATCAAGCTTTCGGGAATCGCGGATCATGCAAGCACGAATACATTGGTGACGAATAAAAATGTTTCAGTTCAGTAGACGCGATTATTTATACATTTTTAACACGGTGTCACGATCACTCTGCCTTGATTGTTCTTGGCAAGCTACACGCGACCGCACTTGAAAACGCCTCACAGCCGCATTCTCGGTGAAATATTCACAGTTCACATTAATTTAGAATCTTTCACGACTCCCGTCTAATGATACGATCCAACGTTGGATTCACGAAACATTACTTAACTTGAGTTTTCAAATGCTGCAGGAATTCGTAGTAGCTCAACGCTGACTCGATACGGTCTTCGATCAAACGTTCCGTAAATACCTGCTTGAAATGACTGTCGTCCCTGTTGGATGCCAGTGAAGAATCGAGTGATCATTATATTATTAAACCGTATACGTTATATATACGTGCATTTCAATGAAATTCGATAATTCAAATCTCGATGAAAAACAAAATGATGAAACTGCTGCATACCTTATTACTTGTATAGAGGCATAGTACGGCTTTTCTTCTTGTAGACTAAATATAAAGTTGCGAACCTTTTCGCTTTCAGCAGTTTCCAACTCGGGTAAATCGTACTGAAATTGAAACAATTTTACATACCGACGAGTACCAAGCTAACCTACCATCAACCGAAACCAAGGCCGTGCACTCGATGCCACTTACCATTTCTTCTGGTATAGATGTGAATGCTGGAAATCCGAGAACATTGCTACAAAATACCGGATGAACATTTTTGCCAACATAAATGAGAATCTTGTCTCCAATGTCGAGAAGGAAGACTCCTCGCGAGTCCAATTTCTCGGCGGACAAATGTAATCGTGGTGGTTGTGGACACAACTTGCCCTCAACCTCCTTGGTATTTTCGTCGCTGAGCGCATGAATCGGATATAAGTCCGGATAAATGGATTGTATGAGTTGCGACAAAGGCAATGCCTTCATCTGACACATCGCAAAAAGACGATCATCCAGCCGTGTACTGGTACCTGATCTGAAGGCAATCTGCGAAGAAACATACGAAAATGTATCGTGAAAATAAATTCTCGTAAATCACTACATAAAAGAGGTCACTCACGCATTTCAATAGTGCTATTATGTATAACGGCAGTAATTTCAAATTGGCTGGAGCTAATAAGCTTCCGATTGTTGCGGATTGTGATAACTTGTATGCGGATAAAACGTCAATAGCCACGTTTATCAATGCATCTCGAGCATCGGACAACGATGATTGCTGCGATCTATCTACAGCTGTAACAAGATAACCAAGGTATTAAATCATGAATGATTAATCTCATGAATATAATCTCATCGTGACCCTCGATGGAGGCGACGTACCCATCTTTGCCAAAAGTCCGATTATACATTGCTGGTCTGCCGAGTGCAAGATGTCACTGAGGGTCGAAACTACCGGCAAACACAGGGTGTGCACGCGAATCCGCCGCTCACCTGAATCAATGAATCAGCGTTATTGGGGCAGGATTCAGCGCTGCGATATTTCTTTTCGAGAACAAGTGATCGGTAATGTTCGATGACAAACTTACCCTTGCTGGAGGTATACAGTAGCGCAGCTTGAAAACAAACACTTTGAACGTCCGACAGATTTTCCTCAATTGCCACTTGCATGCCAAAACCGGCATCCGGATTAATATTTGGTAAACTGAGTAGATCTGTAGACCTGACGAAAAAGTTCCCATGAAACGTGTCGATGCTCAAGCCACGGGTACAACGTATCCTCATCACTGCCTCAAATCCAATTTTCCTAGTCAAGTATCGTCGTACCATTCGTTCCAACATATCATTATGTTGCGGTTTATTGTATCGGAATAATGGCACGTGATATATACAACCGCCCGAAAATTTACACATGCCAGCTGAAATGAAATTTATTTTCAATTTGTATCTTAATTTTGAGATTGGTCTATGATTATTAAAGCGAAATTGTTATACAGTTTCTTACATAGCGTTGCCATGTCGCTGTATTGGCTATTAAGTAGAAACAAATCGACAGCAATTTGTTGTCCACTACAGTCTAATGCGATTCGTTTGTAGAAGTCAGTTGCCGGATTCAAGTGAGGCACTTCTTTGCCTGATCTGTTATTTGGATCTTCTCTGGATTGCAAGGAACCAGGTCCAACATTGGGTAGACAAGTTTGGAATACCGTCACTCGACCACCAGTTGGAGACTAAAGGTAAATAAGAAATACAGCGTGTAAAATAATTGATCCGCACTACGGCAAGCAATGTTACCTACCATCAGTTTGAAGGCAGCTTGTAAACCAGCGCCGAGAGCGCAGTTCGTGTCGTGCGTTCCATCAAACTTATTTGGTAGCTGAACTAACAAATCTACGATCAATTCCTCTCGTTCTTTCAAATTCACGATGAGATTATCGGGACAAGGAATAAACACATCTGAAAGAGAAATTTGCATACTCATTTAAACGAGAAAAACCGGTTTAGAGCAGAAAAATTGATGACTCTGCTGAAACACTGACCGTCGATTTCCAGCATGATTATTTCATGCGGTTGCGATACGTTGTCGGGCATGCTGAAGAAATGTAACGCTGAATCCACTGCCAAAAATCCTACTTGTGTCCTACTATCTCCGGGTAATCTCGAGAGCTCGTCAATTATAGTGCGACACACTATGCTTAAATAACCACTTTCCACCGCAAGTCTTGACACGTCAAAGACAAATAAATAAACAGCAGGTTGTGGCGGACGAAGCTGTAATTAGAATTGATGGGAATTATATAAATGTTAGGGAATGCTATCAATTATCGACTAAGCCAATACTTGCCATGTATTCGCTGGGGGCAATAAATTCAATGGTGCTTGTTTTTACTTCTGGACGACGTGACGGATCACCGTAGGATTTAGTCACAGGATCAAACTGAAATTCTTCAGGAACTGCAGAAACAATAAATTGGATTTGTATAGGTTGACTGTGTAATTGGTACAAAATATAAGAAATTTCACGAATACTCACGTTCATTTACCCTGTAGCACAAGTTGCACTTCCATCGATGCGAGTCAACAAAATAAACGAACGGATTGATGTAAGTTCGACATGCACGACAGCGCACGATCGTACTGCATTGAATAACTGGCAAATGCTATAAAAAAAAAAAAATACGTTCTTTACATTTGTCGGTAAAAATTGATGCGTGAAATCACAAAACACTTACGTGCAAGTCTTTGAAGGGATGTATTAGAACTCCTAATGGCAGTCTTGATTTTTTCAGTAACGAACTAGTTTCGGGAATTTTGGTTAGCGTGCATCTGAAAATACTAAAAAAAAAAGCCGGTTCGTAATACTTTCAACAGCATTGAAATAATTTCTAATAAACAAATGCTTACTCGGGACTGCAGTTAACATTGTCCAAAAATTCTTGTTGCAGTTTGATTTTTGGAGGCTCAACTCTTTCAGCAGGCAGAACGTTTCGACATTGGAGCAGATCTATGGATTCCATACCCTTGAAATTTTTTAATAACGTTTTTTTTTGTTTAACAAAACTTCCTCACTAAAATATATGCATATATTCAACGTTATTGTTGAACACTCACCCATATCTTATTGAACCCAGCTTGAGTCACGTTTAATCCACTCATTTGATTGTTTAATTGATTCATTTTATCCGGATAAGCATTTGGATAGCGTTTAGCCATGTTATCCAATGGAACATTTGACAATTGTCCAGGATATTGTGGCTGCGTGTTGAACTGATTTTGCTAGAAAGTACAGTTATTTACACTGGTATGTCGAAGGCTTTTGGAAAACGTATGATCGATTGCAATAATAAAGCTACTTTGAATCTGTGAATTTTCTTCTCTACGCAATTTTTGTGTCAGTTGTGTGTTAACCGAGTATCCAAAATGTGGACAAATCAAAAAAACTTTAATCCAATAATTGATCCACTAGTTAGAAATCTGCCTAGCATGACGAAATCGATAAAAAGTATGTCAATGGAGTTAAATTTTTTTGTGATATGACTGTGAACTTACAGGTTGATGTCCGGGTAAAGGAGGTATCCCTGGCTGTGCGACACCGGTTGGATACTGTTGAAAACCGATTGAACCGGTCGGTGACAATTCAGATGATTGGGAGGGTGTAACGGGTCCAGACATGTTTCCGGTCGCCAATGGTGGTTGAATGCCATAACCACCCTGAGGATATTTTCTTTGTCCAGATAAATTTTGAGGTGTACCATAAGTGTTTTGATTGGGATTCACTGTTTTGGGTGGACCAGGTAAGTTTGTTGGATTTGCTAACGGAGGGAGTGGACTGGAATATGGATTTGAATACTGAGCAGCCGATGATGTAGGTGAGACATACTGCATTGGAGGTCTACTGAGGTTCGGCGGATTGACAGGGTTTGGTGTTTGAGCAGAGTGTTGGGTGATCGGTGCACTTGGAATGAAGTTTTGTGAAGGGTTCGCGGTATTCCGGGAACTGCCTTGTAAGTTTTGGGTACTTCCGAACAAATTTTGCGTATTACTATAAGGAGATTGCGTTGAGAATGTAGCACCACTTGGTAAAGAAGTAACTGGTGATGGATTCGCAGGTGCAAAAATATTTTGAGTAGACGTTCTCGTCGCGTCTGAAGATGAAAAAAACGAAGACTGTAACTGTTGATTGGACCCTAATTGCGTCACCACATTTGTAGACTGATTCGAATTTTGAGAAGACCCATGCACGTTCGATGGGTTTTGGGAAATTTCCGTAGGGTCATCTGTGTCTGTAACCAATGTTCTCTCGTTCTGGTTTTGAGGAAGTGGAGGCATATTCAAATTGCTTCGGTTCATTTGGCTAATATTCGGTCGCATATGACTTGGAGTTGATCCGGATGAAGGGAATTGGGAAAGATTTGATGCTTGAGATACTGTCGCAGTGGTATTTTTATCGTCATTCTTTGGAATCACATTACTAGAATCAGAAGTACTATCCCCAAACGACTGTTGAACTTGACCTGTGGTTCGAAGATTTTGATTCGACTGCTGAGCAGTCGAATGATCTGTTCCCATTTGAGTTTGAATTTGTGTTAAATTTGGATTAGATGAACGTAACGAATGAAAACCAATAGGTTGGTTCGCTGGCTGTGTGCTCGAATAAGGTGGATTGAATACGGAAGCAGTCGGAGCAGTTGAAACTCCGATATTTGGTTGAATGTTCTGACTAAGAGGAGGTGTGCCAGCAGGACTATAATTCTGAGCTGGTCCCATTCGTGGAGGTAAGGCTGCAGAGGTTCTGTTCGGAGTTTGCTGTCCGTTTATAGGAGGCATGGGTGGTCTAGGCATTTGTGGTCGGTATTGATTTTGAAACTGATGCGTTGGCGATGGATTTCTTGATGGTTCTCTCGAAGGATCACGAGACGATTGCGAAGAATTCGTTCCTGCGACACACAATCAATAGTTGGCCTGTTCAACTGCTTGACCATTGTTGTACAAGTAGCCGAGAAAGTGTGTGTATATATATATATGTACATATACACTGTGCTCAATCAAATGCACATATTATATACCATTTTGAACGTGTGGTGCTTTGTTAGGTTCGCCGTTTACCAATGCAGGAGGTCCAGATTTCAAGGGGCCCGGATTACTTTGATATGGTTGATATTGATAACCACCAGGTTGAGACATGTTGCTGTATTTGAATATTACTGAAATCATAAACAAATGATTCATCTCCGAGAGTCCCAATCCTGCAAATAACCCTAATGAGACACGCACGTTTAGTCTGGCAATCTTAACACGAGATAACATAATAAGTAGACACGCGTACAAGAATTTTATCTGATTCTCATATTTAGGTTACAAACTTATCATTCCCACGTCGTTCCGTGAAGCTTATTTTTGGATCGATTCCGAACAAAACAAATTGTTGTTTGTTAAACAGCATGACATAGTACTCGTATGATAAAACTGATATCTAATTTTCACGCGAACCATCAAAGAAAACAGGCAATCCTGTAAGATGATTAAGCTAGACTTGATTAAACTACATATTCCTTCGTTCAAAGTTTCATTTTTTTCACGGTGATGTTTGACTGAAAATCAATGCTTTCATATTGATACTGTTTACATGGTTTTGTTAACAGGTACAAATGTACAAATGTTCAAATTACAAACATCATAATCAACTAGCTCTCAGTTATCTACGATCAGATTATTCTATGACGAGTGCATTTGAGCTCTGTATTAAGCTAAATTTGATTCCCTAATTGAAAATATGAAAATTATATATTTATATATATTGAGAAATAATGTAACAATTGGCTAGTACAGATCAGTATCAGAGACGGTCAAGACGAGTGGACACGCGAATGAGATATTCATCAATTAAGGCTGTCTGATTATATTAAATATATAATGTATTATTCTGAACCAACACCTTGACCCAATACCCCAAAAACCTACACTGCGTGCTGTCAGACTGCCACCCTAGTTGACACTTCGAGCAGTGATTCGAACCACATCGATGATCGTTACCACGTACAATGGAAGGAATATCATTAATGCAAGATCGCGTTCTCGAAAATCGCGGCGTCACATATGATAAGCACGCGTTGTAAGGTTAAAAACGTCACTGAAAGATGACAAAATGATTTCTTCTCCGTGGTTCCACGACGGAGCCAGAAGTTTGAATATTTTTTCAACGCACGATTGTACGTCTCTTACCTGTATAGAGAACGTTTTCGTGGAGCTTAGAATTCGATGCTACGTTCTATACATCACAAAATAGTGCATTGCCTTCGGAACAGATAAATTTTTGATAAATTTCTCACAAAAGCAACACATGAACGACACACAACATTACGTGGCAGCCTACGCGATACTAGCGCTGATTTCGCCAGCGGCAAACGAGAGAGTTTCAAATGTGCGTCATTTCAAGATCGTGCGCCACTCCCACCAAGCCAAAGTCGAAAGATGCCAACAGCCGCCGCCGTAGAATAAATTGTAATCGACTAAATAGAAACGTCATCGTGATTAAACAACTGATTCAACAGCTCGTTGAAAATATAGAAAAAAATTTCGACTCATCACAACTCCCAGCTTATGTTATCAATTTCAGACATAATCTTTCTTGATCTACGACTATTGTAAATCAAGCTAAAACCAGTTGCCACGAAGGTAGCACCACCACGTACGTAATAATGTTACGTACATAAAAGTTGGAGAAATCAAACCTCGCATAAAACTCTGCCGTCCATTTTAATAGAGATTTTATTTAATCTGGAATATATGAGAACAATCCAAATCAACTTGTTGGTCGGTATATTTTATTTACTGCGCGTACTTATGATCTGATGATCTAATCAATTGATGAAAACGTACAGAACTTACAAACATCTGAAATGCCGCGTGGCACGACGTTGCGTTACAATATTTGTACATGAGATCGATTGGCACAACGAATATACCACGAGTTGTTCGCGCGATTAGTAAAGGTGTTTAATTTAATTTTTTAGTTTTACAATTACATCGGAAATATAATACGAATTAATATATGACAAGAAATGTGCGTTCCGTACCAGAATCCGATACGATTGATAACTGGATTTTGGTTTGGTATTAAAAATTATTCGTGAAAAATATAAGACATCACATGCATCTCCAATTCATTATTTCGATAAATACTCACAGGATGTGAATTAGTCAAATGTGCGACATTTTATTTTTCAATTAACTTTTAGAAATGTTGAAAAATTCACTGATTTTAATTAGAATCGAGAGCTGCTGGTAGAACCATGCAAGAATTATTAACACGTATTATGGGCAGCAAAAATAATACTTTTTTTTTCAAGTTGAACGATTCTTTTAGGTACTTCGGTTGCCTGCATTTAATGATACAACCTAATGAAGTTCTGCATCCATTAGTAGACAGAATGACGTCAGTTTTTCCCTTAAATCTGGAATATCCACACCGTGATCTTTAACCACTTTTTCCCATGCCTTAGGCAAACTGGATTCTTTCAAGTGTTTTTTTATGGCATCTGAAAATCAGTATACCAATATGTTATAGGGTAAGAACACGAGCAGAAATGAAATGAATATTGGAATGTAATTTTACAAGGATTCAAATTTGGTACCTGATTTAACAAGACTGTCCGTCAATGCTACAGCATTGTAAATCATTGGCGTCTCCAGCTTTACATCCAAAAAATCGCATAACACGCGTCCGATATCCGCATCTATTATATCTGATTCCGATTCTTTCAAACTAATAGTACTTAGTATAGTTAGACTTAAGAGCGCTTCATTTTGCATTAAAGCATGTTGTGCAGTTAACATTTTAACCAAATGTTTGATTGCCCCGTGGCTTATCATTGATAATGCCACTCCTTTATCCCTATAAATGCAAGAACTTGTAAAATTTGACAGAATCCGGGTACTTTTATTATTTGGAATCGAAATGGATCGTACTGACCCGCTGCAACAGACCTGCTATTTTTAATGAGCCAAGCGACCAACCGATTGGCTTCTCCTTGTACACCTGGATGGTCCTCTGTGACGCACCATTCAACTGCACGCCGAACAAGATCGTCCCTTTTGCCTAATGAGATTGCTGCATCTTCTGGGTATTATGAAATCAGTGTAAAAAAAAGAAAAAAAGCCTGATCAGTCGAAATAGCACAAATGTTACAACTATCTAGGTAACCATTAACAGGTCAATAAATTTGTTCTGCTTACGCTGTCCATCAATGACCATTCGCAGTGTTCCCAAAAGTTTGAATACTACTGGAAACGTTGGAATATCTAACATCGGATACACTACGTCAACCAAACCGTCAGCTAACACTAACGCTTTATTTCTGGCTGGAATGACAAGATTGCGAAGGGCACTGAGCAAAGCATGTTGGAGTCTTATGGGACAATTTTTGTTATCATTTTTACTCAGTAGTCGTAACAATTTTCTATGAACTCCCTGCGCTACCATAAGTTCGCAATGCGTATCGCAACGTGCGAAGTTTCCCATAGCCAAAACGGCCGCCACTTGTAAGTCTTCGTCATCGCTTTCCAACCAATCGACTAATTTTTTATACACCACACCGTTACTTCCATCGTATAATATATCCATACTTTCATCTAGATAGATTCAACATACGTATTTGAAACAACCGAAATATAAATTTCAGATTCAATGGCATATATGATCGGACATGCAAATTACCTCCGGTAAGAATCAATACAATTAAGTCACATGCGACTTTTAATACTGATCTAGCATCCTCATCTGTACATCGTGGTCCATGTTTCTCTAACAAATTCAAGAGCAATTCGCAAACTCCTGCTTTTGCTAATAATAATTTTGTACTTTCTGAAATGGACAAGATTAATTCATGATTACGAATAAGAATATTGCGGAGTAAATTCAATATCCATAATTAATTCACCGTTCTCTGCTTGTCCATGTAACAATTCAAGACACATTTCGGATAATTCAGGCGACGAATCGCTTGCGAGAATATTGACAAGTACTTTCGTTAACCGTTCATCGAGCACCTCTTGCCCCAAGTCTGCCAATATCCCCAATATTAACATAGCATGCGTAGCAGCTTCCCCGGATGCAATCCCATCAATTTCTAAGATACTGCATACCACTGAGGAAACGTTCTCATCTAAAGCCTAAATAATATATTGTCTTATTACCATTATTACGATCATATCTGCATGCGACTTTAGTTTGAATTTACCTTTTTTTGTAAATCTACTTGACCTATGAGAAAATTCAACAGAAAACCAGCCACAACATTTCTCAACGTCGCAGCACCATCCGTTGACCCTAAACCGAGTCCCAGCTTGAGTGCTGCCAGGATATGCTCTAAACCGTTCTGTTCCTTGACCAAAGCTTTTCCTTCATCTTCAAAACAGAAAATGTAGCAACTTATGTTGTACCATCATAAGAAATATTGAACGAATGTGTAACCCTTCTTGATGACGCACCATTTTCATAACAAATATTTCCAAGGGCTCGCGATACCTGCGTTAAGAGATTAATATCATCTTCTCTTAAAAAACCCATTAAAATTTTGACCAGAGCAGAATTTGTACACTCTTGTCGCCCTTGGTCATTTTTCGCAATTTCAGCTATCACTTGCGTGGTTTTTGTAATAATCCCTTGGGATGCGTGTGTTAGAAGCTTCAAAAATGTGTTGTCGATGTCAAATGCGGTCGTTTCTATAATAAGACAACATTCGTCAATGATAGAGCATCTGACTTAAATTTCATATCCTGTTATTGGAACATTGAAACTAAAACCTCCAATGGATGTCTTGCTAATATCAATCAATGAATCAAGTATTCGCAATATGTCATTCACACCATTCTCTTTTGCTTGGTTTTCGGATTTTATAACAGCTTTTAATTCATCTATAAGTATTTCCATGGTGTTTGCTGTTTTTCCTGAAAAGCATAATTCGATACTGTCAATTTCTCATTAATTGCAACACAACAATCAATGTTAAGAATGAAAGTAGACGGCAGATGGAATGTGAAAATAAAAACGATTTACGCAAAATAAGCTGTGATATTTGACAAAACAATCATCTTATCAACCTATTGTCAATGAAAGTGATTTAAGTCGGAGAGCATGTACAGTAACGACTTGCTATTCGATATGGATGCATACAGCCAACTTGAGAATTCAATTACCTTCCATATTCTGAGTTCTGAGTTTTATAAATTTTTGTTATGAATTTGATTGAGTTTGCGACCACGTCAAATTCACCTATAAGATTTTACAACATTTTGTTAAGATAAATAAATCTTTTGTTGATAAAAGATGCCAGTACATCGCTGGCCTTCCGAAAATTGACATGCGTCTGACATTTTTGGGACGTAGATCAGACGCAAGCAGACTAGAGACAACTAGAGACAGGCGATACAACTTGCGGGGTGGGGGTAATCTCGTACAGTCTCGTATGTGACCACCGCCTGGTGTCCACTGGCGTCGCAGCAAGTTGTAAGGTACCTGCTCCGAGCAGTACTACGCAATCAAGTTACTCGAGTCTCTCGCGTGTATATACGATCCTGCTGTGTACCTATAGTACCTATACGCACGATGTAGCCCGCGCGCAGCCCGGACCACGCAATGTGCGACAAAAACTACAAACGCGCGGGCGCGCTAAAGGTACCTTAGGTTTTTAGGAGCGACACCAGGCGGCGGTCACATATGGTTCCATCTTGACCGAAGATTTATTAGTGGATATATCTTTATCTCTAGTCTTCTTGATCAGAAGGCAAACTCGATGGTGTCGCCATCTAACAAGTACGCTTAAGACCAGGTGGTAGGTAAGATTAGTGAGATCCGGTGAGTGACGATGATGTAAGTCTTTCCAAAAATAAAACTTCCTCGTAACGCAGACAAGTTGTGTTTATAAAAATGCAGAAACTCTGATTCGATTGCTATGGTAGCAATAGCAGTCGTTCCACGACTTCGATAATTACATAATCTTTCCCGCAATCACTATAAGTCGATGCATTATTACTTCGTAATAAAAACAGCATAATATTATTCGGAAATTTCAATGTTCCCAAATTCGATTTCTTATGCAATATTTCTGATGAAAATTATAACAGTGCCTCGTCATTATCAACGACCTTTTCTATTCGGTACGTTTCGCGTTTTCTGTAGTTTCGATGTATATAACAACGTAACTGGCGGTGTGCATTAGAGTATTGCGCTTGATTACACCGCACGCTACTCTTTTATGAAATATTTATACCATTCTGGATTTTCAGAAAATTCCTATATGATTTTAACCTGAGCGTCGCGTTAAACTGGCTTTGTTGAACCAAATCAATTTACTCGTTGCATACAATGCATTATTATACCTGTAAAACGCCGAGGTGCTTCGAATGCTGGTATATATTTTATCATAAGTGAAAACGTTATCAGTCATATCTGGAAATTTCACAACCAAGTTTCACAGTTGTCAATGGACTGAACAAATCGGGTTCGGCTATCATTTGATAGATATAACCGACTGCTTCAGTTGTGCAGATTATACTCGCCCGCCAACGTGTTTGCGGCAGTTGCGCACCACGTACGCGTTATATTCGAATTTCGGGTGAAAAAAAGAATATCGTGCACAACCCCGTTATCGTTGGCGATAACAAAATCCATTGCGCACCAGAGACAAAAACGACAATGTTCAATTGGATAATCAGGTTGGAATTCATGTTTTAATAATTATATGTTAATTATTATCGTCAGTGCTACTTGGAATATCATTGATCGTCATTTACTAACGAACAATCATATGAAATTCCGATCGCTCGAGCAACTATTTTTATAGTTATAGCTTTACGCGATATTGCAAAAAGCTTTTTTTGTCATTACTACGAGAACCTTGACTCCGTTCGACAAACGTAATGTGATGGATCTGTGAAATTTGTGAATTCATGTCACGTGAAGTAGACATTCACTTGGGAAACGTCATAAGTGAAAGTTCTCGCGCGAAAGTTTGTACCGAATTCAAATCAAAATATTGCGGGTCCGTCAATGAATGTCATGCCCAAGAAATGCCTAGCTTCAGTAACGATCGTTTGTCAAATCATTGATCACCAGGAGTGATTGATCAACGCGCGTAGGTTAGTTCGTCGATTCCCCGTTTCCTACTGTGGCGCGGACAGCACTGGTCGCCGTAGCTCGAACTTTGATCATTGATGCCGATTCGTAAACATTGACGACGCGGAGGGTGGTCATAACAAAGAGCTGTCATTTATTTCGCAATCGTTATTAGATACCTAGTGTTTGTCAGACCTCACTATATACGATGTCCTCCGTTGGTGTC
Organism: Arge pagana; assembly: GCA_963969455.1. Taxonomy (NCBI): domain Eukaryota; kingdom Metazoa; phylum Arthropoda; class Insecta; order Hymenoptera; family Argidae; genus Arge; species Arge pagana. Next base: position 6,432,925 of record OZ018311.1, on the reverse strand, counting down.
GTTTCGCAGTGTCAATCTGCTGCCTGTTCCGAACAAGCGTAATCTTTTCTCTCCTTCTTACCGACGGAAAAACCATATCTCAACCTAATACCAGAGAACTCCGCATGCGAAGAAAACAATTGAGCGCACCGTTCCGCAGTGAGTAGTGCATTTCACTTTCCAATCCTCGATTAGTAGTCAATGGTGAACTCTGAAATTGTCAACCAACAATAAGTTGTTATTGTTTTCATTCCTCGTACGCGAACTGACGCTCATTTTTTGAAACCTCGGAAATCATTTATCGACGGCACCAAAATTTTGGTAAAATATTATTGTGCATTACGTGTTATTCTCTGCCAACAACTGTCACTCGTTACTCCGTAGCGATACAGTTAACTACAATATACGTGATTTGTTGGCATATACATTGGCATATTTGTGTGTTCTCGCGATTTCAAATTTTGCATGACACTCAGAAATATATTCCCGATTCGTAAAGTCTATATCGTATTCATCGTCCAGTATAATCTTCTGTCGTAATTAAAGTAATTTATTGCAGTGGTGAACTTTGATCTGTGACATAAATTCACGTTATTTTACCAATCTTTGCGACCTATTTCATGTATGGTCAATGATTGTAATTGTTATCTAGGTTTTGTGAACTGATAGATACATTTTTTCCGTTTCTCTCCGAGAAGCTGCCCGAAGTTGTACAGATATGCCACGCGTTGTTACAATTGTTATTGTTTCACGAAAGGTCTGTTATCTTTCATCATATTTATGATACAAAGCAGCAAACGTTTATGATAGTATACTCCAATCTGCAGACTTGGTAAATATTTTTTTTCAAAATTGTATTCATCTCTTTTTTACTGTTACTTTGGACCTTTGACCATGCAAATTCGAGTGTAAACAGAGAAATGGAAGCGTTCACTGACTTTCGTTGCCAAGTTAAGATCTTCTTTTATGATTCAGCCTACCAATCTATCAATGAAATCATTCGGTCGATCAACTGTACGTTATTCTGACCTGCAGCCAGTAATAAAACGTCAAACAAGCTATAATACAATGTCTGATTTATTTTCAGACTCAAAACACCTCTAATTGCCCTCCCCGTATATCGTCATGTAGTCAACTGTGCAGTGTATACCATCTTTGTCACCGTTAAATGACACTTGAAACGTTCGTCACGCCACATTATCGAACTAATAGTCGTCGAGTGTTAGTGAATATTTGACCCCTGGTCAAAAAAACCAGCCGTTCGAGTGTTTTTTTTAAGAGTTGGATTTTTGCTTTCACGAAAGAACAAATTAATCGTCGTGTAATTAGTTGATTAGATTTTTAATATGTAACCCGGTGTACATGTTTATAATTCCGAATTAATCCTGTGGTTTCAAAAATTACAAGCTTCGGAAAGCTTCGTAGTTATCGCGATTGTCCTACATTCTACATCATAGTGAAAATAGGAATCAGATGAAAAATTATTGAGTTTAAAATCCACTTAAAATTGATAGTTATTGCTGTGATTGTTTATTTCTTTTGACTCGTTTTAACGGGCGACTTTTGGTTTGTGGCAGCTGTATGCCTAGGATGATTTGAAAACTTCATGATCTCCGAATTAATGCATAATAAACAACATGGGTGTGAAAAACGTGGCGCAATGGACAGTAGAAGATGTGGCACTGTGGCTGGAAGAAAATGGACATGGAAGATTCAAAGAATCATTTCAAACAAGGCATGAGATAGATGGGAAAGCACTGCTGATATTAACGGAAGAAGACCTTAGACCCGATATAATGAAAGTTCCGAGCTTAGGCGACATTAAGAGGCTATATATCAGTATTAAACAATTGCAAAGAGATAATGTGACAACGTTGTACGAACTTGGAAACATCGATTTATCACCGCTATCTAATTTTTATACCCACCAACGAAGCGAAGTAAGTAAATGTTGATATGAACCTAATACTTTTTCTTCCTAGCGGTATGTATTAATGACTGCTAATCTTTTTTCAGATACCCAGTAACGGAGGTGTGACCAATGATGGTTCCATCGAACATGAATCCTACTCAGTGTCAGTATCCGAAGATGGTCAGGCTTCTCATCTACCACCAGAAATTTGGAAAACTTTCATAAGTCTGGGATATCTATTTATTGTCACCTGGATTACTGCCTTTGTCATGGTGATCGTACATGATCGAGTACCTGATATGAAAAAATACCCACCATTGCCGGATATATTCTTAGATAATGTTCCTCACATACCATGGGCATTTGATATGTGCGAAGTAACAGGCACGTTACTGTTTGCCATTTGGTTGGTGGTGCTTATCTTTCACAGATATAGGTGAGGATAACAGTATTAACGATATTCGGTATTCTACTGTATTCGGTACTTGTTCCAAAATTTTGAAGCGCTCTTTGTTCTATGAAATTACAGCACATTTTCGTTCCAGGTTCATATTATTGCGAAGATTTTTCGCTTTGTCAGGTACAGTGTTTCTTTTACGGTGTGTAACGATGTTGATCACTTCCCTCTCCGTACCAGGCGCACATTTGCAATGTCAACCCAGAAAAGTACCTGACGAAGACTGGACAGGGTACGGGCGTTTGCACACGCGAGCAATATTCAAATGACCTGATATATATATATATATCATTATCTTCATGTAATATGTTTTTACGTTATTGTAGCACGGCGTATGGAGAATTATATAACAAAATATCCATGGCCTACGTAATCTGGAGAGGTGCTGGTATGTCCATTCAAGGTGTTCGCACCTGTGGTGATTACATGTTCAGTGGGCATACCGTTGCTTTGACCATGTTGAATTTCTTCATTACCGAGTGTGAGTAAAATATCTCTTCTTTGTTCCAAGCGCGTCACGTTATTGAACTCCTTGGCTCATTTCTCAGCCCAAACTATAGAAACACGTGTTACTCTGATTTCACGGAAAGTTTTATTGAAAAAAATATATATATTTCCGGTGACTCGCGGCATAATACGTCGTAAAATGTTTACTGTTCATCGATAATACGAAAAATAAATTTACTCGTTTTTTTTTTTAGATACCTCACGGCAGTTGTATTTTCTGCATACATTTACATGGATGCTCAATATGTTTGGAATATTCTTTATACTGGCAGCTCACGAGCATTACTCGATCGACGTGTTTGTTGCGTTCTACATAACTTCACGATTATTCCTCTACTACCACACGCTGGCAAACAATCAAGCCTTAATGCAACGGGATTCAAATCGCACGAGGATTTGGTTTCCATTGTTCAGCTTCTTCGAATCCTCAGTAGATGGAATTGTCCCAAATGAATACGAACCGCCGTCAAAAATTATTTGCAACTTAATTTGCGCTGTCCGTGATCTCGTACAGTTCGTTCAGATAAGTCTGTCATTTCCAAAGTCGCAACGTGGCAGCACTCGCGGTAATGCAGCCGCAGGTACGGAAAATCGTGCTCCTAGTATAAAAAAAAAACTTTAACGTTTTTAATCACAGGAACAGAATGTACAAGTTTACCCTACAAAATTGCGTCTCAAGCGAAATCCGCATTGGGGGTGTATCATAACGTATATTGCGATCAGCAAATGAGCGGAAACCGCAATTAGTCTTGTACATTTCTATCGATGTATCTCAACAAGATGTGTCTGCATGCATATCCATTAAGCGCGAATGAATTGTACCTTCAAAGAAATTGATCGGGATTCGATTTTGTGAATTTAGGATCATATTATTTATTATTAGGTGCCTGAAGAAATAAGTTACGCGCACACCTTTTCTGGCAACAATGTAAATTTATCTCATTCGATTACATTCCTGCTAAAGTTTCTACGTAGCTTTACATTCTTCTAGTCTACAAATGATTAAATTTTCACGCGTCAGTAGTTCACGTTACCGTTTATTCGCACGGAAGAGGACTATTGCGCAGAAAACGAGCATGACATGTAAAAAATATTTCTACGATAAAAAAAAGAAAAAAAATGTTTCCAATGAACTTGGTCACAACATTATTTTTTATACGTGCAGAAACGTTCATTAGGGAGTCCCTTCGATAAAAAAAATATATTTCAACTACTACGCGCTTTTATAAATGAATTTTTGTATAGATATCTATAATGTAATGACTTCGGGTATATAAGGATAAACATGTATATATATGAATCTATATGCATACACATGTTTATGTACGTATATGTATAGTTGAACTCGCTGTACGAAGTCAGACGACCTAACGAGGGAATCATCAGCACAAAGGAAACTTACGAACACGTTTACTCACCTCTCAAATACTTTTCATTTCACACGTTCGATTGTATATAAAGAAATATCAGGCTGTTATGGGTTTTCCATCATTGACTTCAGGTTTGATAATTGATCTGGAATTGAATCAGCGTATTCTGGATCGACGCGGAGAATGGACGCGGCTTCCAGCAAACATCTCGTCGCTTCGGCTATTTGCTTCTGTGAATCAAACAATCAAAATTAAGAGACTTAATTATAAGTAAACCGTGCGAAACGAAGTGCGTCAGTTCGGTACACGTGATCGCGAAGCCTTATCTCGCGGCACGCGATCGAACGCACGTGGAATATAATTGATGAAATATCCTTTGTCGCGTAGAGAATTTTATCAACTAAACAACTCTCCCACCTCGATTTCCGATTAAGTGTTCATTAGTTAAATTAAAATTGAACCGTGAGAGTAGACGATAGCAGGCTATGGTTGCGTCTCGACGAACAGCTACGTTATAAGTAAATCAATATAAAATGGACAGATTTTTATTTTGTACAGACAAATCTGTGTCGAAGGAGAGAAAGACTGTTGAAGAATAAAAAAGATAACGAGATTCCTACACCATTTCGTGTTTCCCCCTCCGAAGTAATTTTCATATTTCAACGTTTCACCGTGATAATTTTAAGTGACAGCTGCTTGCTTTATCGAGGTCACACATGCATTCTGGAATACTAATTTGCCGAGCACCTGTGCTTGCTCCTTCGTGATATTTTTGCACTTGTATTCATTTCTCGTCCACGCCGCGATGCCCTGCTGCAAAGCGTACAGAAGTTGTCCGCGCCATCGACTTGCACCTGGGTTCAGCTTCTCCGCGATTCCCAACAATTCCCGACAGAGATTACATTTTCTTTCGATCTGTTTCGTCTCCAGTTTATGCAGAGGGAATTCCGAGGAGCCGTACAGCTGGGTCAGCGCGTACTTTATCTCCAGGACATTGCCGTTCGACGGATGAAGAATACCGCTATATTTCTCCAGGAACAATTCAAACGAAACCGGATGCGCATCCAGCGAAGACATCTCGGAGCGAAAAGTATCATCGCCCCAAAGTAACTGAAATACGAATGCAGTAAACGTACACGAAGACAGCCACTGCAATTGTATTGCCTACTATTAACTCAGATGTTCGTGTTCTCGAGGCCCAAAATGACATTCAGCGAGTTTCCTTGAAAATACTGAAGCGCACATTTTTACAATAACAATGCACACAGTACCACGAAAATGCGGATGTAAGGTATAATTTGCAGTCCCAGTTGTTCAGTTAATTATCGTATTCTTTTGTTTCAACCGAACGCTATCGATAAACAACACGAACCGCTCGTTATTATCATCGTCAATGTCGTCGTCGTCGATTGTTATTGTCTTATCAGTCGGTGATATCGAAAACACGAATCGGTTTTGGCATTGTCTGCATTTTTTGGCATCGAGTCACACGACGCCTCGACGTTTCCGTCGAGCATCAAGACGTGAAAATTGTCGGATCGCGGCACAATTGCGGAAAGTTTACCTGGTTCGCCGAAATTTCTTTTCCGCAGTTCTTATCGCAGATCCACGGTGCTGTACGATCAAGTGGATTTTTGCTGCACAAGTATCCCCCGCAGTCGGTGCATAGAATCGAGCTCGCGTATGTCCCGAATTCCGTGGGGTCGGCGCATCGTGCGCAACAGCAATCGAAACATTTAGCAGCCTTCAGGTGCGCTCGGCGCCTGAACGTTGGCCACAACGATTGCGTGTACGTCGTCGTTAACGCGTCACCCTTTGACACAGCCCGCGTGGCGTAGAGAGACAAAACCAAAGTACGCGGCTCGAACAAATGTCGAACGTTCGGTCGACAATCGTGAGCCAACATCGCTGCACGATGGTAAATTGCGCGACCTCGCTGCCTTCCGATACCACGGACGTCGAAGGCGTTCGTATCGAGGATCGCGCAAACCTAGTGCAAACAAGCCATAATCCGGGGAAGGTTCAGCGTTTCCGAAAATTCCATAGAGGAAGTCCAGATCCTCGTGAAATTTGTTCCTCGTCACGTTTTCGCTAATATCTACTTACATTCAGGATCTCTTCCTCGTTCTGTTTGATCTGCAGGACATCCTTCAGCAGAGCTACGATACGTTTGCGGTACGCATGAAACAAGGGCGTGTGTTTCCTCAGCTCCAGGTGACCTTGGAGCTCGTTTAACTTTTGCAAATCCGTCGCCGGAAGTAGCAGGCAACGCAGAGGAGTCAAAGGATAGTAGGCTGGATCTCGGTTGCCGCTCGACTTTATCGGAGGAGTCTTGTAGCCGACGTATTTGTACATCTTACACTCTCTGGCGTGCACCGGTGCTTTCGAGCATTCCGCATCGCAAACCGGCCAACCACAGCCCTTGCAATACTCGATGATGCCTGAAACGAAAGATTTGTAGAATCCTGTTGTCAACAATTCGCCGACTCGTGCGTCACATCGGGTCTTCCAGCCTCGCTTCGGTGCGATGAAATACGTGGGAAGTTCTATTTATCGAGGAGTTTTTTTGGGAACCGTGCGATTCGATCTCGTTCGTCTTACCAATGTCGAATTCGGCGAGACAACCGACGCAGACCGGCTTTGGAGAAGCTTTTGGACCAACGACCAGTGGCTTCTCGTTCAGTATCAATTCACCCTCGGCGATGTCGCGAGTCGCTACCAAATGACGACCCAATACTTCGGAGAAGGTGATCTTGAAGGGACTACAGTTTGCCTTGTGCTTTGGCCAGTGAGACACCTGGTGCTCTCGGCAGCAGTAAGCGATAGACTTGCAGCCTCCGCATCGTTTAGATGCAAATTTTTTGCAAACCGGACAGCAGATCGCGTTGGTAGACATAAACTACAATACGTATGAATATTTCATCAGCAATTTGTTGTTCGCAACAAACTTCAAATTACATAGAAGCCGAAGTCTCGGGCAACAATAATAAGTCAAGCACGCGTCTGTTACATGCAACAATCAGACAAGCTTGCGAAGAACCCCGCGTTCCTTTTCTTTTCGTCGTTAGTCTTTCGTTTAATTTTTCCAACGAAACGCACGAAGTTGCGGAATAAAAAATGTTAACCTCGTCGGAGTCGTCAGTTTTTTATCATCCAAATAACACGAATAGTTGGCGAAGCAGTCAGCGGCACGTGATGAGAGTTTAAAAAATAGTAATAACGTTAGTGCGAAGCTTGATCATCAAAAAAAGGTCACTGTTTCGAGCGCTTGAACAAATTAATACAAGCAAAGCGATTCATCTTTCGCTTTCGCGCGTGCAGATTCAACCGTAGGAATGGAAAAGATTACGCGGATTTTTAATAGTCCGTCGCGTGTTTTTTGTTTCCTGCTTCGTTATGGCCGTTCGTTCCTGTCGGACGCCACCAGAAAACTAAACCCTGAGATGCGAACGTCGGACGAACGCTTGCATACATCATTTTCGAGAGTGAATGACGAGCTATGATCTATAATTTGCTCGAAATACAACAGCCGTCGAGACTCAAGATCTCTCGGCGTCCCTCCTCTCGTCTATCACTGAGAAGATCGCCAGCGCTGAACTCGAGGCTTCCGCTCACATTCGAAAGAGCGAAAACCCGCCTCTCCAACATCTGGATGCCTGCCAAAGTCGTTTGAACACATTTTCAGTACCTGTAGAGCGTGTTCGACGTAGCTGGCGCCCCCGCAAGCTCTCGACCAGCGTCTACGCGACGTAGCCGACGGACTCTCGAGCGTGGCGGTCTCTGTTCTGGCCTCTATTCTTGTTCGTTGTTACTATAATTAAACGGTGCGGAAAACGCTATACCTACGGCTATACCAACCGTAGTAGAGCCACCGGTGGGACTTTCGTTGCGCGCGGCGTGTCAACGGGCAAAGTTCCGCGCCCATGACGGATTCAGGTTAGTGTATCTGTTGGATTTATTACGTCGCACGGGCGGATATTTACGACGCGTCGTTAAGAAATATTCGCGCGAGGCCGAGTTTGATCAAAGTGTTCGCAACGGTGCGTACGTACTTCTTTCAAAATACCTACGCCCTTCGCGAGAGCCTCGAGGAAGATTCTGATCCGTGACTAAATTTGTACGGAATGTACAGCCGTTGAATCGTCTTCGCACGGTCATCGATCGAGTTGCTCGGATTTTTTATCCCCGCTAATTTGTATCCAAAGGTAAACGATGGAAAAGAAACATCGAGCTTTTTATCACCTCGCGACGACCTCTCCAGTGCTCGATATTGCCGAATCTGGAAGCTCGTACATCATAATGATAAGTTTCCCGGATAACCGTTATTGCGCGATTACCGGCTTATCGATGATTCGACGGTAGCTGTAGCTTGATTATTTTCCCCCGCAGCTATGGGGTCTGATAATGTCGACGGCGCGTGTAGCGTCTGCAAAAAGCTGGCCACGTTACGATGCAGCAGCTGCAAGGCACGGTATTATTGCACCAAGGAACATCAGAAGGAAGATTGGACGCTGCACAAGTCCTCCTGTCGTTCCTGGGAGGTCAAAGAGAGCGAGGAACTTGGACGGCATTTGGTGGCTGCGCGAGACTTGGAAAGCGGTGATCTCGTTGTTTCCGAACATCCAATCGTTTGGGGCCCGACGCCGCATTCCTCGCAGAGAATCTGTATCGGATGCGGAAGTGCAGCGGTATACGCGAGATGCCCCGGTTGTTCTTGGCCTGCTTGCGGGCCCGGGTGCCAGGGTCTCGTCGATCACGACAGGCACGGCACGGAATGCGCGATTTTGGCGAAAGCTAGAATTTTACCACGGTGAGTGTACGAAACTGTGAAGAACGAGTAACCGAAAGAATGACTTAAGAATAACTGCAACAGTTCGTTTACGTTCTAGATACGATATTGTTCTGGCCGTGAGGTGTTTGCTGCTGAGGCGACGAAGCCCGAAGAGATGGTCGCAGCTGGAGGCTTTGCAGAACCACGAGGAAGCTCGGGGGCCCGGGACCGAGGCTTACGAAGAGATGCAAGACCTCGCGAGATCTCTCCAACCGTTCTTAGCACTACACCCGATGTTCGCCGAGGCTTTTCCTCGAGTCTGCGGCATCATCGACGTAAATGCTCTCGAGACCAATCCGCCCGAGGGATCGGCCGCGCTCTACGAGACCGCCTGTCTCCTGGAGCATTCTTGCATCGCTAACACGAGACACGTATTTTCCGTGGATGCCAAAGGCCGACCTTGCATTACGGTTCGTACCGTTACTGCTGTCCAGAGGTAAGTGGTCGCTGCATAATTAAATTTCAAGATGACGCGACTACGCGTGACTTATATAACGCGCGCAGAGGTGAACACCTGAGCACGACGTACACGCACGCTCTATGGGCGACTCGGAGTCGCAGGGATCACCTACTCGCGACAAAGTACTTCTCCTGTCGGTGTCGTCGATGCTCGGACCCTACCGAGCTTGGAACGCACCTGGGTACATTGGTGTGTCCTTGTGGCCCGGGTCTCGTCACGGCTAACGATCCCTTGGATCCGGACACCGAGTGGTCCTGCAACTCTTGTCCCGGCGTTTTGTCAGCCTCGGAAGTGATGCAGTTGACGGACAGATTGGGAGAAGAAGTCGAAGGTGCCATGACCATCGCTACCCGCGAGGTCCTCTCCGACTTGTTGTCGAGGTAAGCGGTAATTACCTACCGCGAGTCCGCGACAATGCCGCGACGCGATTCGCTATCGCGCGCTCGAAGAAGCGTAAAATGCTTTTGCGGTTGAAATTGTATGCGTAATTTGTCCTCTACTGCCCATAATTTCAACTAAGTTCGCGGAACCGTTGACAGTCGATTTACCACGCGGAAATACGATGCGCGGTAGGTATATACTAAGCCAGAAACGTTTTCAGGCTTCGAGTCTTGCTTCATCCTGGACACCAGCACTGCCTGGCCGTCGGCCACTCCCTGATGCAATTGCTGCCACCCGACGACCCGAGGAAAGGAGAGATTTGCAGGCTCTTGATCAACACGGCCGAAATCATCGACCCTTACGGAGCTCGCCTCGCGCTCTACACCGCGGTGGCCCTCAGAGAGCTGTCCTCGTGCCCCGGCGAGGATCGTAGATCCCTTCTCGTCAAGGCAACCGAACTTTTGAAACACGAACCGGCAAACAGCCCGGGCGAAAAATTACTGAAATTGCTAGAGGCGGAGCTGTTTTGAGTTTATTATCACTGCCCGTCGATAAATTCATCTTATTTGTTCGCGAGCGACTCTTTTTCATACTCCTCGAACGGTGACTTCCAGAGGCCGGGAATATCCCGACGGATTTCCAAGTAAGGCTTGATTTATAACGGTGGCCTCGGCTGCTCGCCACAACTTCGTTAACCCACTCGTCGCCGGCGCATCGGCGGCGTCGATGCGGACTTCCGACTTAAGAAATTGATATTACATTACATCTGATTAATGGTGAACAACGATCGCGTTTCCTCGGTGCAAGAACACGTAACGAACCTGTTTTCAATCGTTTATATGGTATTTATTGTTCGTTATTTTTACATCGTTCTTCTACGATCGAATCAGCGTGGAAAACGACAAGTATTTACAAAGTTATTTTACGACGACTCGTAAAGCAGCACGAGATAGCTCGTTCCTTATCGCGTACCCATGCCGAAAAAACGAATGTTTTACCAGGAATTCCGGAAATTGGTGGAAATCTAGCAGTCGTTTCGTGTTCGTTACTGCTTATTGTACGCCGACAAAAAATGTCACCATCCACGAGCCGGGTACATCTTACTGCGATCGCGATGATTGAAAAAAGTTGCGGTTGACGTGAGCGTTTTTACGCGAGGAAAAGAAACTGATAAACGAGCAAACGATACTTGTGGTTGATGGCTCGATGAAATATGTTCTCGTTCATCGACGAGTGCAGCGACGAGCTTGGTGTATTGAAAATTATAATTCATATAAATAACAATGGATCGAAATTCAAGGGGAATAAGGTCCCCGCGGAACCTTGATACTGGCCACGTGGCGCCCAGATTTTTCCGCATTTTCCGTACGCAAATCGGCTTCGTTGGTAGTTACCCAGCAGGAGCGGATCCAGGAGAACACCGACAGAGTTTCGTTTAAGAATGTATAAAGGAACGGATTGACAGCCGCGTTGAACAGCGATAAAATAGTGACGCATGCTTGAACGTGCCACCAAATTCCGCCGGATAGAGTCGTGTACAATTTGACCAGAGCGAACGACCACATCGGAAGTTTGCATATGGTAAAAATGAGAATAATCACGCGGATGACGTTGACGGTGCGTTTTTTGCGACCTGCGACCGGTAGCGACGATGCAGCTCGTCTCAGAACGACCGGCGACGTTCTCGCCGCGCTGGTGGAGGCTGAAATTGAAAAGAGATAGAAAACGAACGTTCGCCACGAGTAACATTTGAACGGCTACAGAGAAGCAACATTTTTACTTCATCTCGCGTTGCTAACCTGTCGACGCGTCGGGGAACTGCGAATCGCTGCTCGCTCCTGAACCAGGTTCGTTCAGGCGATGGGAGCGATCTCGAATTTGTAGTGCCAACAATACGTGGACTCCGATGAATACAGTAGTCAAAGGCACAAATATCACGACGAATAGAGCTGCATAAATTCTAGCAGTTCTCGCACGATCCGTTGTCAAGCAGAGTGCTGCCCTGGAATCGATAACGTTACAATCATTACTATAATCCGTTAGCCCACTAAACGTACCCACACCAACTAGTCGAAACGAATCGATAGCTTCCACTTGTTTCACCGAAATTCAACCATAGACAAGCATTTGCCCTTTTTTTTTAATCTTCAAATTCTGTTATCGACGCAGCGTACGAAAATGTGCGATAGTTGTTTCGGCGCGACTATGACATTACTTGCGAGTACCGGTAGGATGTTTCGAATGGCATCGACCCAATTTATAACGACGTGGCGAGATTCTCCCCTAATCTCTCCTCAAAGCACGGTACGTTGTTTCGAAGAAAAAAAATACGTTTCAGCGAAATCCAACGACTATGTTACCTGTAGTACGAAGTGCTAGTAACGACGATGATCGATTGCGTTGTATACAGGTCGTAGACCGGATAAGTAGCTCCGATAGAAATTCCCCAAATGATTAGAATAGCTAGAATAGTCATCGGCCAGCTGGGTCCAGTCGGGGGTGGATAAACCGGCTTGATTGTGCGATATCTACGAATTGATGAGATTTTTGAGTTTTCCCATTTCTTGGTTTAAATAAAAATAGAAAAAAAATATCGCTGCTCCTATTCGAAAGTCGAGGCTTTGCGGCCAAATTTCAATCCCGAGATCGAGGAGTTAATGACGATGGTAGTAAAAATGATGCTACTTGGATCGAATACTCACCGTTCCATAGCTACGACAGCTAGCGTCAGCGAACTCGATAGAACAGCTGTAGTTTGTACGCACGGTAACAACGAGCATGCCCAATCGGGAAGTGTCCACGTGACAACTGGACTGATTATGTTAGCCAAAATGTTGTAGCCTGAAGAGGCTAGTATTAACAAGTCGGACGTGGCTAGTGTCATGACCGAGCCGCGATAGATCGGTTTCAAAACGGGATTCGTCCCAGCGCCGAGACTTGCACGCCACAGTACCGAAACGTTGCCAATAATGCCAACAACCACGATGGGCCAAATTATCACCTGATAAGCGATTCGCGCCTCGTAAGTGTAAACTATCAAACTGGATTCATCCATGTCCGATCTTCGATTCGAAGCTAAATTGATTATTTCCCAGTCTCGTCCTTCGTCGTCTCCCGTCGCAACCCCATGGGATCGTGCCGTTCGAGTTTCTTTATATTTTTTCCTACTTTTTCGTGGTTCTTTTCCGATTCGTTTGCTCGAAGAACGTATTTTTACCCGATGACTCGCGCTGTAGAATATTTCATGCCGAAATGACCAACGATCTCGCGACGTCTCGTAGATTTCTCGCGTCCGAATTCCCTGCTCGACGACAATCGATCGCCAACTGATCGGTACTCGATGGAATTTGGGTATATATGACGAAAAAGTCGTTCGCCATGGCGAACGCGTCAAGGACACGGTCGACACACCTGAACCGCGATTAGAGGGAGTTTTCGGTGACGCCCGTGATTCGATTAGTAGCGACAATGCTCACTGAACTTCACAGCTATACGCGACTACGCGACGTACGAGGCACGTCGCGCTGCGGATGGATGGGATGGAAAAATTGACAGGCAGAAGAGGTGACCAACACTCGAGAGGGCATAACGGCTGACAGATGGGATACCCGTCTGTTCGCACGCTGTTTCCGCGCCATCGGGTGAAACTGTGTTTAAACATTTTATTACCTAAAATATATTATACAAAACATTTTCCGTACCGAACGATAAATTTTCACATCTCAGCCGCGATAAGCCGCAGGGGTCGATCGCATTTACGACGATCGGCACGAAACGAGCCACGATTTTGGTGGTCGTTCGATCGGCCCTCCATGGGGAGTCGGTCATACCGGTATACCCCCAGAAACGGGGGGTAAAGTCCGTCGATGACCGCGTCATTTTTTATCCGATCCGCAAGAGATACTCGGCGAAGCAACGTGGCTGCAATGGCACTGGCGAGAACCATCCGATCGATTCGTTCGTCATCCGCGATCGAGTTCCTCGCGGTGGAAAGAGTTGCGACCCCGTTGCCGCTTTAATAAATACATATCTTATTCCATTGATGAATGCGCCTCGGAAAGGCGCGTTTACTGCGACCCAGCGACGCGGCGTGTTATCGAAACAAATCGGTTTCGCCACGTAACTCGCGTCGGCGCGACGTCACCAACCACTCGACGAAACGTCAGCCCTCGTCGTTAAAGCTACCGGAATTTATGCCTCGCTTGCCCGCGTGTTTCCCCTCACTTTTCGCGTTCCATTTTGAAAGGGAATTGTGTTTTTTTGTTGTTTTTTAAATTAACGGTACTCCTGTCTCCGCCGATTTCCGGTAGGAAGAAATGCGCGCGACCATTGCTAATCGGTCGCCCGTTTCCGGAAGTTCAATGTTCGACAAAGGAACGCGGTTGTCGCTAACAACGCGGGTTGGAGATACGCTTGTAAAGCGATGCTGACCGGTCGCCGATCACGCGATGCGTTTGCGCGGCGATGATACCGGGCCGTCGGAAGACGCTGCGCGTCGCGACGCGTCAGCGGATCGCGATCGTCAGCCCCGCGAGACCGAGCACGTCGGCCATCGATCAGATTTGACTCGCTGCGACGTCTTCGACCACGACGACGAACCGTCGGATCGATTTTCCAGCATGCGATTTCGTCGCGGTATCTGAAAGAAACGGAACGACGGATGAGAGCAAAGCAACAACGGCGGTAATCGGATTTACCGCGCCATCAGCTTCGAACAGAGCTTTGACGGTTTTGCGTTCACCTCAAAAATCACTCGGGGCTCTCTCTCACCTTTGGATGATGCGCGGGAGAATAATCCTCTCTGGCGACGACCTTGACGGTGGAAGACGTCGGCAATTCCGTTGACAGGGTCGACAGCCTGAGGAGATATCTTTTGCCGGAAGACAACGGTGGTCCGCTCAGCTTCAGGGTGCCAGACGCGGACTCCTTTTCCCGCACGAATCCCGGACCCTTGAGTCGGGCTCGAACGGCGCCAACGCCGCAGGAGCGTATCAGGAAGACCGTCGACGTATCGCTCCTTGGTCGATATTGAAAGTTTAACGACCCGTTGTTCTTGCGAAGATTTGCGGTCTCCGGACGCCCGGTGCGCAAACTTTGCGTCGGGTTCCTCCGAAACTTGTGGCTTTCCACCGTCACGCGATTCGAAACGTTGGTCCGCATGCTGACCTGTTCTCGGCGCGGTAAACATACCGCGTAAACAGTTATACATTCGCGAAAAGAATCGCACAACATATCGCCAGATTGATCGGGGACGCGCGCGTATGCGTGAAATAAAGTGGGTACGCGTGTTTCTCGACTGGTCTCGCGATGTAACGGTACGACGTGCTATCTCGTCGTTGCCACCGAACGCAACCAACAGCGTCGCGCGTTTCCTCCGTTATTTCCGATATCACGTCGCTTGCGCGACAACGAGCCAAGAAATTCACGCGTTCGAAAACAATCGCCGTTTGAAACGTGCGGAATAATCGCAGCACGAGTTCGCGTAGGTGCATAAATTCGCGGCGGAGAAGTTGCACCGGAGTTCCGTTCAACGAGTATCGTGTATATAGGGTACGCGATGGACGAGACCGTGCCGAACGCGAGAGACCTCTTTCCCCCTGGCTAGCACTCGCCCCCCGCACCCTGTGCGCCCCGTATACCCCCTCGCGTCGTCGTGTTTTACGTGGGTAGTTTATTTTTCTTCGAGGAAAACGAGATCAGTTTCACCGCTTTGTAGCTTCGTGTATTACAACGAGGGTATAATAAACCCTACACTCACCGCGTACAGGGCGAAGTGATACGTGGTATTGAATCTCATCCCGTTCAACGTCAGCCTCGGTTCTCTCGGGCAGTGAAGTCCTTCGGGTACGTGGCGAGCTTTGCCATTTCCATAGCCTACGTTTCCTAGATGCCTCTCGGCGAATCCTGCCCGCAGGACATTTTCCGCGCCGCACAACGTCGCCGCTGGTTTCAGCGTCCCAGATGTGACGGCCAGGCAGTATTCGGTGGAATTCGGTCCCGAGCGGCTGGAAGAGTAAGGGAGTAGACACGCGTCGTTGTTGCAAATTTCGAGCACGTATTTCGCGTCAATATTTAGTCGGCTACCGTGTTAACCGAATGGTCGGTGGTCGGTATGCGGAGAGGTCGGTATACGGCGGGGCCACCCACGCTACGTCGAAGAGTGATACAACAGGACCTCGGCGACGCGGGAATTGAGCCGTTTTCGAGGAGTCGGAGACTCCGCTGACGTCTCGCGTTACACGAAATCGCGACGGCGTCGCAACCTCGCGATCGCGGTCTCGATACCGAAGCGTTTCGCGGATCGCGTCGAAGCAGGGGAGGGGATTTACGAAAGCGGCGATGAAAAAATATACTTTGCGTATCGCGGCGACGGTGAACAGAAGCATCTCGATGTACGTATCTCCGAGGGCGTACGCACCTCATAAATAAACATACGTCGAACCGTGTTTATAGATGCGCGAATGTGGCGACGTTTTTGCCCAGAAGCGAGTCACGCAGGAATCGCGCGTTGATAATACAAAGCTGAATAAAAAGCGGCGCGTTGCGAGGTGATTCGTCTCTCGTCCCGTTCGGAAATCCCTCATCGCAAACTTCGGCCTCTACTCTCTCTCTCGCTCAGCATCGACGAATAGCGCGACGAAAGAAGGAGGGAGAGGTGGTTACATTCCGGGTGGATCCTTCGCGAATTATCGTTAGGTTCGCGGCCGGAGGGTACGATACGTGAAAATTTTAGCATGCAAACGATTATTGCTCAAGTTATTATCATGATTGTGATTACGAGTCGTTTGCAATAATGGCGATCGGTAATTGGAACGGGGAACCGCGTAGAGTTCGGTGTCAGTCGTCCGTTAGCGGCGATCGAGGGAAAAATAAATAAACTCGACGCGGGGCAAAAAGGAGGTAAAAAGCAAAATGTATCGGCGCTACTGGCCCGATCAATCGATTGATTGATCGAGCTATGGTTTCTCTTGGTTTCTCACGGCTTCCCCGCCGTTTCTTACGGTTTCTTACGGTTTCTCTCTACGCGGAGCTTACGCGACCGCGTACGAGCGCGCTCACACGCGCGATACGCGGGTTAGACAGGCATGGGAAGAGGGGTCAACCGGGTGCGGGACCGTTACCTTACCTCCATGTCCACGATACTCCGAGACGTCGTTTGCTCCGTCGCTGCTGGAAACGGAGGAGATGCCGCTGTTTTCCACGACCGTTCCGAAAACCGACGGGCGAGAGATCATCGAGATCCTCGCTCGTCCCGTAAAGACGCACGGTGCGGAGAACCGGATGTCCGGAGTCCAAATTCGGCGACAGCTTCACCGATCTTATCTCGATGCGATAGACGCCGGCGCTGGCGCCTTCCATCGTGAAATTTCGGGTCTCGAGGCCGGTGTAGGTGAACAACGGCGATCCCGGCACGAGTTTGTTCACGGGCCATTGGTTTTGAGCTGTGACATCGTAACGCGACGCCGGGAAGAAAAATGGTGAAAGTTCGCTTTGCCGCCTCTCTTAAGAAAATCAGAGGTGCGCAAATGGATGATCATCGACTTTGCCGCTCGTTAGAGCATTCCGTCGCGGAGCTCTCCGCTTTTTGCCACCGGAACATTCGGTTTCGTCGAGTCTTCTTCGAAGAGCGCGGATTCGCATGGCGAGGTATTCGATGAACGTTTCTAATTTCTAATGCGCGTATAGAAATAGTTGCGTTGACGTATAGCTGGCTGGAGTGAGTCTCGACCGGACCGAAAACATCGACTAGACACGCGTGTTTGTATATATATATATATACGCATATATACGCGTATCAAGAGAGAAGAGGTCTCTCCGAGGGCGCGCAATGAGACCGCGGCGAACAGGCGGCAGCCGAAACAACGATAATTTTCCGTGAGAAAAGACGAAAAAAAAAACGGAGAGCGAGCAGCGTAAGGTGTCGCGCACGGAGAGAAAAATGAGAAACGTCTAGTCGATGTCTGTTTGGAAATAGCAGGAAGAGACGGCATGCGAAACAGATTGCGAATCAAAGCGATTCCTCGCACAAGCGGTGTGTATAAGTTTATTTCGAACGGCAATAAACATAGTTTGACCTCTCGTTCTTTGAGGCTACGACGGACAAACGAGATTGGGAGCTTTTTTCACGTGGGCAGCGAATAATTTCAACTATGCGATTCGCGAACGAATAAATAACCACGATTCCCGACAGCAACGCGACGCGGCGGCCCAACCGATCCGTTTATTCGGCCAACAACGAGAAAAGAATACAATAAATACATGGAATAATCAAACATCGATAAATCTGTCCCCCGGATGTCAACAAAAGTTTCGTCGGCGCTGAAACGGCGGGTGTCGATCGAAGGACGCGCATAATTCGAACGCGAAACGTGTCCGGAAGGAAAATAACTCGTTTTCGCGAGCGGAAATCAAATCGGGGCAGGCGACGCGAGGGAACTCGAAGAGATCAACTCACGTTTCGATTCATCGCCGTCCGACTCGTTTTCTGGTGGGCGAGTGTAGCTCACCGTCCATGATATAGACCCACTGCACGGGCTGACCAGCAGCGTGAAGGGCGTGCCCTCGTGAGGGATCAGGTAGTAGAATCTGGAATCGTTTCGAGTAGTAGTAGTTCAATGTTCGCGAGGGTTCGGGACGATAGAAGGAGAAAGAGCGAGAGAGAGAGAGAGAGAGAGCGAGAGGGAAAGAGAGAGAGAGAGAGAGAGAGAGAGAGAGGATCGAACGAAGCGAACCCCGCGAGCCGAATACGTGGGCGTAGTCGAACCTCGCGCGTCAAACGTTCGATTTGTTTTTCATAATTTGATCTCGCCCTCCGTCAAGTTATTATCGCGGTGTCGGTGTCGATTTCATCGTCGCCGTTCTTCGACGATGAAAGAATACTTCTTACTCTCGCAGTTTCGATACAAAATATGCGATTAAAAAAAAGTACACGCGTGAGATATATTATTTACGTCCAGGATAATGTCTCAGCAGGTAGGTACAGCAAATATGCGGTGATCGGAGATGAAAATAAAAATAAAATTCAAGAGGGAAGAGCGTAGGTCTCGGCCGTTCCGTAGGAAACGAAGAAGCCGAGCGTGGTACGAAAATATTGTACACCCGTATAGTATATATTTTACATGGCCCAGTTAAGAACGTCGCTTTTTTCCGTCTTTCCCGGTTGTTTTGTTTTTCTTTCTCTCTTTATTTCTGCTTTTTCCTTTTCTTTTCTTTCCTTCCGCAACGTGTTTCTTCTGTTCGTTGTTTTTCGTTTCCCTCGCGCTCTTTCCTTTTTCGTTTGTCTGCAAGTGCGCGTAGTTTCGGAGAGCCATGTACGACTCTCGGGAGTTAAAAGGCGACGCGAATGGCCATGGAAAGTGAAACGTGGTAACTCGACGAAACAAGCGTGCCGCTTTACGCGCCCTACGCCGCGTGTGCGCCGTGTGCGCCGGTACCGAGGTGAAGAGCGTCGGTGGCGGACGTCGGAACGTCGGGAAGTCGGGATGTAGCGTCGTCGGGACGCTGCACGTGCTCGGGAGTGAGCCGGCTATTGTAAAATTAGCGTCGGGGCACAATGCTGGCGTCCCGGCGTCTGGGGTCGCGCTCGCGACCCCGAGTCTAAATTCAGCGTCGACTTTGGTTAAACCGTGAATCGATTTCACCATCGACCGCCAGGGGGATTCAGTTCCGCGGAAACCCATCCGATAGCGAGATTTTATGACGCGTGACGTCGCGACGGGACGCGTCGTTTGGCGCACGTGGTTACGACGCGACGCGCGCCGAGTCTTTGCCTCTTTGCCTCGTCAGGTGACCAGCGATAAGACGACGACGCCGCCGCCGACGCGGACGCCGACGCCGTCGCTAGACGCGGCGAATCTCCAACCCTCGCGAAATCGAGCGGCGTTTGATTCCCCGATCGGTGCGAGGAGGATCGCGTTCGGCGTTGCGCGGGGCCTTTTTCACACCTGCTCTCTCGACGCCGAGGGAAATGTCCATCGAGACGACGTTTCGCTATCGCGAGGAACGAGCGTTTGTTTCGAGTTTCCGATTCGCGTCGTCACGGTCACGCTTCGCGCCGGGAAAATCTCGGAGACGTGTGAACCATCGAGTATCGTTATCGAAAGTTTAGTTTTACGCGAGCGTCGAGGATGTTTTTTGTTTTCGAAGAGGTTGCGCGCAGAAAGCGTCGATCAGCGAGTTTCAACGGTCAGCTTCGTTGCGTTGTTTAGCACGTTGGTAACGATAATTGTGAAAAACAAACGCTGCTAAAAAGCATCGACGATCGGCCATCGGCGATCGTTTCGTTTTGAGAAAAGAAGATGCTCGCGCTCGTTGGACTTTACATCAACGACGCTCCACGTTTCGCGACTTACTCTCACGCACACTTTCACTTTCAACATTTTTCTTTTTCGGTCTCCCTACTTTCGAATGCGCACCTCGCGTGCGAGACCGCCCGACGTTGGCGAACTGTCAAAACCCAACCGGCCGGCTTTCATCCTGACACAACTGTCAAACTACGCGACCTTCCTTACCGGCATCGAACCGACGCGTTTCGTCAAATAATAAGACATTCGCGGGGAGGGGGGGGGGGGGTGCAAGAACGGCGATAGCGAGTGAGAGGGAGAGCGAGAGAGAGAGAGAGAGAGAGAGAGAAAGAGAGGGAGGGAGGGAGAGAGCGAGAGAGTGAGATCCGTCGTGGCGTAAGAAGATGCGTGTATGATGCGGAAGCGGGAAATAATCGTGCGTACTGACTTACTCCGAGTAGTTCCCCGGGCGGAGGGTTGCGGTGATCTGATTGTCTGGCTGTAGGACACCGGTACGATCGAACTCTTCGGCACGCGAAGCCTTCCCTTGTCCAAAAGGCCTCGGGCTACCCAGGGGAGCCTCACCCTCGGCCCTGTCCATGCTCGCCACGACAAGCACCAGTCCCATCAGAAGTGGCGGCATCGCGGCGTCCGGCGTCCAGAGGCGAGGGAGTTCGACTGTGCGATGAAACGGCACGGCCCACGGGAGTCTCGGAGAATAGCGCGCGCGCGGGGACTAACTAAGAACCGATGCCAACAACCCCTCTTAGACTACACACATGCTCCTTCTCTCTCCGCTGTCTCCGTCCCTCGCTCTATCGTTCGCTTCCAATCTCTCTTTCCTTCCTTCGCTCGTTTTCTCTCTCTCTCCCCCTCCCTCCCTCTCGCTCGCCCCCTCGCTCTGTCTTTCTCTCTCTATCTCTCTCTCCATCACTCTTCCTCGCTCGCTCTCACTCTCCCACTCTCGTCGATGGGTTATAGTTTGTTTGAATATCCTTTCGTTCGTATTTTCTGGAAGTTGGGCCTCTGCTTTCTAGACGCCATGGTTCATCCTTCCGACTCTTCTTGGGTCCCCGTTGCCATTTCGATACTTCTACACGCGAAACTTGAAGACGGTCCACGACTTTGCTCCTCTTCCCCCCCCCCCCCCCCCCCTCCCTGCTCTTTATCTCTTTCTCCCGTCCTCTCCCATCCGATGGTTGATCCTACTCCTCCTTCCCGCCTCGCCCGTGGATCTCGCACGTGCGTTCCCGCTGTGTTTCAACTATTTTTCCTCCTGCGTTTTGGACCATTTTGTTCTCAACAGTTTTATGATTGCATTGTTTCGTTACACCGCGTTTTCTACCTTCGCCTCGTTACTCTGCCACGAAGTAGTGTGTTCAGACGTGATCCTCCTTTGACCTGGGTGCTGTCAAATTAACCCTTCTCAATAACCGCCCGCAGACTTTTCGGTATAACGCTACTGCCAACACCCGAGCGAACGGTCCTCGAACCAGACCTTTTATCAATTCAACGAACGTCTTTCCAATTTTCAGAGCTATGCGACGAGACGCAATCGAGTATAAACTATACACCTCGCAAGCTACTCTCATTGCAAATATGGAGATGCTGACAAATTTTTTTCGCGAGCGGTTCCAAAGTAACCATATTGCCTGGATTATCGGCGGCGATTTCAACCCGAGATCGCGAATCTCCATTCCTGATCATCGGGAACAGAGTCAGTTCTCCATTTTTCTTTGACGCGGTATTTTCGCATACACTGAGATTTCATTTCACTCGACGAATTGTACGAAATGCTCCACATTTTCAAATAATCGTTCGTACCGACCCATCGACGGGAATGAGAGCAACGAGTACGTCGAGGATTTGACCGGTCAACGAATCGCGCTCGATCGTCGGGAAATCCGCCCTACCGAACGAAGAGTTCGCGACGCGACGCGCCACGGCGAACGTTGCGTGTTTCGTGGCGCACGACATTCGATGCGTGTGACGTGTTTTCGTCGAATTTTTTTCACGATTCGAGGGATACGAGCATCGGTTGAGCGCGTTGGTCCGAGAGCGGCGATGGCGTCCAGGGCTAAGAAACAGGGGGACGAAGGATGATCGAAGAATGCCTATCCGGTGAAGAGAAATTCAGCTCGAGCCCCTAAGCGCGGTGGTTTTTAAAGAGGTCCGTTTCGGCGGTAGTAAACTCATGGCCCGCGGCAACTCGTATATCAGCCCCCTCATAAACTTCCATCGAGTCGGTATATGCCTAGTGAAAATACACTCGCGCAACCGTACGCGATACCCCGGCGAAGAAACGAGCGGCCGAAGAAAATTGCGCGGTTCTTTCGCTCCTCCATCTTCTTGGTGCTCGCGTTCTCCGCGCACCGCGCGAAAATCGGTGGCGCGAGCGCAACAAAATGCGTCGGCGCGCGTAGTTTCACGTTTCATCCGCGGAATTTCGAAGGTGGAATTTTCGAAAGAAAGAGAAACGAATCTCGCCGCACAGAGACGAGACGATGGGAAAATACTCGTCGAACAACGTTTTCCACGAGTAACGCGAAAGACGATATTTATTCATGAACGAGGAGATCGGCGGAGAAGAAGTATCCCCGTCCCCGCGATCGAGATGAGAATGATGCCGTTTTCTTACTATTGCAGATTCTTTCGTTCGTTCTATCCCGTCGCGTTCATCTCTCACTTCGTCTCGGAGCGCTCCGCATCTCGACTCGCGGCTCGTATTCCCGTCTCGCTTGAACCTTACGCGGCACGCGAGTCTCCGAGTTCGAGATTTTCCGTGATTTATTTCGGCGTGACACACTCGCGACGATCCAAAGGATCAGTCGCCTCCTCCGTTAGCGTCTCGTCGCGTACACGCGACGCTCGGTATGTGTTTTTTGACGAAGCTTCGCTGGCTCCGCGTTTAGGTGCATAGTATATTTGGGTGGTTCGGCCTCGTGCGCCTCGACGAACGGCAGCAGCACCTCGGTGACTTCGTTCTCTCTCGCTCTCTCGCTCTCTCTCTCTCTCTCTCTCTCTCTCTCTCTCTCTCTCTCGGGTCACGTTTACGGGTGCAGGCCGAAGACCTACGAGGCGAAGCATTTTGATATTGACCTCACCTCACCCCCGGAGACGGTCAACGCCGAGTCGCCGTGCGCTACCCACGACGCCACGCTACCCCGCAGCCAACACCTTCCAAGTGTTATGTCGTATGTTTACCATACCATGGAGTCAAGCTGCCTCTTTCTCTCTCTCCCTCTCTCTCTCTCTCTCTCTCTATACCTCTCCCCAGCCCCTCTCTCTTGCTCTCTCTCTCTTCAGCACCCATCGCATGAAATTCTGGGATGCACTTTCCGCTCAGATTCGGCTCAAACCTACTGTTAATACGTTCAAAAGCGTGGTCTTCCGATATCTGCGTCAAAAACGAGTGGTGTTTGCGATGCTGAATCCTTCGCACAGCGCTTGCCTGAGTGTAATGCTCATCTATATTTATTTCTGCGTTTAACAATTACATATGCGAATTAATACTTGCATGTTACCATTTCTAGTCCACATGTTACGCTTTTTCGTTACGCTTTTTCGTGTTGAATTTTGACATCTTCATCGTTCACCTTATCATCCGTTAGTACTCTTATATGGGTGTATTTTATGTGTAAGTTATATATTGTTATTCTGCTTTATACACCTTCGTTCACCGTCCTATGCTCTCAATGGTTATTCTATGTTCTTTTAGTTATATTCATTTATTTTGACTAGTTCACATTTTCTCCACATGGTGATATACGGCCAAATTTGACCTTATCGATAATAAATGAGTTTCAATCAATCTCTCTCTCTCTCTACGTATATATACACACATATATATATATATATATATATATATATATATATATATATATATATATATATATATATATATATGAGTGTATATATATCCCCCTATCACTCTCTCTCTCTCTCTCTTGTCCGCTCTAACCACCGAAAGGCCCTCCTTTGCCGACTCAAGTGTCGCTACCGCAACCCGAGACCTTATTCCGGACGCTCAGTATATATCGCGCGCACCTACCTACCCACCTACCAACCTACCTACTTACTAACCAACCAACCAACCAACCAACCAACCAACCCACCAATCAACCGACAAACCGAACAACCATCAACCCAACTACCATCCTATCCACTATCCGCCCGCACCTACTGACAAATTTTCCATCGATCTTTCACCAAACAAATCGTCCGGGCAGAGTAACCCACCGCCGAACGACTCGTCGATCGACGAGCGACGACATCCAGATCGGGGACCGATCGCGAATCGATCGTGGACGAGAAATGTTTGACGGGCAATCATACTTCGCGTCGATGAATCGATCGAACGCATTTCCGGAGAAGCGCTGATCGCGCTTACCCATCACGCTCGCTTAACTCTCGATCGCGAACCGACGAGTCGATCGCTCGTTTGTCGGGCATTGATCGCGCTCGCGCAGGATACTTTTTACACGGACGGCAACATGTTTCGTCGTTATCCGCGCGGATACGCGAAGAAGCACCTCCTCCACCTCGACGGATATTTCACTTCGGAGTAACGAAAGAGAGAGAGAGAGAGAGAGAGAGAGAGAGAGAGAGAGAGACCGAGAGAGAGAGAGAGCGAGAGAGAGAGAGAGCGAGAGAGAGAGAGAGATTTCCCATACGAGTGAAATATCCGTCGAGGTGGGGTGCTTTGACTTTTTTTCACATACCCGTCTCTGCTCCTTATCCTCATCGTTCTCCTCATCCTCGGCTCGCGTCGTCGTTGTCGTCCTCTCTCCGCTCTTCGGCCCCGGCTGCCACCATCTTTGGTCCGCAATGTATTACTTATTTATTAGGGCCTTACGGGTGGTCCGCGACATGACGGAATCGATTACTCGAATTCGCGGAACCAGCCCGAACTCGGCCGAACCCCTTCGAATTATGCCCCCACCTCGTCCCCCTCCCCCTCCCCGGCATCCCCCTCCTCGCCGCCCCTCGGCTTATTATGTAATCAGAATAACAATAATTGCTCCGAACGGCTACTCATCAATCCCAGAGACAGTCGCCCCGGGCCGACGATCGAGATGCTTAGCTACGAGCCAGAATCAAACCCAGACACGACCGATGAGTAGCCGAGGAGGACCGGATACGAAAGAGAACCAACAAACCTCCTGGTCAACGTTAATTCGGAACATTCACGACGCGCAGTTATACGCGACCCTTTTCCGCCATCGCGTCTTTTTGCGATCGAGGCTCAATGCCCGCTCGAAAACCAATATCTTCGGGCCATCTGGATTCCTGGATCTCGACGCGCGTATAAACTGCGTAATAGACCCGTTTCTGCCAAAACCGACGCGGCCGTTTTGTTTTTCGCGTCGTTTTTTCTCCCGCTAAAATCCTCCTCGCCGCGCGCTTTTTTTTCTCGTTTCCTTTTTTTCGCTCCACTCCTCTTCCAAACTTTTTACTCGCGCTGCTTTTCATCCGCTTCTCCGGATCGCGGGTAACATCTGGGCGTTGTTATTTCACGCGTGGTCTTTCGTTGACCCGCTAATCGGTGCAAACGAGACGCGACTGATTATGCGAAGTTAACGTTGCGCCAACTTTCCACCCTTTGGCCGCGTCGAACACAGCTCGATCGTCCGGACCGATCGTCTGAAATGTTCTCTTCTTACCGACCTCCGTTACCACCTCTTATATTTTTATTTGTATAATCGTCAAATTTCACCGCAAGCATTCAGGATCGTCGGGCGACACGCGACACTGTGACGGGTTTTGATTGCGGTGCGCTCGCTCAGTTTTGTACATCGACAAATCCTCGGAGCTGCATGCCAGTTTTTTCGCACAACAGGTGAGAAGAGGGAAGACCTACGACAGTCACTGACGCCGGCTACCCTGCACGGTTATCATGTATCGTTCTGCGAGATTAAAGTTACAAACTTATATAAAGTCGTCCCTACACACGGATCGGATATACGTGGGTACATCTATCGTCACGCATACGCGCTCGACTGTCAGAATTCACCAGGTTCCAGACGGCGACGTGCGCGTTGGACGAATTCCAAGTATTTCGAAATCCACGAAATTTCTAACCATTAATTCGCTACAAACGAAACGCCGACTATTCTAACGGCGTCACAGCTGCGATCGATCGCCGAACGATCGAAAACGCGAAATGCGTGTCAATTTTATGCGTTCAGTCGTACAACTAGCACGAACCGACAGGAAAATCCCTGTAATTCGTAGAGACTGTAATCCGCTACGCCTTCGCGTCACTCTGGTTGCCTCCACGTCAGGCGCGCCGTCGCGACCGGACTGAGATTGGTCGAAGCTACGCGTTTGAAATATGAAACGATCGGTCTATCAGTGTCAATCGATTACATCGACAAATATTTCAAATATTTTTAAAACCATCAATCTACCATCAGCGATAGTTACACTTACAAGCGAATTTCTGTTCGGTAATTATCGTCTGTAATTTGAGTCTTAGCCAATCGGGAATAAAATTCCAGAATGATGATTTTTTCTACTCGATGAAGTGAAAACAAAGTTTTCGATTGCATCGGTATTTTGGAAAAACGTATAGATGGCCAAATAACACTCGATGTAATTTGTCCGTCGTACGCGATCGATCTTTTGAGTACCCTTCGCAGGTTCGATGCGATTTGGCAGCTATTTTCAAACGTGAATTTGTCGCGTGGTAGGTATCTCGCGTGCGGTTGGTATCGACGGCGTTTGTTTGCGGTAGTTTGACGCGTCTTGGTCAGATGACGCTACCGTGCTGCACGAACGTTTGTATCGGTCGAGCAGTGGATCCGCATCTCAATCTTATCGAATGAAGGCGCACCGCGATCTTCGTCGCTTAAAGTGATTCGAAGCAAGAAAATGCTTGATCGATTTGATTTGACGTTAGCTAATATCGCCTTTCCACGCGAAGACGAGTATCGGTTCGGTTCTGTTCGATGCAGGAGTGACGCGACAGGCATCGTATCGCCGCGGCGCCCCGCCGAACGCACGGAATCAGTAGTCACGGCCGTTCCGAGTCAGCCGAAACGTGTGGAGCAGTAGTAGCAGCGTCTTGAACGGCGGAGTCGCGCCGTCTGACACTCGCAGCTACGCGACTACTACACGAAACGCGCTCTACTACGCAAAACGCGCCCGAAAGCTCCGATGTAAAAGAAATCAAATATTCACGCATCTTGGGTCTCGTGCTGATTGCGCTGTTGTCCACGTCGGAGTCTTTAAATGTGCGAGCATTTTATCCTGAATTCGCTGCTTACAGAAAAAATTCGTGGAACGCAAGTTTCACGCGTAACGACGGAATTCGTCGCCAATTATCGCTGTTCGATCCGTGAAAACGAAGAGAGAAGAACTGAAATTCCATGACTGGATGATAGATGGATTGTAACGAAAAGGCAAGTGCCTTTATTTCCATCAGTCGTTAATATCTTCGCGATACGTTGTAATTGGCCAATCGAAACCTTTGGAATCGGAAAGTTGCGAGGTATCTAACGAATTGGGCAGTAACTACTCGGGTGCAGATGTTGCTAGGATCAAAAAAGCACGTACCTTAGACTGCGCAGTCCATATTTACGTAAAGATTACGTCGCTTCTAACGAGCATTATTCCAGATCTGCGACCCACAGGGAACGAAGTAGTCGCGCAACTCTTCGATGGTGACATCGAGGATAAGAGACTCGCACCGTACCTACCCGGATGTTTTTGATGGCTGGTAGACTTTGTTGACGATGCTCGCGAAGCCTCGTCATTTTCGGTCAGCGTTCAATTCGCTACGACCTTGGCGCAGGGGTGATGCGGATTGAAGGGTGTACAATGGTTACAATTGTATGTACAGTTTATTGAGGTTATATAATAATTCTCATTATCAGGGCGGGTGAGTATGGTGGGTGAAATATTTCGTGAACTTGGAGCATAGTTTCAATCTCAGGTTTAGGTAGCTAGCCTCGCCCTAGCCTCGTGCGCATGTCCTTCGATATGCTGTATTTATTTTCACCTAATTTAATTATTTAATTAATTCATTAATAATAAATTGTATAAACGTGAATTATGTGTGCGTAAGTGAACTAGTGGCGTCGACCCCGTCGTAGGGTCAACTAGGAAGTCTCTGTAGTAACCAGCAGTAAACGTATCACAAGTATGCAGCATCCATTATTTATCGGTACAAACCACGGCGAGATTCCAACGCTCCGCGTCGTTGCATCGTCGAACAATCAATAAATCCGTTTCGAATCAATCCCCGACGCGAACGCCGATGAGACGAATAGACGGGGGAAGGGAGATAGCGGTAGAGAGAGAGAGAGAGAGAGAGAGGGAGAAAGAGAGGGAGAAAGAGAGGGACGAGCGTATTTAGGAATGGGAGAAACAAAGTCAGCCAGTTTTCCGAAACCGAATGCTCGTCCGAAGGGATAGAAGGGTTATAAAAAGGGTTCCGGAAGGTGACGAGAGTGGCGTAGGAAAGGACCGTGCGAAACGTTGGAACAAAGTCGAGATGTATAATAGATGGGAGAAGATCTTGGTCGGACGCCGCGAACGATACGATGAAATTTTGATTGTTCGACCGGCGACGCGTCCTCGGTGGAATCTCACCGTTAGTTCGATGTTTATTGCAGTTATAGCACATAGAACAACGTTCGCGCGGCAGCGAGCAGCGTACCCAACAAAATAATCGAAATTGGAGGTCTGCCCGATGCCGTATCGAAGCGTCGCGTTAGGTAATTGTATTGTATTGTATTGTATTGTATTGTATTGTATATCAAACATTATAAACTGTAATATAATGTAAACCTGTAAAAAATATACTGGGTGTCGGCGGCTCTGTATAATATAATAATCGTTGCTGTCCTTAAAAGACAATCATCATTATGGTACATGTAATTAGTATAAATATATCGCATATTATATTCCGCAGTGTGTCTTCCTGTATAGCAATTGAATTAGTAACGAATAATCACTTGATAAGAGATCACCCCGTCTCTATCTCGTCACCTCCACTTTCCTCTCTTATCCTTTTCGTTCCTTTTCTCTACTCGTGCGCGCGGCTTGTGCGGGGCTAGGGCGACTTAGGAACTACGTGACGGCACAACCGACTCAAGTCACTTACTATTAGTCATACGCGTCTCATTTTTTCAACTCTTATTACCTTCGTACGTGTGTTCGAGCTTCAGGTATCTATCTTTGATTGCACGGAGAATATTTTGCCTCGTTGTCCCGATCTTTCCTCTCCGTCCGTCATTCGCAACCGTCATCATTTCCATCCGACAAGGGACAGTTGCGCGTTCAAAAAAAATAAAAAAAATAAATAAAACAAATCCAGCAAAATTTCTCGACCCGAAATCGAAGCTTACTTCCCGTCACCCTTGTATGTGTTTTTTTGTTGTTTTTTTTTCGTTTTTTTTCGTTTCAATTATTTGCTATCGTATAATTTCCATTCTCTCTTGCTCTCTCGCCCTCTATTTCCCGTATGATAAAGGTTGCATCCGAAATACACAATATGCACACATACATATATATACACACGCATCCGCCGGCGTACGCTCGTGCACGTGCGCGCACACGCACGAGCCTACGATGTTTAGATACGTGATAAATATATTCATGCGCGCGCACCCAATAATCGCCGTTTCTCTCGACACACGTATAAATAACCAATTGCCTATTATGTACAAATTACAACGTAATAGATAATTTAAAAAAAAAGCACAAAAAGTAACGTTTCAACGAACGAACGAACGAAATATAATACTCTATTGCATGTAATATCATGATTTCATCCCCGTACGCTTAGGAACTTGAATCGCAGTGACTTTTCCCCGAAGACTCGACTCACCGTTCGCCGGGGACAAGTCCCGAAAGAATTATTCGTACAATTTAACTAATAATATCATTGATAATAATGACAATAATAATGACAATAATAATAATAATAATAATAATAATAATAATAATAATAATAATAATAATAATAATAATAATAATAATAATAATGATAAACTAGAATAATGACATTAATGATAATAACGATCATTGCTGGAATATTACAGTTTAAGTCGCGTGTCAGAATAATAGTACACATAATAGAAATGATACGTAGCGATGTTAAAATAATCATTGCAATGGTAGCGATAACAATAACAGTGATAGTGCGATGATGATCGTGATGATGTTGATACACACCCTGACAATTCGAATACAACCTTACTGGATGTTGGCAATTTTTTTTTCTGTCTTTCATCTCTGTGCTCTCGTGTTTGTTTGCGCGTATGAAAAATGTATCCAGATCCAATTTTATAACAATTAATTATAGTTATATTCTCGTCGCCGTCGTCGTCGTCGTCGTCGTCGTCGTCATAATTGTCATTTGACTATCGTAGGCTAACCCAACAGCGTTGTGGCCCGTGTTTTTTTCTTTCACCCCGGTGTTGAAAAAATTTGCAACTAATTTGCCTTATTCACACTTCGCCCTTTCACCTCCCGTGCTTGTTGTTGTCGATTTGTTACGCAGTCGTTTTCCACTCGCTCGCTATGTCGCACGCTTCCTCGAATGACACGAAACAAACGTCTATTTATAATAATTATTTGATAAAGTAATTAACGGTGTTTCACTATCTATCATATCGTATCTATACAATAATTTCTTAATTGCCGAAATACTCCGGGGTGTTTAGGGCTAAAATTTACAGCGGTGCTTCGCGGCGACGTGATTTTCATACCGGTCGGTCCGGACGACGAGTACGAGGCGGAATCGAGCGAGCTGATCCACCCGATTCGCCCTCGTCCTCGCTACGTGTCGCGTCGTCCGATCCGACACCTTTCGTCCCGTGCATCCCCGTTTTTTTTTTTTTGACGTTTATTTCTCCCCTTCTCTATCCGGATCTCGCGACGCACGGGTGGATTCGAACGAAGGCGAAAGGGGCCACGGGGAATCGCGAAACGCGACGAATTCGCCTTACAAGATACTTACAATAACGAAACAACGTTAAGTATTTATATCTAACTAACGTATTTATTTTCCCTCCCCTCCCCCCAGATCGTTCTCGCGGTCCTTTTTTTATTTCCCTTCGCTCACGCTTTCTTTCTTTCCTTCTTTCTTTATTTCTCTCGTTTCTGCTTTAACTGCAAAATAATACTGAAGTCCGCACATGGTGCCTATCACATATTTCTATAAATTTCTGTCGCCCGAATTATTTATTGCCACAGTCGTACAAACAATCAATTGCATCGCATTCCATTCGCACGCGTCACGTACACTCGCAACGGAATCAGTCGCCGACGGATCGAATGTGAGAATAAAATATGTCGAGAATCATTTTTCCTAACGTTATACCGTAACATTTTCCTATTTTATGCATCTTTCTCTTCGCATCCCCGCTTCGCGGATCTTCGCATATTACAGTTCATCGAACGTCTCGCTCCGCGCAACGTTTTCGCGTCAATTGCATCTACGTTTACGAATTTGGATTTTTTTTTATTTTTTTTTTGAAAACGTTGAGCGCGAGAAAGAAAATTCGAACAGCGAGGTTGAAGATTTTTGGCTACGTCCGGTTCGGTTCTGCGATAGTAACGGCGAAGGGTTAAAGATTCGAGGGCGGGTTGAAGAGAGAGCGAGAGAGAGAGGGTAGCGTCAGGTTAATTATGAAACAAATCATGACTTCAGCTCGCAGGCAAAGAGCGAACGAGCGTGCGAGCGGGGAGAGCGAGTGAAATAGGAGTGGTGGAAAAGGAATCAATTAGATCGGCGGGAATCCAGTGTTGGAAGGAATCGTAGGAGGATATAGGAGGCGAAGGGCGAGAAGAAGGGAGCCGAGGGCGACGGAGAGGTTCGAGGGGGACGCATTACCTTAATTAAAGCGATAAAAAGTGACAGCGGCAACGATACGAACTAGCAGCAGAACGAAATGGAAACGCACGCGGAGTCTAAAGTCTGAACAATCGCGCGATAAAGATGATCATCGCGTGGCGAGGGCAGTGAAATTTGGCGTAAAATATGAAAATGTTAGCAGGTTGCGAGATCCGTTTGGTAATCGTAGTAATCGTAAACTCTGTCGAAACACCCTGTACAATAATGGTAGTGATATAATAATACGAATGATAACATGTAATAACCGCTAATCGTAGTAATAGTGAAAATAATAATATCAGCTCGTATTGTACAGGTTGTTTTGGGGCTGGAAGCCTGTGGTCTATATTATTTGCATTTGTCGTTAATTCAATCATTAGCTACGTAATCGTCACGCTCTCATTCATCTTCGCATTAAACTATTTGGTTAATAATAATAATCAGAATAATAATCTATTCGTCTCGCATCTTATTCCCGCACACGCGCGCGTAACTCGTCTCGACTTATCGTTAGCCCCGAACTCCCAACTTCATCGTCCGACCGTGCGACCGTCCGTCCGGTCGTTTATCCGTGATATTTCTTTCTCGTACAACCATTTTTTTTTTGTTTTTGGTTCAATTTGTTGCCAAGCTTCTCTGTTTCGTGTAGTTCATCTCGTTTTTCCCTTATACTCCTCCAACGTAATAATCGAGAGTATTATAGTATGTATTATGAATCATTACTTTTATATTTTATAATTTATTAATGTAGAGAATTCTTTATTATCTTCTTATTTTCATCTTTATCTATCGTAGATTTGTCTGTGGCTATCCCTGATGTGTTAGTTACCCTGCGCTTCCGTCTGGTTGTCGAAATATTGTGTTGTCCGAAATTCTGGATCATCATAGTAGATCGTAGTTATTTTGCGTGTCGTATTGTACGTGTACGTGTATGTGTTCTTTTTCTATCTCTTTGTTTGTTTGCTTGTTTGTTTGTTTGTTTGTTTATTCTCCCGAGATCATTTTTCCCTAATCGATTGGCTATCCCACGCTTGACGCGGCATGATTGACGCGCGATTCTAATTCCATGTTTCGATTCGTATCTTTGTTTCGGAACCTTACGAATTCCCTGGTACGATTGTGAAAGGCAAGCGGCAGCAGCAGCGATGATAACGACCGATTGCATCCAGGATTCCATCGCATATGCACGCCAGTCCCTTCCTTACCGATTTTCAGCTATACCCGCTGACATTCATCTCACTTTCGACAACAACGATGTTTCCGATAATCCAATATTTCCGAGCAGTAATAGAGCGGACCGAATTCCAAGAGGATACAAAAGAAAAGGCTCGAATTATTCTACAACAGTCACGCGCGAGTAGTGAGTTGCGATTGAAAACGAAAAAACGGAACGATGAATTTCGAAAAAGAGAGCCTACGTCACATCTACACGTTCCACCGAACTCGCGCTCCGTTTCTAGAGCGAAGAGCGGATGTTGTTTTTTGGATTTTATTCTTAATTTCGTTGGGTCGAGCACGCGACGTCGATCGAAACAGCATCTCGGATACTAAAATATTAATTTATTCGCGACGTCGCGTAGTTTCCTCGTCGTCTTACTCTTATTATTGCACTAGCCCCGTGGACTGAGCATTTGCGATGCAACCCTGCGCTTCTTTTTCGCCGTTTTTAGTTATTTCGTCCGAGTTCACTTTCACCCCCAGCCCCGTTTCTCTAAGAAATTCTCAACCTCGCTCTACGCGGTATTCTAATTATTTTTTCCTCCGTCTAACATCTAACCGACTCTACGATGTCGTCTCAACAAATAATTTTTTACACCTTCCACGAGAAATCCCGGCAACACGCGGTGATTACCCTCGACCATCGAAAAAAGTATATCAATTATATACGTCCACCCCCGTCCATCTCACTCGCCTCCGCGCGTTCTCTTCCACTCGCCCTTGTGTTTTTCTCATTCTCCCCGTCATCGTTCCCGTTCCCGTTCATTTTTGTCGCTGATGTACGATACGTCGATTTTGTTTCTTCACCTTACGCTTCTTACGATCCGACGTGGATTCGCGGACGCGAATGCCCGACGTTTCGCGCTGCGAGAATTTCGTCTCTGTTTTTTGGTTTGTTTATTTGAAATGTTTTTGAAGTAAAATCAAAGCGATTTCGATACTCGATATGTAAACACCCTTCAGCACGCTCGCTCGCTGTTGCGAGAACAATCGCACCTACCCGCGAATCCATGACGAAACGAAAATGTTGACGATGATTTTCCTTCAAAGAATATCCTTTCGGCTGACTGAACGCACCTCAGGGTGCGCGTAGACGCGTGCAACGTGTAAGCCTCGCCGCTTCGTTTCCCGTTGTCGATGCGTCGCTCGAGTTTATTCGGAGCTTCGTATTTTCACTCGCGTTTAGGTATCGCTTCGATTATTTGTGCTTTGTTTTCAATATATATATATATATATATGTGTGTATATGTATACGGTGCTATTTATTTGGTATGATCGCTCGATGAAGCAGGAACTGTTCCGGTAGTCGTGTTGCGATACTGTTCGGGGACCGAGGATGAAAGTGTCGTTCGATGATGAGAAACAAGAAGAGAGGATGCGATCAAACGGCAGAGAAAATTCTTCATCGTGAGTCGATAGGATCGCGAAAATGTTCCGAACGTCGACGCGTCTGTTCGTTGATGAAAGATATCGATTGACGAGAGGTTGGTCGTACGTAGTTTCGGAAAGAATCAGAACGTTGCGTGTCGAAAAGAGCCTCCTCCTCCTCCTCCTCCCTCTACACACACTCTCTCGCGCTCACTCTCTCACTCGCTCTCTCTCTCTCTCTCTCTCACTCGCGTTGCGTTTGCGTTTGCGTTTGCGTTTTCCTGGAACTCGCGTGATTTTTCGGATCGAATCGATCATCTTGACGATGGGTCAGTCTTGTGAAGAGCATCCCAGAGCGTTGGGCGTGCCGGAGCTTCGCACAGCCGTTTGGTCCTCGTGGAAAATTCATTTCACGATTATATTTTCTAGTCGGAACCGTTTTGCGATAGCAACGCCGTCGCTGGCTGCGTCGATTGCACGAGGGAGTCGTGAGGGGCGGGCGAAGGACTTCGACTCCTCGGATTGATGTCGCTCGTGCCTCCCCCGGAACTCGGTGGCGGTGGTTCGTAGGCCTTCTGTTCGCTAGGCGGTAACAAATGGACCATGCTCACCGGTACCGGAAACGCTGCTCCGAAATCGGGGAAAAATCCTTGCGGTAGGTTGCCGCCGAGCAGGGGATGCGAGAAGGTCGCGTCGTCGCCGGGATGCGGAGGCAGCCCCGACAACGGATGCGACATCTGCGAAGGTGGCTGAGCAGCTTTAACGTTGTTGTTCAACGAGTTCATCACTTCGCCGGTCGTCGCGCCGGTGCAGTCCCTGCGAAGTTGCTCGAGCTTCAGGCTTTTCCCGTATTTACCGCGAACGTACATCAGCAGGCTGTTGTAAGGGATACCGAATATCCGACTGGCCTGCGACGTCGTCATCTTCTTGTTCCACACGTGTTGCAGCGCTTCCGTGAGCTCCGCGTTCGTCCAAGATCGCGGTGGTCCACCTCGCGGCGCGCTGTGCTGGCCCTTCGGCCTGCCCACAGGTAATCTTCCGTGATCCCCCCATCTCCGATGACCCTCGCCGTCTCCTCGATGCTTCTTCGACTTCTTCGACGGATGGTGTCCCCCCAAGCTGCCGCCGCCGCCGCCGAACAGACCGTGCAGCGTTTCCGGCTTGAAGCTATCGTGGAGGTCCGCCAGCAGCGAGCCCCTGTCGAGTCCGCTACCGGGTGGAAAGAGACCCCCGGCACCGCCCAACGACCCGACACCGTCCATGGGGAAAACGGCGACGGATCGTCTCGGCGGCAACGGTGATTCCTGTTGCTGAAACGGATGAGATCTGTTGTGCGGACTACCCTCCCGCGCATGGTGTGCCTGGGGTAGCTGGCTCTGCGGATGACTCGGTAGCCATTGAGCCGCTAGCTGCCCCAAACTCGTCAGGTACTCGCTGTGATGATGCGGCGGCGTCAGAGAGAGCGCCGACATTCCGGGGATCGCGCTGACGGGAAAGTCTTGGAGCGATCCGTCGGGATGAAGACTCGTGCCGGTCAGAGGGGAACCCCGAGGACTACTCGCGGCCTCGCTTTCGGTTTTGATGGCGTGTTCGC
The DNA here is from genome assembly GCA_963969455.1 of Arge pagana. Taxonomy (NCBI): domain Eukaryota; kingdom Metazoa; phylum Arthropoda; class Insecta; order Hymenoptera; family Argidae; genus Arge; species Arge pagana. The sequence goes on along the minus strand of OZ018311.1, from coordinate 6,396,720 downwards.
CGGGGACAGGCGAGACGGACCTCTTCATCGACAAGTTCTCGGCCATGTCTTCTTGGTGATGGTGATGGTGGTGGTGTTGGTGTTGGTGGTGCTGCTGCTGCTGTTGATTCGAGGGCTGGTGTTGTTGTCCGCTGAGATTCAACCCGCTGGAGGGCGGAGGGCTGGGCGTAGCGGCGTTTTGGTGGTGGGGTCGGCTCAGATCCTGGGGAAGGAGCTCGCCGGATCTTCTTCGCGGTCGTGCTTGTTTTCGTCTCGGCATCAAGGGCGAACCGCACGAGTCTCTGAGCTCTTTCAACGAAAAGCTGAGGTGTCCCATATGCGGCAATCTGTTCTCTCGGTGGTGATCTCTGTGGTCCCTGTGATAGATGTCGGGCAGTCTCGTCGGTGCCGGGCTCTCGGACGCGTTGTCCTCCTCCTCGGGTGTTCCCTGCGCACCCTCGGGCGTCGACGGCTCGCCGAGAAGCAAATCCGTCGTCGGTGTTTCCGGCGGACTGGCCGGTCTCGGTTCCGAGGAGGCCAATCCTCGAACTTGGAGACTTTCGGCGGCTCGTATCAGTCCTGGAAGTTCTTCTCTCCCGACGCGAACTTCGCCGCGGTACATGAAATCGACGAGGGCAGCCACTTCTCGGCCGGGAAAGTCCTTCAGCACGATCACGGGATGCTTGCAGGGATGTTCCGCGAACATACGCTCGAAGAACGGGCTGTAACGATGTTTCAATAACTCTTCAGATACCGATCGCACTCGCTCTACGACAGCAAAGCCAACTCCTCCAACAATTTTTGCGATTCTCTGCGCCACAAAACGTGCTAAAGACTCGCGTTTGTTCCGCGACAAAAAAACCACTACGTTACACTCGATTCTTCTACCGAGCTAATTTACATCATCTAACGCAAAAAAATCTATCCGATGTACGTTAAACGTGACCTCAACGATACAACGTACTGGGTACCACCGATCGACCTGGTCTCGCTGTAACGCTAACTAAGACTCGAATCGCAGCTCGGCCTGTCAAAATTCATATCGTCACTCGTCTCCACCCTCCGTGTGAGATCATTGGACTAGCCAGTGTAAATTATTTGTACATTTAAAAGAGTATTTGAATTATTGAAAAACGGAGACTTCAACGGCGTTGAAGTCTCCAGAGACGTCGAGTCAGGTATTCGTTTCGAGAAAGATTCTAAATCGGTAAGTAAAACGTTTAGCGGAGAATCACGATAAGCAGCTTTGTTGACTGTTGAGAACAAAATTATTACGAAAATCGTGCCACCATCGCCGCGAGCCTCAACGTCGCGATCGTCTTCAGGTTTGCTTCGTGGCAACAGACGTCATTTACTATCAATCACTTCGATGCTCCGTTTACGCGGTTTCGTAAAGTCCAACGATAAGAGAATCGAAACGAATACCCAGCATTGTCGTTCAATTGTCAAATACCTCGTTGGCTCGCGCACGATTCGCGAAAGGTTACGAGTAGCTTCGTCAATTTTTCACAGTTTTATGGTAACCACGTCGCGTGGAAAAATGACTTTCGTTGAAGTTCGCGGTGGCCGGCACGATGATCTCTGGGGAATCGAGCGGTGATCGTGAATTTTGATTAACGACACCTTGGCGGGGCGAAAAGAGCGCGTCGTTAGTCGTGGCGCGAGAAGGCGAAGTGGGTGGGAAAATTCGTCTAGTCGCTCGCCGACGAGCGAACGTCGTGGCTTTTGTAAATTTTGTATACTAGAGAATCGATGATTTTAGTCGTATTTACCTGCAGGCGCTGAGGACGACCTTGTGGGCTCTGAGGCTGGTTTCCGCGCACACGAGGGTCACGTCGACGAGGGTCTCCGCGTGTAGAAGGGCTTCGAAGGCTTGCAGGATGTGCGCCTGGTGGTTGTTCCACCGTAACGAATAATGGGACTGCAACGCCATCTCGTCCGGACTCTCCGGGGCGCTGGACATCTTTTCTCTTTCTTTGAGACACGGTACGTCGCGGAGCCACCGTTTCTCCCTCTCCTTTCCGCCGCTTCCTATTCTTCGCGACTTCTTCTTATCTCTTCCATATATGCGGAAGTGAGCCCGCCTCACGATCGCATCTGGGGCCGTTTCTAGAAGGAAAAACAAAAAAAAACCAAATCCACACGTGTCGTTGTATAATCGAGGTGAGAGGGTCGGGAATTCTCGCGGCAAAATATGCATTAGCGTCTACGAACGAACGCCGAACGGAACACGACCAGATGATTATCTCGTTACAATTTCAGATTTTAATCACACGCTACTCGTTATACCGTCTCGCACGTAACGACGAGCCAATAATTTTCGTTGGTTGAGGTAAACGCTAACTTTTCATCTCCCTTCCCATCTCCTCGCTCCCCTCCGCGTTCCTCCGCGTATACGTGTACGTGCGCTCGCGCACGCCGGCTCCATTACTCATTATCTCGTTAATCGACGACGCTAATTTACCACCGAACGATCAAATTAGCCACACTTCGCTCGAATATCGCGATTTTTTGCGAATCCAACGCCCGTTCGTTTCCACAGCAAAATTAAACCGACGTTCACCGTGCAGCTTCCCGCGCGAAGTACAAACTCTACTTCCGCGTTGGGCGGATTCGCCGTAGATCGCGACAAAAAACGATCGCGATGCTGGAATCGGGGGGAATCTGAATCGATCGATTCGCCGGAATTTAGGGAAACGACAACATTCGAGCGGGGAGAAAAAAGGGACACCGCACTGTTTGAACGTAAAATCGGTTTCGATCGAGCGATCTCATTTTTGAGAGCAACCAGAGCATTCGATTGAAACTGATCCTACATTCAAAAAGCGCGGGCTCCTTTCAACCGCGTAATTCAACTTTTTGTCGCGATCCCAACGGATCGCCGAATTCAATTAATTTTCGATGATATTGCAGCATCGATCGATTCGTTTTCTCCGGGATTCATCCCAGATGAAACGCTGTTTCCGCGATCGACGAATTTCCTCAGTCATAAAAAACTCGTAACAATGTAACGACTAGTGATAAATGGGATAACGCGTACGCGAAACTGGTGCGGACGAGTAACAAAACACAGATCTTTACTCGGTGAAATCGGTAGATACGTTCCAGTTATTTAGCCACACTTTACGAATCTATTATTCGGACATTTGTAGAAATATTTGTGTGTTTTTCTTCCCGGTCTCCTTCAACCGCAAATTTCGATAGAGGGAAACTGCGATTCTGGCGATGGAAACGCGATCGATCGAAATCGTCTGTTCACGATCCAAGTGTCTCTCTAACCGAGGGTAAATCGCGCTCGATCAGCGTTCGACGCGACTGATCTTCCGTTGCGAAAAAATACCTACATACGTGAAAACAGACGAACAAGAGGCGAACTCGGTAAAATATTAACGAACGGCTGTGATTTTTCAGATACTCGGCGTCCAAAGCCGAGGAGAACGTGACTCGAGTGTCGCGACGACGCAGCCACGCGGCGGCCAAAATTTCCCGCGAAATTTATCGGCGAACTCACGTGCTCGACGCCGCGAGAACATCCCGTCAGAGACGCCACGACGACGCGAACGATGGATGCACGCACTTTTGTCGAACCTCCAGCGAGGACATCGATGATCGGCGAACGGATGGCGTGATTTCGCGAGATACGACTGGCTATTTCTGCTGGGGTAAAAAAATGTTGACGGATCGGTTTTGCGGAAACGGACGACTTTTGACTTTTCGCGTAGACACGAAGCTTCGAGTGCGCTCGGTTGTAAACAAAATACGCGTCGATAATCGTCACGTGGTGATCGTCGAGAGCGAAATCGCGGAGCAAGGTGGAGGGAGACGGGCAGAAGGAAAATTGACAGGCGATGGAAATTTGAAAACGAACGGGCGATTGCAAAAACGGAGAGGATGAGAGGGGCGGCGCGGAGGACAGGGGGTGGTATTAATGGGCGCGCGCGCGCGACTGGCCGCGACGAGGTGCCAACGCGATTGTACGGAACGTTTTTGATTCGATAGTTTGTCCGTTCGACGCGACGCGTCAAAGTATGCACACAACGACGAGCGGCGAGAACGTGTCGACATATTATGTTACTTTGTACGCTACGCGCGAGAGGCCGATCGAGAAAGCGTAGATTTGGGGCGGGTTGGATCGACGAACATTCGGGTTCGTTTGGCCCGACGTTTCACGTGGATTTCTTTTGTTTTTGATTCTGTTTTTTTTTTTAATCTTTTTTCTCTTTTTTCCATTGCGCCGAGCGAGAGGCGACGGTTTTGGCGCGGGGTAGATCGAAGCTCGATCACCGGCAGCGAAAGAGGGAAGCGCGGCGACGACCCGAGTCGCGTGTTCGGCGCGCCGCGTAATATAATAACTTACAAACTAAACTCACAGGAACGCGGCGTGGTCGAAATTGTCAGCTGTTCCACTGTCACCCAACACAAACGAGACGGAACGATCACTTTTTTCCAGAATATATTCAACAAACGATGCGGAAAAACGTAACTTTCTACGATCGCAGCTCTCGACGAGCTACGAGCACGTAGGGAGAGAGAAAACGATAAAGAAAACTGTAGAAACTAAAACGGACCGACGAATCTTAGAGAGCACACTTTGTTCGCGTTCTTTTCCCGTTAAACTTCTTCGTTCCGATTTAGAAAAAAAAATAATCTTTCTTTCAATTATCAGCTTCCATTCGGCGACAACGTAAAACGCACGCCACGAGCCGCAGAGTTGTATGCACGCAGGTTCTACCTGCACGCGCCTCGATGCCCATCGTCGTCGTGACGTTTATTTATTATTCATCAACTTCGTATTCCCTTCATTTGTTCTCTTCCAAGGCTCGTCGCCGTTCGAGATTACGTCGTCGTCGTTGTCGTTGTCCGTAGTTTTCGCGTAATATGATTTGTATTATAGATCTTCACTGAGAAACACACCGCGAACGAGGTAAACAAAACAGGTCGACCGGAACGGAACCGAGCGGGACTAGATTCGAACGATGTCCGAAAACACTTGACACATCTCGCCCTGGACTACTCTCTCTCTCTCTTTCTCTCTCACTCTCTCTCTCTCTCACACACTCTTTCTCTCTCTCACTCTCTCTCTCTCTCTCTCTCTCTCTCTCTTTCTCTCCGCAATCACCGAGCGACGAACGAGACGAGAGCGTGTCACGCACCGTGGGGTTCGAGTATCGTGTGAGACACACTTGCGTAGACGTACCGTGACTCTTGTTTGCGTTCGTGGCGGCAGCGTCGGCAACGGCCGATGAGTGAATGCGCCGTGAGGTTCGGCGCCTCTCCGAAGACCCCCCTCCCTCTGTCGTCGGTGCTGTCGCCCCCTCCTCCGCCACCGCCGCCGCCACCGCCGCCGCCGCCACCTCCGCCACCTCCGCCACCTCCTTCTCTTCCTCCGCTGCCTCCTCCGCCGCCGCGTCCCGCGTTGCCGCTACCCTTCCACTTTCGAAAACGACCCCTCCTCGCGGTGCTGTGTGCCACCCTGCCGCGGCTATGCTCGTCGCACTGATGGTAGCCCGTGCACGACGACGGGGATGGATGACGCTACTACGCACGAGGTGTCCTCTCGCCGGTTAGGTGTACGCCGCGCCGTACCGTTCGTCCTCGCGCTTGCGCTCCTCTCGCGATGTCCGTCCTCGCGTCTTTCGCGCGACCCCCCCACCGAAGACGAAGAGCTGCTGCTGACCCGCGATTTCGGAGACGCGGAAGATCGGAGAAGACTCGAACGAACGTTATTTCGATACTTCCCAAGGACCTTGACTCCGCTCACGTGGTGTTATTTCGCGCGAAGCGCCGGAGATCCTCGTCGGGGGTGCGCGGGAACACTTCCGGCAGAGGAACGATCATTCGCCGATCGGGAAGCCGTTAGGTTCGATTCGATGCGGAAAAAAAAATCATTCGACGGATTTCATCGACGAACGACGGAGATGATTAACGACGGGGGCCGTTACTCGGTTTGCCGGGACAATAAACGCGCGTATTCTTCGTAAACGGTCATCTCCTATCGCGTCGAAACGTACGAGTGTCACGCTAGTGTTCTCCTGTGAACATTCTAAACGCTCACGTACATGTATACATCCTTTATTCGACACGGTTAATGGGAACACTGAACAGTTTCACTGACACCGCGTACCTCCACGAGCGCCGACTATACACTCCGCGCGGGACCAACGCACTGAAGGTAGAAAGAAACACTGTGCGGGGCAGAGGAGAGGGGGGGGGGGAGGAGGAGGAGGAGGACGGAAGAGAGAGAGCGAAAAGGACGGCTCCAACGTCGCCGAAAGGGCGCGAGAGGGATAGATCGATGGATAGATGATAGATAGAGAGAGAGAGAAAGAGAAAGCGAAGAGGGGGAGAGAGAAAGAGAAAGAGAGAGAGAGAGAGAGAGAGAGAGGGGAGAGGAACGAGAACGAGAACAAGAGAGAGAAAGAGACTTTGTTTTGAGTTTAATATACAGTGAAAACCGCTTCAGTCGTCTTACGAGCGGCTGTTGGAACGGTCGCGATATGACTGCCTCTTTCGAGTCGCCTTTGGAAGTGGAGGAAGTGACGAGAGTCCCACCTCCGTGGCTACCTCCAGCGGGGTACCTGCCAACCGACCGGGCCCTCTCCCCACCAGATGTAGTAATCCTCGTGTCTGAGAGTAAATCGGTTGGTAGAATGCTCGGTAGAGAATGGTAGGTAGGTGGAACGCGACCGGACAAACGTCTGTCTCCTCCTCTTCCTCCTTGACCCCCCGTTCGCGGTCCCCGTCGTCCCCATCGTCGCCCTCTTGGATAACCACCGTTCGATCATCGGTATCCTCGTCTTTTCGCGATCTCGATGGGGTACCGCGTGTTCGGTACCGTCGTACGCGGAACGGTTGAAACGCGCGGGTAAACGAACCTCGCGCCATGTCCTCTCGCGCAGCTGCGTACGACGCGTACCTTTCCGTTGCACTCTCCTCTCTCTTCTCTCTCTCTCTCTCTCTCTCTCTCTCTCTCTCTCTCTCTCTCTCTCTCTCTCTCTCTCTCTCTCTCTCTCTCTCTCTCTCTCTCTCTCTCTCTCTCCGTCGCTCTTTCTCTCTCTACCTGTGCTCGCAACCCCCGCGAGCCACCCTTCGAGGAAAAGGTTCCCGAGCCGGACACCTGCGAGAATAGCAAAAGTTCAGCTCCCACTGTCTTCCACGGACATCCGACCACCGGACCGGTGAATAATTATCGTCTCGTCTCTCTCGTTGAATATTCGACCGCGGACTGCTGTTCTGCATCAACGTGCGGAGGTCTATCGGTTGAAAAAAAGCCGACAACGTGCCGCGGTACTCCGACGATTAATCATAGCACGCGAGCCGTCGTGGCTAATGATATTCACTCGTTAGAATTCATTCGAATTTTACATCAACCATCGAACAATTACAAGCTACCGCCCGCGATACTATCGCGCCAGGGGTGAGAATTTTCCGTGTTATGGGGTGAGAATCTTCAACCGGACGCGTTTGCTTGCTCCGACGAAACGCCTCGCTCGTGGGGTGGAAATATTTTTATACCCTCGCCGTGTTCCCTCGCGACTCGTACGACGTACCTGATCGCGAAGCAGCCGCTAATTGCAAATTTACGGCTATGCCTCCGGTCGATGTGATTCCGATGTCCGAGCTACATGGATAACACCTCCCGCTTCTCGATAGATTACAGATTTCGTACAATTTTCAAATGCACTCCTCGACTATCTGTAATTTAACCCCCGGGGTCTACGTGTCCGTCTCTCCGTACATCGGTCGTACATCGTCGTTTCGCCACTCCTGAAAGGAATTTTCGAAGATATACAACACGTTTTCTCTACCCAAGGTCCGTGAGCCCATGCCGTTCACCTGCTCACCACCTGAGCGTACTTGGCAAGTGGTTCCGAAAACTTGCGGGGGTCTCCCCTCGCGCTAACCCTCGGCGTCTAGTCCGGACAAGGGAACGCCGAGAGGCTCGGTGCCTGGTGGTACCACTACAAGGACGCGTAGGTAGCGAGACGCCCTGCGAGGTCGCCGGCAGAGGTTTTCACGAACAATATAACGTGTAAATTGTTCAACTTGCAAATACGGCGTCGCACACGTACGTGTACGCCGGTGTGTGTCCCGCGTCCCGTGTCCGTGCGCGTAGGAGCAGCCAGGTATTATCCTTGCTACCTCTAGAAAAGGACGCGTAGGTAAAAGTTGCTTCTATATAGCTGTCGGACGTCGGATAGACGTCACATTAGCAGTTCGAGGGAAGAATGCGAGTAGACGGCGCACGCGGCGTCGGAGGAAAGCCGCGTCCGCTAGAAGAGAGTGAAGAGCGCGAAGGCGCCTATGGATGTATTTTTTAATTATTGATTTTAATGACGAGGGGGGCTGCTGGCAACGCCATCTTGGATGCTGGGCGGAGTAAGACGCGTCCCCTCGACTTCCGTCTCGCTCGCTCTTTCGCGCTTTCGAACTCGCGCTCTCTCGCTCTCTCGCTCTCCCTCGTTTAAAACGTCTCTCTTCTTTCTCCCGGTTACACGTAGGTACCTATATACATACGTATATAACTTGTGCTCCGGATGTCGTTCTCTCTCTTTATTCCCGTCTACTCCTACTACGAGCAGAGAGCACCCCTCGCCACCTCGCTACGTCGAGGCGCGACCCCTTCTCCCCCGTCCCTTGCCAACCGTACGCCGTGCGCTTCTCTTCCTCGGCTCTCTTACATGCCCACGCGAGAGACAGACGGATGATAATTAAGAAAGCGGAGCGACGCAACGGCCGACTCTCCTTCTACCCCCCAGCCAGCGTTCTACGATTTTCAGACCATCGAGATACCCTGCTCCTCCTTTAATACACGAAACGTTATCTCTCGCCCCTAAACTCTCAACGTCGCTGATGTATGCATCCGTGCTTAGAGAAAACACGGTCGTACGCGATTTCGTACGGTTTTTTTGTACGCTTGGTTTTTCTTTCTTTCCCCACGCCGAAATGTACGAAAACGTACGTGCGTCCGACCATGGGAAACCTATGGGTACCAAGAAAATGTATTCCTACGACCTTGACCACAACGACGAATGTCCACCATAAGCTCGGAACGGTTAAGCTATTGTATAAAACGGACATAAGACTCGCGTCGAACGCATACCCGGGGTTGTTGCACGGGAAACGTGGACATTTTACGCCGCCTACCTGCTCGAACGTACATTTTTGGTGAATAACCGTACCGAGAAGCGCGGCGTAGCCGCAAGAAATGGAAAAAATTCGAACGTTATTACCGAACTATGTACGTGCAAACTACACGGTACGCGTGATTATCGTGATGCTAGTGATAAATGGAACGTACAAACGCTTCTCGAACGGGTATACGTCGAGATAAGATTCTGAAAACCGGATGAAATTTCGCCAGGAATTTCGCCAACTTCGGTCTTCGTTCGCGGCAAGAACAAATCGAGGGAGATGATTCGTGTCGTTGTTCTATAGTTTGCGACGAGCCTCGTGAGATGCTTGAAATATTTTCTACGGAAAATTCTAGACGTCGACTAGGTGTTCTTGTACCCAAATTCGCTATCGTCTCGTAAAGGGTCGGTCAGGTATACAATGTACCTACGCAGTTGTACAGTCAGTTTTCCTAGAATTTCACCGTCACATACCCCACTCCCCCGTACTGGCTCGCATTACCTGGTACACGCACTAGCCGCGTGTTGTAAACTCGAAAGCGTTTCTTCCTTAGGAATACAATTGTACGAATATTTCCAGAAACCTGCACCGCGAGGGGTAGGCTCGCCGTGTTTCGGTAAGTGGCATCTAGCTAACGCGAGACGCAGGGGGAAAAACGAACCGAGGTTGAAGAAGAAGAAGAAGAAGACGAACCATGCATTTTTTCGTTCCCTCTCGAATTACGGACGTTAAGGCCAATATCGATATGCGGTTACGAGGAGGCGTCGAGTAGAGTCTAAAAACAAGTCTGTCCGCGAGACCCGATACACGGTCACGTATTTCTGCGGGAACACCTGCAAATTTCCACAAAGATCGACAGCGACAGCGGTCGAACTTGTGCTCGTGCGAAAAGTTGGAACTGCGATGATTTTAATGAAGTCCGAATAAACGTACAAAGATCGGGGCAAATATTTACGTTTGGACTCGCGTAGATCGTCTTCCACTCACTTCAGGGTAACGAGTTGTTTCGTTCGGGAAATCGGTAGAGTTTTTTGGCAAAGCCTAAAGCCTAGAGGTTGACCGTCTTATTGTCGATGAATTCGTACACGGATTTTCGTCGGTGAGGTGGGCGACAAATGCAGTCGAAAAGAGGGAGGCGGGGGGGGGGGGGGGGGGGCATTGTCAGGTTCTTGTCGCGTTGACGTTGTTGCGGTAATTTTTCGGCGACCAACTCGAAAATATGATGCCTCGACGGGACGCGAGCTTCCGTTGTCAGTCGCAGCATCGGCATCCCTCGAGTACTGTGCAAAGGTAGGTTCCATGGGCACCAGACGCTCTTATAGCGGAGCCCCGCGGTACCCTGTTGAGAATTAATTAGCCGAGCCCTCCGCGGGGGGCACCGCCGACGTCGACGCCGCTTATACCGATGCTGAGTCACGTGGTGGTGATCGTGATCGTAGTTCTCTTCGTCTCCCGACATCGCTACGATGATCTTTTCTCGCGCCTTCAATGTCCGAACTGGAGCCTTTTGCCACCGCGCCACTTCGCTCTCCTCGTGTGGACGTGTGAACTATCGCGGCCGAGAGGGGTGCGGACATCTCGGAACGGAGTAGAGAGGCTACGTCTAAATCTCTAAATCTCTAAATCGGTCGACCGAGCGGCTCGCGTGGGTACACGGCCACGTAAACGACGAGCAACCGTGAAATCGAAAAGTTTCCATTCGTCGGCGATAGAGAGGAGACAAGAGGAAGGAGGAAGGAGGGCGGAGTCATGGAGACTGCGAGGCTTCCGGTTACTTTTCAAACGAAGACGTCGGGTAAATATGTAATTTCGGATCGAATTAAGACCGAGTTGAACGTAATTAAGGGACGGGACGGTACACCGGAGAGCGTCCTTCACGGTCCATTCCCGGAATCCCAATACAAGAACTTCTAGATTCTGGTCAGGAGCGCTCTCATTTAGCTACGGAGAAATTTGCATTTCGCAAAAGGGGTTCGCTCCTCACCGCCGCGAATGGGTCGAAGGAACTAGCGTCTACGCCACATCTAGAATCTACATCTCAATCTTTGCCCCGCTCATTTTCGAAAAAAGTTACCTTCGATTCTTTCGAGAAATCGACTCGCACGCGTGACGTTCCCTTTCTTCGACGGAGGCTTTCGAAAGCTCCGCGACGAGATAAAAAGCTGATCGACGAGCGACGAACGTAGTCGATGGGCAGAGCGGATCCAAGTGCGGGCAATTCGAGATCTCGGATCGCGGCCTCCGGGTGAAACGAACCGAATCGTTGGCTTGACCCGACCAGCTTCTTTCCAGTTCCCACACGACGGACACCGATGGACATCGCGAGTCCGAGATGAAGTCTTGACTCCGTCTCCGTCTCCGTCTCGCTCTGTCGCTCCCTCCCTCTCCCTCTCGCTCCCTCTCTCTCTCTCTCTCTCTCTCTCTCTCTCTCTCTCTCTCTCTCTCTCTCTCTCTCTCTTCCCGCTGCTCTCCGTCCTCGGTAACGCTCGTTCTTACCTAGTATACCTCGGCCACGACGAGGAACGCGAGCGGGCGGACGGAGGGGGAAGAAGCGAATCGGAGTGAAAAAGAGAGAAGGAGTGCGGGGTTCCAGCGATAGGAGGAAAAGGAAGGGCGGACGGATGAACAAAGAAGAAATAAAACGGAATCAGATCACAGCCAGCTCCACCGCGTGTCTTGGCAATTACTGACGGACCACGGTCACCACCTCGATTATTCCACGTCTCTCTTTCCGAGCAGCTATAGATAGATCCTTTATCCTGTCCCGTGGCATTCGTGTGTGACGCCTGTATAGGAAAAATCCGAAGGCTCGAAAGACCTTGGTTGACGGATATTCGTCCGCGTCGATCGACGCGCGTTTTTTTTGGGCGTTCGGATGAACCGACGAGCGATAAAAACCGACTTCCGCGAAACGCATTGCCCACGTAAATCTCGATGATTTTCATACCTCCCTTTGGCCGACAAAGTATTATTCCTGATCGCCGTCCCTCCGCGACGCCGAAGTTGAGCGAACAACGCGGCGACGATCGAAATATTCGAGCATAGATTCGCGCATTTACGAGCCGGCGTGACGGAAAACAGTCGTTCGTCGGATTTTTATGAAAGGATCGTCGAGACTACGGTTTTAGTTTTCGTCGAGGGGTGACATCATTCTCCCGCGGGGCGCGGGAAGGGAGAAGCGTGAAGAAATTTGTGAAAGGTCAGAGGCGAGGCGCGAGTACCGCGTCATTTGAAAGCGATACGGATCGTGGTCGGAGGCTCGTTAATTATTTTTTAATCTGAATTTCTGCTGACGATTTCATTGGAGGTAGCAGGATTCGAGGTTAGGTCTTAACGGGCCCCGTGCCGCGCCGCGGCGTCCTTAACGCGTTCGAGGAGCGGATCGTCGGCGGACTCTCTCGTCCGTTCGTCTGTATCGCCGAGACGTGATCAAAGTTTTCTTATTTAATTATCTCGAGGAGATGACTTAATGAGATGCCTGGAGCCGATAGGTGCAGACTCTTCGGGCGATAGAAACCGTTCTATCGAGCACGCGTTCCGCCGTATCGCTCGACGTGTCCTCGTTCCTTTTTCTTTTTTTTTTTTTTTTCGTTAAAACCAGCGATATCGCGATGATATTTGGCTCGCCCCGCATTACGTAGACACCTACATCTCGACGAAGGAACGAAGAGTCGACGAAAACAGGATGCGGCGGTGCAGCGAGAGGAAGAATGAATTTCTCCGGGCAGAACAGCTACACGTGATCGAGATCATTGGAGAACACACGCGCGCGTACATGCAGGGTGGTGCAAAGTCCTGTATTCAACCCTTAAGTCTTGTATACAACTTTTTCTTGTATCTCTTTTAGTTTTCAAGATATTCGTCCGAGGCGATTAGAATGGACCATCCTGCACGTACAACGCTTGTATGTGAAGGGAAGAGGAGGAGGATTTCGTTCGTTCGACGATCGGACAGCGAGAGGGTGTTTCGCGATCCGATTCGCGAGTCCGCGAGGACGAGGAGTTTCGTTACGTCTCGCGTCACGACGCATCGGTTATTCCCACAGGTTTCGATTAGCATTAACATATTTCCGTGTCGACAGAGCAACAAGACTCGTTACCATAATTTGACCGTAGATGAGCAAATGATCGGTAGTTCAACGAAGTCAAAGATTTAATTTGCATTCACCGTAGAACTCCGCAGATTATCGACCGTAGATCTTTCCACTCACGATTCGGTCTATCGTTTCCCTAGAAATTCACGAGGAGAGAGAAGACGCGTGCCTCGATCGTTGCACTTTCGCTGCGATTGTTCCCGCGCGAACCCCGTTAAGTGTTTCCCCGCTAGTGAAACGCTGCGCGTTAATGCTACCCGTGGCAGAAGGCTCGATTGCCACCGGGACCCACGGTTGCCTTCGTACCTCGTGGGCAGCGCGGAATAACACGTCCAGAACCAGAGAAGAAAGTTGGCAACGACAGCAAACCGTCGACGATAATTATGGATCGCGTTGGAAATATGGGTACCTGCTCGAGCAAACCGAGGTGGAAACGGGGACGGGATGACACGGAGAGGAGCAAAGCGGAGAGAGAGAGAGAGAGAGAAAATGAAAGTGACGGATAGATGCGTTTATTAGGGAGAAAAAAAGAGTAAGAGAGCGACGGGGTCACGGGGGGTGTTGGTGGTAGTGGTGTCGGTGAAACGAGTAAAACAGAGATGGACGTATCGAGTGCTCGACGATGAGGGGTAGGGAGTGTCAGAGAGAGAGAGAGGGAGAGAGTCGCAGGGAAGAGGATGAGACCGAGGACGAGAAGGTGAGAGCAGGCGAGAAAGGGAAAGCGAAAGAGTGAGAGAGAGAGAGGGAGCGAGAGAGGTGCGTGCGCGGGGTAGAAGAAGGCGGAAGGTACACGTCACGTTTTCTTAAAACACGTCGCCTCCGTCCTCCGTCCTCGTCTTTCCCCCATTCTCGTATACCGTCAGAACTCGCTACCGCTCGAAAACCACCCCCGTATCCCTCGAGCATCAGGAACGACCACGCAGCTTCGCGTTGATGAGTCGAGGCAAGCAAGAAGACGTGGAAGAGAGGAAACGAGGGTTCCGACTCGGTGGCGGCGGGACGAGAAAGAGAGCGGGCGGGGGGGGGGGGGGGGGGAAGAGCTTCGACGATGGAGGCGAAGGGGGTGGAATTAATGCACGCACCGGGCGGGCCACGCACCGGAACGCCGCGCGAACCCCTTACGCCAGTCTGCCTACTTCGTTATACGACAAGTATAAGAGCAGAGCACAGAGAGTTTTATTGATCGCCTGGCAAAAACTCGGGAACCCTCATTTCGTCCTACGTGCCCCCTACCCCCACGAGCCCCAACCCCTGCGAAAGAAGTGGGCTGCCGCTGCTTCTCTGATAATCTTTTACACTTAAGACAGCAACCCTTTCCCTTTCTAGCCTCGACTCCCTCGCGCTACCACCCCATTCTCTTTCTCCGATCCTCGCGATCTCTCTCCCCTCGACGGAGGATCGTCCCACCGCGAGCCTACGGCAGCGTCTTCCTTTCGCGGCAAGACCAACGAAACGGGAAGAGTTTCCTCGGGGGTGACGGGCGGGTGGGTGAACCGTGGAGGGCGGAGGTGGAGGCGAAGGAGAAACGGGGTGAACCGGGGATCCCGAAGAATAAAACAACCATCGTACTTCCGCGTGCGAATTCCACCTCCGAACAGTATCGAAATAACTATTACGAACGCGCGATTAACTTTCGAGACAATTAATTTCATTCTGATTATTCATCTCGCAGTCCAACTCTAATGGCCGATTGCATTTAACTCGAACCATCGTTCCAAACGATCCGTACCTTTACGTTTCGTCTCTCGTTTTCCATTCCATCCGGATCGGTCGCATCGGAGGAAATGTTTCCTCCAACGTACGTGGAAACAACAACGTACCCTCCGCCTCTACGCAACGCGCCGAACGCGTCCAACAATCTCCACGTAGATACGACGCGTACGCTTGCGTACATACGCGTACTAGGTATGTACGCGCTTGTCGAGAGGACCGATCTTAAAGCTGAAACGACCGTGAATTTCGTCTCGCTTTTTCCATCACGCGATGTAACCCGAAGAAAACCGCGGGGAATATCTTGACCGGGGAGGAAATTTCGAACGATTTACCCACATTTTTGACGAGCATTCTGCGAAATTCACGGGTAAATTCGCGTCTTTGTCCCGGCGTAGGGGATTATTCGATAAAACTGTGCCGAGCGGAGTTCAACGATGTTACCTGGCATCCTTAGCTGCTTACAGCCTATCGCTTATCCGTGAACGCCTTTGTTTCGGTAATCCGGTTCAATAAACGTGATCACCGAGCTGACCGAGGGTTCTCCGCAAGGTGTTTCGACGAATGTACGAAAAGTGCCGTAATTTTGGTCACGGCTCGTTGATCTACGCGACGAATCGCGACCGTTGCAAAACGCGGGCACTGACGCGACGATGCACATGCGCGTGGGTACAAGACGAGTTTTTGCGGACTTGAAAGCCGACGTGTTTCGAAGAACGTCACAAAGGCAGAACTTCGAAACTTTCTCCATCTAATTGACCACGTTGTAAGCTGCTTGTAAAACCTTCACGGTTACGTAATTAGTTCTTCGTAGGTACCCGGTGCAACGCGAGACTACATTCAAAGGCTTCCGACTTCTCGTCACCGGTGTATCGAATTCAAAGGACAAACAAATCGACGCGAATCGTCGGGTTAACACAATTAAACAGATTCTTGATAGTGATTAACGCACGGCGACACGTAACTCGCAAGTTGGCACGGTTCTCCGTCGACCAAGAAATCTCGATCCCGCGGTCTCCTCGTCGTTCGGACATCGCGAATCATTCGCTCGATACAACTCGTCACATGCGAGTTCGATGATCGGTGGAAGCATCGAAACGATACGCATCGCCGCGAAGCCGAGGAAAATGGATTCACACGGAGAGAGAGAGAGAGAGAGGAGAGAAATGCCCCGAAGCGAAACGGTTTCGGCACGATCGAAAATGCTACCTAAAATTTCTCCGAATCGCAGTCGTTAATTTTTTTTCCCCTTTTTTCCCCCGACAAATTACAACGAGAGACACACGCGATGAAACGAGCGCTAGGATGGGACGAGCGAAGGTTGACTTTCCCCTCGGTTCGGTATACCAGCTGTTCCGAGCCGGTGGTTCAATTGTTTACTCACATTCTCCCGTGTTCTTGCATGGCTGTGCATCGCTGAGATCCGAATTACGCGAAGAGGAAAAATTCTTCCTCAACATTTTCCTCCTCTTTCACGGAATCCGGATATTTAGGAGATACCACTTGATAAATTCGTCTGGTCGCTGCTGATATTCGCGACGTTCGTTTTTCGCCGGCGAATCTCTCGAGTAGCGATCGAAAAATTGAGACGAGAGGAGCCGAGAACGCGAGGAGCGGCGAGCTTCTGGCCACGTTTGGCGGATGAAACGGATCTTACGTTAATTGAAAGGTAGCTTGGAATGCGCGGGATAAATGCAGCATCTTCGGGTCGTTCCCGTGTCTCTGGACACCGGTCTCACCCGCGATACGTACGTGGGTACGCGAATGCGAGTACGCCTACGTCTGCGTACGTAGACGCGAGTCCGGAGCATGTACGACGGGTACGAGTGTACGACGAATCGTGGCAGTCGAGTGCCTCGTATCGTCACGTATAACTCTCGTCTCGGCTATAATAACAATTAGAGCCACGGCATACAATCGCAGTAATGGCTGTACGGACGGCTAGACGCTCCTCGAAGACGTCGACACCGAGGACGAGGACGAGGCGAAGGCGAAGGAGAGTCCACGTTCGCGACTGCCGCGCTCCACGCTACTCGACGCTCAGGAATATTCTAATAAGCAAAATTTTCGCTTTTGTATTTAAGAACGGGGAAAGAAGTGCCGGTGCTGTACTCCGCGAGGTTGAAGCCCGCGCTGGATTGGGGGTCTTATTGTCTCAGAAGGGTGGCTGCCGGTGGACGAAGCGCAAGGAGCGGGGCTCGCGAGGGGGGAAAGGGGTTGTCGAGCGCGAAAGGAAGGAAGGAAGGAAGGAGGAAGCGAAAGGAGCGAAAAGGGCGAGAAAGAGAGACCGAGCGGGGGAGCAGAGAGATCGAGCGAGAGAGGGAGCGAGAGAGAGAGAGAGAGAGAGAGAGAGAGAGAGAGAGAGAGAGAGAGAGAGAGAGAGAGGCGGGGGAAACGAAAGGCCGAGGAAAGAGATGAAGAGTCTCGGGTGGCTGTGTACGGGACGGACGGGCGAGCGTGGGTGGCGATGGTAGCAAGGGGCGGTAAGACGCTGCATGAAGGGTTGGAAATGTAGATAGAATTTCTTCATTTCGCGTCCCCGTGCTCCCCCTGCCCCCGCGATCCACCCCCGGCCCCGCAGCCGCGTAGAAGGCTTCTCTTGCTCGCTCGCTCGCTCACCCGCCCGGACGCTTCTCGCCCCCTCCCCCTCCCCCCCCCCCGCGCCTCGCTCCCCGCTCATTTCCCCCATCCCCGCCATTCTTTCTCTTAAGACTCCGCGGCAGAGGAATCGTTAAAATCTGGCCGCCCGTCCCTCCCACCACCCCGCGTGCCTCCTGCCCCCGGCGAACGTCGCCCCAACCCTTGAAAATGCCGCTCACTCACTACTTACTTTCTCGCGGGCGAGCGGAGGTGGCGGTTGCCGAGGAGGCCGAGGGCCGAGGCCGGAGGGGGGCGGGTGGTGGAAGGGAGAGAAAACGCGGCCTCCCCCTACCGTACACTACGGGGGTGGCAATCACCCATTAATCAAGGGGATGCGTGCACAGCCTTTGTACACGCCTTTTCAAACTCGATTGCCCACGAGAATTGTACCCTGCTAGCTCCTCAACCGGTCCTTCTTTCTCCGACTCTACGCTATTATGATCATCGAGCGCAAGAGAGAAAGAGAGAGAGAGAAGAAAAATTACGAAGCACAGCGTCGCCTTCCCTCCCGTCGTTTGTAAATTCACGGAAAATTCGCTCCCGGCTCGTTCGTCGCGATCGACTCACCTGTCGTCACCCTTCCGATTTTCCCACCCGGGCGGAAACCTTTCGCGAGAAATCGGTAAACGAGCGGTCAAAATCGGCATCGCGGCGAGCATAAACGTGCGGGAATGAATTTTTCTCTCCGAACGTACCCGACGACGACGACGAGCGCTGCACTTTCTTTCCCGAGCGCAAGCTTCGTGGCACACGAACGAACCGCGAGAGAAACGCGAAAAAATCGAATCAACGAGGAGAGACGGGAAAAGCGGCGAAGATCGAATGAAACGGCTACGCCGAAGAAATCAGGTCGAGTTTCGTTCTAGTCGTAACGTTTGCCGCTTTCGATTCTTATCGCGTTACACGGGAACCAAGACAATATTTGGGAAAAACGTCGACGAAACGAATACATCTCGGACGGGTGTACGCGATCGAGGAAATTGATAACCCGTAACTGAGCCGCGCGCTGTTGTTACCCTGCGATGAATCACGAATATATCGAATGACAATCAATTAAATTATAATTCTAATTTACAGTGCTTTCGCAAGAGCAATAAATCGTTGACGGATATAAACAATAGGCGTGTTGGCAAACAAGCATGATAGTCGAACTGACGGTCTATTACGGACAGATACGCGACGCGAATGCCGATCGATCGATCCAATAATCATTCGCGTGTCGATTCGTGTGCCGCTACAAAGACGCGTACGATACAGCGTTGAGAATAGAACGAAAAAGGGAGGAAAAAAGAAATACGCGGTCCTTTGTGACGCGTCGGAGAAGAATTCTCGGAGATACCAAAGAGGAGCGAGGATAATGAAACCGACTGTACACATGCGACTACGTTAGGAGCAGGCGTGTTGGTATGCCGACGAATTCACCCTCGTCGCTGCGTGAAAAATATGTAAAGTATTGATTGCGTTTTATAATTACTTGGGAGCCGGGCCGCGTCTTAGCTCCCTTCACCCCCAGCGGAAGACGGGGAGACGCGTGCGTGTGTGCGGTCCGTGTGCGTCCGTGCGTGCGGCTCCCGTGATGCTGTATGGAGCCTCGCGTAAGGGAGAAGGACACGGAGAGAGAGAGAGAGAGAGAGAGAGAGCGAGAGCGAGAGGTAACGTTCGGGGGGCGAAGGAAAGCGGAAGAAAGAGGGAGGGAGAGAGGTGAAAAGATACGAAGCGAAGGAGAGAAAAAGCGATAGCGGACGTGTGGGGATGAGATCCGCGCGAGGGTGAGACGGAGAGAAAGTGAGAGAGAGCGAGACGGAATCGGAGGGGTTGAAGTTGTCGGCGATGGAGAGGGGGGATTGGAAGCTCCGAAAGAAACGGAGCGATGGAAACGAGAGACGAGAGGGACGAATGGTACGCATGCACGGAATAGTTTCGGACATTCGGAATTATCAAACGTGCCGTTTTATCGGCGGGCGAGCGACGAAAGTGAAATATTTTTATTATCCACCGAAATCCATTATTTCTCGCGCCGCGTAATTATTTCCCCTCGAAAAATCATTTCAACGACCTCAAAGATCCGACGAGAGTCAGAGATCGGCGAAACGCTGGCAGACCTCGAGGAGGCTGGCGACCGGAGGAGGAAGAAAAAAAAACTGGCGAAAATTCCGAAGTAGCTCGCGTAAATTAATTTGAAAAAGAAAACACGTTTACAAGAGCGAATGTAATTATTTTTTAACGAGGTTTCCACTCCTCGGAATATCGACTCGAATCGAGGAACCGTAAAATGTATTATACGAAGACGAGACATCTATGAATATCTTTTCGAAGTCACCGAATCTCCTCGTAATTAGGAGCGCGACGAAAATCTCATCGAAATTTGGTAGTAATAATCATAGATCTCTTCTACTCGCCGGGCGCGCTCGTGTTTCGCGATGACGACGATGAACGGAGAAAAAGCCGTCAAAACGTACGAGTATCGCGTGCGCGTGGCTTCGAATTCTTCGCAAACGTGTATCCCAAGCGGATCGCTGTAGAAGGAGCAGCAGGCGCGGGGGGAGGAGGCGCGTATAAAATTGAAAAAAAATCCGGCACTTCGAAACACCCTACGCGTTGTATACACGCGTTGTTTGTGGAAAGCTCGTCAGATACGTAGGAGCGAATGAGGGAGAAGATGATGCGAGAGAGGATGAAAACAAGCCTTAATGTACCAACACGTAGCGCTTATCCGTTGACCCGAGATTTTCTCGGCTGTATACAGATTGCTTCGTCTTTTCATCAGTGCCGCACGTTCGATGTTTATTTTCGAAAAAGTTCACGCGATCGGAGAACTTTACGAAAGTTGGTCCGTCCGGAGCTGAAATTTCGAGTATAGTCTTCCGAGAAGCGAAGACAAACGAGCGTTAGGCACGAGCGTGCACGGGGGTCGGTGGCGAAACGGCGGAGCCGCGGCAGTGCAGACATCGCGCACACGTGCAGTCACGCGTACATGCAGCGAGTTCCGTACATCATCGGCCGAGCGAGAAGAAAGGGAGAGAGAGAGAGAGAGAGAGAGAGAGAGAGAGAGAGAGAGAGATACGTGGTGTAGGTACGTAGATAGGAATCGTACGTAGACGAGCCGGGCGGGGGTGGAGGGCTGGGGGGTTGGGGGTTGTCCGTGCGTGCGATGCATCTTAGTGTGGTTGCTCCTCACATCGCGAGCATCGCGTACGGAGGTATGGAAGAAGCAGAAGGGGTAGGTAAGGAGAGCCACTGTTTTTACCAACCCGCCAGCGACTGCTGCGCACTCATTTACCCTCGACGAATCCCTACGCACACGTTTTGGCGAGCGTCGTCTTTTACTTTCTCTTATACCAACGAAAGAAGTCCTCGTAGCATGGTACGCGGTCGCTCGTATACATAATACAAACGAACGTAGGAATCCTTACGGACGAACGGACGGACGGACCGACGGGGTCTCTCCGCTGCTGCCGCGGCAATCACACGAACGGCATAAGAGTGAGCAAAGTGTAAGGGATGAGAAGCGTAAGAGCGAGAGACGGCGAGCGGCGGAGAGACGGATCGCGAGAAGGATGAGGAGAGAGAGAGAGAGAGAGAGAGAGAGAGGGAGAGGGAGAGGGAGCGAGAGAGAAGATCGCGGGCGTAAAGACACACACGGACCCGCGCCGTCGGACGCGCACACGAATGCACGCCGCGAGGGCGCCTCGAAAACACACGTAAGGGTTTTCTCCGTTTCTTACGGCAATGAGAGGAGGGGCAGAGGCGGAAGGGAAAGAGTGAGATTCGGAGGTGGGGAGAACTTTCCGAGGAGACTGCGGGCGACGGGGGTTGGAGGGTTGATGGGGGGTAGGGGTGAGCGCGCTCTGCCTAGAAGTTGCGCCCAGCATTTTAATCGATTTCATTTGCGCGCATGTGAGTGAGCGAAAGCACGCGCGCGAGCGAGCGAGGAAACGAGAGAGAAAGAAGGACCGAGACCGAGAGAGAGAGAGACGGAGAGAGAGAGAGGGAGAGAGGGAGAGCGAGAGGGTCGGCGCGAACGAGAGAGAGAGGAGAGAGAAAAAGAGACGGGGCGAGGGAGAAAGCGTAAGCAAGACCGAGCGAAGAAGGGAGAGAACGAGTAAGAAAAGCGGGGAACGCCGGTGTATAAAGCTTTCTTTGTTTTGCTTTGCTTACGTCATTAGGGGTTGGGGTGCGAGGGAGGGGGAGGGGGATCCGACGAGGGCGTGGTTCTTATATACTATACGTACCACCTCGTACGTAATGTGATTACGCGTGTGTGCACGTACGAAGGGAGATTGTGAATAGAGGAAGGAGTACGCGCGCGTGTGGGATCGGGGGAGACTAACCTAGAGACACTGATCGACGGCTGACACGCGCGTATCGATGAACGCAACGTTCGAGAGAATCCACGCAACGAGCTGCGACGAGCGTACTCTGCTCGGCTCGTTCGAGTCTCAATTTTTTTCTCCACGGTACGAGTCGCACTTTCATCCGTGAAAAGTAAAACGGAAGGTAGGCTCGAGCGAGGCGAAGGGTCGAAGGACCGAGGAAAGACGGTCGCGGGGTCCCGTGCGGCGCGCTCAGGGTAACGCTGCCCCGAATCGTCGCGAGGAACGCGTAGACGCGGGTGACTCGCGGCCACGTGGTCAGCAAACAAAAGAAAGTATCTCGGTGAGCCGGAGATTTTATTGGGTGAAGTGGCGAAGTGGTGGTTCGACGCGTGGTGGTCGGGGGAATCGAGGGTCGTCCACCGGTCAGCTGGCACGGCGCGCGTCTCGGGGGTGGGGTGAGCGGCGGCAACGGGACGGTGACCACGTGGCCGCGCACGTGGCTGCTGTCAGATCCAAGGTAAATGCGTAGCGGTCCAAGCAGTCGCTCCGCTTTCAGAAAATCATCGAAACTACGAGGCTACGTGCCTAACGATGAAAAACCAGTGGTGGTTTCCAACCAAAATTAAAACATTTCCCTACGCAGAGTCGCGAACGCCGGTTCGTGGGTCACGTTTCGTTAATTGTAAATTCAACGGCGTCGATGCGACGAACGAGGGTCAGTTTTTATCGCATCGATCGGAACATACGGTATATTTATTCGACTAGCTACGTTCGCCGGCGTCCGCGATCACGTTTAGCACCGTCGAGGTAGCGGAGCCACGAAGCTGCCACCGTTGTACCGAGTACCTACGTAGTACGAGTACCGCGAAAGAATACGGAGACGGGCGCGTTCCGAGGAAGCTTTCGAGGGTATACTCGCGTATAGACGACGAATCGTCGTTGGGCAACGAAATTGTTGGCGAGAGATTCGATGGGCAAACAAATTTTCGTTTCTGGGTGGGTATCTCAACCGCGCGTCGCGATGCGTCTCTACGTACGCGTAGGTACGAGCCGCGAAGACCGCACGAACGTGTACGGAAGCGCAACGATCCGTGAAGACGGCGAGAGGGTGGGTGTGGGTTGTGTTATACGCGGACGCGGCATGCGTGTTCGCCGGCCAGTTTTACCGTGTGTGTCCATTAACGTGCGTACGCGGGGGTTGCAGGCTACGTGACATGTCGTGCAGCGGCTGACTACCACCCCTTCGCCGAGGCGCGTGTCCCTCGCGCCCCGTCAACCCCTGGTCGTCGCTCGACGAGCCACGTTCTCCTCGAGCCCTCCTCGGCCCCGCATCTACAGCCACATCGATCCACCTTAATGAGTGGAAAGAATAAGACAGCCGCCCCGCCATCGCCTCGTCTCTCCCCGCGCCCGCCGCCGCCCCCCATCCCCCATCCCCCGGCGAAGCGTCGCCGTGTATAGTAAAAGAAGGCGGGGGTTCGGTTGGTACGGGAGAGATCTCGGTGGTCGGGGGAGACGTCGTCGGGGACCGTCGGCAGAGAGGCACAGAGGCGAGAGAACGAGGTGCGGAGAGCGCGGAGGGATGCCCGGTGGATCGGGTCGGGCGGGCGGGGGTAATGCTCCCGTTGTTTCGCTCGCGCGAGGGTGAGTCCCACGCACGTATACCTCTACCCCGGCTCGGAGGAATGTTAATTCCAGAAGCTTTAATTCTTACGAATATTTCGCGAGCGCCCACCGAGCCTCGCGTCGCGCATCGCTACGTTTGCGAAGAAGGAGATGCGAAGACGAAGAATGAGAAGAATAAGAAGACGAAGACGAAGAAGAAGAAGAAGAAGACCCTCCGCTTTCCGAAGGTAGGGGTGAACCGATCCCCCTCCCGCCACGAACCTCTATCGCCCCCCGACACCCCAACGTTTCCAACCAGCCTTCGTTTCGGCGATAGCGAAGCCCAGATTTCGGCTCGCCGTCATTTGCCTTTCTCCGTCTCTTTCTTACCTCCTATTTCTCTCTCCCTCCCTCTCGTTATACACCCCTCGCTCTATCATTTCACCCTCCTCTCCGTCCCTCTCTCTCTCTCTCTCTCTCTCTCTCTCTCTCTCTCTCGTTCGCACCCCTCGATTGCGCGACCTCCGCGACCTTTGCGTACCAGATTCGAACGCGCGCGTAAATACGATCGTATATTGGCATGTGACCTGACCTGACGACTAAATATTGTACACCGCTTCGTTTATTTACTCGCATGAGAATAGTAGACGCTCCTACGGCGGTCAGGTTTGTAGGAGTAACAGCTAGAAAATTCTCGATGCTGCCTAAACGTCTTCTAATAATCGTAAAACGACTACGAGCGTCCACAGCTGTCCACGCGTCTTCCTCGTAACCATTATTTTTCCAACGATTATGCGAACCGGTCCCGCGAGTTGGTGCACTTGGCACGCGGAAGCTCGAGATTTCTCGAAGAATCGCTTCGAGCTGGCATTCGTTAAGTTGTTTAATAAGGTTCATAGGCGAGGGCCAAGGTCACCGAGAAGGTAACTTTGAACGTAGACTAACAAGCACTGGTAAATATCTGCTCGAGCTTGAATGAAAATCTCCTACGAAATTAGCGTGGATTGTTAAAATTTCGAAGCTGCTAGCACGCATATCTCAGCGATACGCGATCGTACGCGCTTTACGCGGCTTCGGTGTTAATTTCCCGTTACTTTCGTCATCTTTGGTTTTGTTACGTCTACCGAGGTGGAAAATTAGCCTGACGCGTAAATTCAGCGGCTATGATTATTCTCCTAACGAAGTGTCCTTCCTCCAAGGATCAGAGATCACAGACCTCGATGCCTCGATCGGAATGAGACGTGGAATCATCATTTTCGGCTCGATTCGATAATGTTCGTCAACGCTGCGATCGGGAATGATATTCGTTCGGAGTGGAAAGGTAACGCCGGATATCGGGGATCTCAGATTCGTCGGAGCGATCCAAGGACTCGTTCTTCCTCCTCCGAAGTATGAAATAACGCGATAGCTCGAAGCATCCGCGCGCAGATTAACACCGTTTCGTTCTCGATTCCCGGTGCTCCGCGATCGAAAAGTATCTTCGTTAGTTTATGCTTCGGCCGCGATCCGCTCTACTTTGCCCGCGGTGGCGTCAACCGCAGTTAGACTAAAAAGACTCCGCTTCTTTGTTTCCTCGGCTGCGATACGGGGAAATGAAATGTAAAGGTAAGCAACGACCACGTGGATCGCGTGTAACTCCGACCACGCGACGTGATCGTAACACATGTATTTACGAAGCGTTGTGGGAAACGGCAGAAAACAAGACGTTGATATGCTCGAAAATGAGCAAAAAAATACGCGCCGCAGCCGGAAGAGAGGTTTATTGCGAGACACGAAAGCTTTTAATATTTAGCATGCTAATGTTGTTGAACCCTTCGGCTCGTAGACCACCAACATATCCCATTCGGGCATAAACTCGGTACTCGCAACTCGCCTAGTATATACCTATGTACGCGCGTACCCATCGCTGGTACAGGGCGAGTTGCCGTTCGCCGGGATTCGGACACTCGGAAGACCTACGCGGCGACGATCGGATCATCGCGTACGGCGGAGAGGAGATATTCGCGGTGTCATTCGGCCAAACGGTGTCGTGAAATTTCTCGGAATTTCTCATCCGATCGACGGATGTTTTCTCGATTGGTCGTACAAGACGGTGAATTATGGCGTGAAACCGCTCTGGCCGATCGGTCGTGTCTCTATGATAAATCGACCTGTAGATCACCGGCGAAGAAGCGTAGGCAAACCCGGAGGCAGAACGAACTTTTCATCTCACGTTTTCTTTCGCTTCCTCATCTATCCGCTCGGAGCACGGAGGTTTTTGCGACTTACGTCACATCCGGCTGTCCAATGCACCACTTAATGCGAAGCGTACCTACGGTTATAAAACGGACAACAGGCGCTGCCACGGTCCCGCGTATTCGCGCGAATCGAACGATAATTCATTGAAACCGTATCGAGGAATCATGCAGTTGTGCTCGACATTCCCACAGTACGGTAAATTTCGCCTTGTTTTTTGGTTCTTCCACCAATCCGAGAGGCTCGGTGTGCTTCGTATAGCGCGGCCTCCGGACGATTGTGGGAAAAAGGATGCGGGGAGAACATTTCAAGTTCAGATGCGTCCTGTCGTTACCATATTATTCGCGACCCTTCTACTATTTGTAGCGGTGATAATAACCCCGGAACCTCTTTTTCCCCACAAAATTGAACAGTCGACACGTGAAACGAGATTTCACGACTCGATCGGCGTATTGATTTTCGTCAAATATCACAACGAGGAATAGGACGTTGCCGGGAGCGATACTCGATCGATCTATACATCGTTGCGACTGCGCTATCGCAACTGTAATGCAAATGTCGAAATACCGATCTCTGGTAGGTAGGTACTTGCGGCATCTTTTCCCGGGCAAAGGGCAAACGTTTGTTGCGCGAGCATCAAAGTTGAATCGCCAGGTTGCATCGTAAATTTGCCAGTCGATAATTTAACAATTTTTAAATTTCGGAAATCACATTTCGAAACAGCGATCCCCGTCCGAACGCTCCCCGGGCAAAGATGAGCCACGATGACGAAAACGTCGAGCGCGATTGCAGACCATTTTTTCGAAAAATAGAATCGAACCGTTTGGGTTTATCTGGTAGGTATATATTGAGAAAAAAGGAAATCGGCGCTCCACTCGCGAAGTGATTGTAACGCAGTTTTTTCCCCTGTATATGTTGCCGCATGAAAAATAAAGACCACGAGAGATGGATGGAGGATGAGCGAGGGGAGGCAGCGAGGAATTCGTTCATCTCGGAATAATTTCGGACGAAGCATCGATCGAGAAATTTTCCTTGCACTTTTTAGAGTCTCCCGTTCTCATTTATTTCCAACCGAGTCTCTTGATATCTGGATCCTTGCGTTTCGTCCGGGTGTATAAATTAAATTATTGGGGCGACTACCCCTCGAGGGTTGGTCCATGTGTTATGTAAGCCTCCCCTAATTCTAGAATAAAAGAATTGAATTATTATATTCGGGTTTTTTCTCTGCTCCACGTTTTCCCTTTCCCTCCCCCACCCCTTTATTTTTATCTCCGCGAGGGGTGCGCGGAGCGCGCATCGCATTCTTCACTTTCGAACAAGCTGCGTTTCATCCGCTGCTACCACCAATTCTCTTCCCTGATTCCGTCACCATATAATTGACAGCGAGATACCGCGACTCTATATAGAAGTCTATCAAGGTAAGGGAAATCTGTCGAATACATTTGCAAACTTCGTTGCGGGGGGAACTTAACATGCCGTCGTGTTATAGTGATACCGGATATTTTGCCGGACACGTGCGGTCACAAAAATTTCGTCACCGTGTAAAGTGTAAACTTGTCGCGTAGAATATCTATCATTTTATTGTGTTATCCTCACAGTCCGTTTTTCAACGCACAACAATATTACTTGATACTAAATGAACAATTTTAACTCTACGTCACTCTACCATTGGTTTGCGTTACCGTCAACACAGAGCTGTGTTACTTTTGTGGTAAAAAAACATTATTCTTGGGTAAAAAAAAAATCTTTAACACCAATTTTTGTGTTAAATTATAAAAACTTATCGATGATTTTTGGACAGACCTGTAATTTCATTCGGCGATAAACAATCTACGACTCGATCATTTGGACCGTCGGTCTCCTGTGCCTCGTCGATGTCCCCACTTGCGATTATTCACTCTTGCTTTCATTGTTCGATTCGCAACGGGACGTTCGTGGTACCGGCATCCGAAAAACGCAGCGTTTCGATGCGACTGGAGAAAATATCGAACGCTCTCGCGTTCGAGGCACGAAAAGTGAATCGTCCTCCAGCGTTAACCGCGTTCAAGGTTCGTGATCGTCGATCAACCGATCAATTCGATTGTCAATGAGAGGAATATCAGATTAATGTACGATTCATATTCGTAGATTAATCATCGAGCGTCGCTGGGTGATTAGCCTTTGTAGGGTAGTATTAGAACCGCGTGATTAATCGATTAATCTAAATTGTCGATTTATCCGGCAGATTAACGATCGCGGTGAAAATCCAACGATAAACATTCCCATGCGCTCGAGAGTCGCACTGACTTATTGACCGCGATGCAAGCGAACGCGAGGTCGAAAAATTGAACGAACTCCGTGGTAGCACGTAGTTACACCCTTAGCGATAAATCTGTTCCGATGTATCCGCCGTATCGCGAAACGATTATCGGACCACTTTTATTCATATGCGCGTGTAAAGGCGGGACGAATATAACATTGTCACCGCGTAAACGAACGCGTTCCGTTAAAGCGTCAGGTTTAACGAGCAAATATCAAGAATACGAGACGTTAAATCTACCGGAGCAGCCGGAGAACGTATCTGTGATCGGACGTTTCCATGTTGAGAAGACGCGATCAAAGCTTCCAGTAACCTTTTACGCGTCCAGTATTTTCGTCGCTTGTAAATCAACCGGTACCGCGCAACGGTCGCGAGAAATATTTACTATCCGAGAAGTAGCGTCTCAATCTGCCAAGAGGGATCTCTCGGTTATAAACAAACTCACGTACAACGAGACATTCTCGATAGAGGCGAATAGAGCGCGCGCGCGCGCGCGAGAGAGAGAGAGAGATAGATAGATAAAGAGAGAGAGAGAGAGAGAGAGAGAGAGAAAGAGAGAGAAGGAAAGGTGGAGCGATGACCAGGATGAAGATGGGACAGGAGCGAAGAGAAGGAGGAGAAGAAGAAGGAGGAGGAGGAGGCGAAGAGGCCTGGGCTCTTGGTTCTGATCTAACGTCACTCGAGACGATAAATTCTCCAGGGAAATAAAGTAGATCTCGACTAATTGTGGGAGATGCACGATCCAACGTCCCGACCTGGCTCCACGTTCTCCGTTGCGGCGAGTCGTCGTGGTCCATCGTCTCATCGACTATCGTGATTTTAGTTACGTTACGATGTTACCATTATACGTGCGCGCATCACGCCGCGTTTCTTTGCACGGTAACTCTGCGATATCCAAAGCAATGCTAAACCCATAGACGGGATCGGGGTTATGCACATCGCACAGTCCTGCCCCTCCTTCGCGCTATCCTCGCTCATCCGTAGTATTTCGCTATGGATCAGCTTCGTAGCAACGGCTACGAACGATCCGTGTTACCCTCGACACCTCACGTGACTCGGACACGGAAACGTGACGCGAATCTCCGCGTTTCTCTCTCACCATTCGTAGGACTCGAGGTTGCAGCTACTCTCTTCCGTCTGCGTTCCGCTGCCATCGAGGCTCCGAAAAACACAAATATTTGGTCCGCTTCGTCGTTTCTGCTTCGTTCCCCGAGACTAATCGCGAGTCGCCACCGAAATCGTTCTCCGTTTCCCGCGAACGGGTGCGTTTTCCAAGCGAGGAAATAACGCACAGGCGCTTTTCGAGGTTCGTCCTATCTCCGTGTTCGCGGCCCTCGAAGGGCCGTTTGTACGATTCTTAGCGGCGTTCGAACCTCTCGTGGAGAGTCTTCGGCACGCGGGTCTGCGAAAGATCGCGCGAGCCAAGAGATCAACCAGGATCGTGCGACCCGGACCCCTCGACCTGTGTGCCTTGCCTCCGGAGTCCTCCTCCTCCGCCCCCCGCGTCCCCCTCGCTGCCACCCCTGCCCCACGCTACCGAGCCCGAGATGTGATCCACGCCCGTGATGCAACGCGGATTGTCTTACTTCACGAGCCGAGAGTGAAATTATATCGAGTTTACATATTACGCGATCATGCGCCGGCTATAATCGTCCGAGGATCGTGAACCAGCCGCGAACGTCAAACAAACTCGCGCCCGCGTCGAAGAACGGAGATAGGTGTATACCTACGTACGTACTTAATAGTTGCGTTACGAATCGGAAATTCTCGGCGTTCTCGCGAATTCGACTGACGCGAGTTGACAAACTTGATATTCCAACGCGCGCGAATCGGCAGCGATCGATGCGCGCTTATCTCGCGTATTTGTCCGGTTTCAGGTGGAAAAAAGGTTTCCATCCGGCTCTCGTCGATGAATATTAATCGCGAAACCTTCAATTTCGATTTCAATTACCAAACGACCAATTTTCATTTCGTCGAATCTACATTTTCGGTTCGATGGTCAGCGCGATTATTACGAGGCGAGTCTCGACTCGGCGGGAGACTGTGCAGCTCGACGACAGAAATAATATGGTCACCCGTTTCGCGAAGTTGGCAGGAGTTCTTAAATAAATAAAAAAGCAATTTCCGAGTGGCTGTGTAGCATCGCGAAGGTTGTACGGGAGATCGTACACCTATAAAGGCGCAATTCGCAAAGCAACTGAGATCGTATTAACAGAAAATGCCCGGAGGTTCCTCCGGTAGGTAGGGTCGAGGTAGCAATTAGGGGGTTTCCACCTTCAACTTTGTGACGTCAGGCGACTCGGAAAACTCGGTTCGTCGACGAGGATTAGCCGAAGGGAGACACGAGAGACAGGAGCGAAACTCGTCGATGCCTCGGACGAATCTGTCCTGTGCGTGCACGCGTGCCCGGGGAGAAACGGTGCTGTAGGAATGAAAAGAGGAGATAGAGAGAGAGGGAGAGGGAGAGAAAATGGAGAAAACGGAGAAAAAAAACGGGAGGCTCATCCGTTAGGAGGAGGACGACGACGACGAAGGCGGAGGCGACGATAACGAAAGTATTAACGTTCTTCCGCGATATCGTCGCCTAGGCTTAATACTTGGCTGCAGGTTGGGCGGCTAGAGTTAAGATGGCGGCGTGTTTACTTCGTTAAGCAGTTAATTACTCTTAGCCTCGTAGAACGAGTCTGAGTCGTCGTTGGTAGCGGGGGTGGCGGATGGCGGAGGCGCGCGGAACGAGAGACGGGGAAACGAGAGGTTCTACAGATGTAGAAAACCCCGAAGAGCCGCCGGCCGAGGCGTAGCGTAGCGAGTGGTCTGAGCGTTGCGTCGCGCGACATCGCGTCGTTGCAAATCCGATCGGGGCGAATTCCGCGCGCCCCGTCGACTTTATTTGCTCGTCTATATTTACCGGCCCGGGGGTTAATAAGCCGACGTTGAAAATTGAAAGATCGCGACTTCGCCTGAACTGAAATTAGCCCCCGATAACCGCGAGCTGGAGGATCGCGAGGAGAATCAATTCCCGCGTTTTTCAAATTCTCGCCCGAAACGTGGACTCGCGCGGAGTAC
The DNA here is from genome assembly GCA_963969455.1 of Arge pagana. Lineage (NCBI taxonomy): Eukaryota > Metazoa > Arthropoda > Insecta > Hymenoptera > Argidae > Arge > Arge pagana. The sequence continues at coordinate 6,365,642 of OZ018311.1, read as the reverse complement.
GCGAAAACGGAGGACGATCCCTTAGGCTCGAGATTCGTTCGCGTTGGCTGAAGGTTTCGAGGCGGACCAATTTTGCAAACGGGCACCGCGGTGCTCGGCCAAGACGTCGAGGATTTCGACTCGAGACACCCTTCTCGTTAACCTCTCCGAGCTCGCGGTGCGAAATCGTCGCCAGGAAAGTCGACAGCAACGACACGCGAACGCTTTCTACTCTGCTCTCTCGCGTCCGGAGATGTGGAACTGCGAAGGAAACATGAAAAGAAAAGAAGCCATTTAATCCGCTCGAATAGAGTCGCCGATTGGCTCGAACTTGAAACGTGCAGGCAAGTGGGTAAGTAGCGTCGAATCGTCGTCTCCGCGTGAGATCCGAGCTCCCGGACGCTGGGAGAGTTTCGGTAGGAGGGAATCCAGATGTCGAGGGTCGTTGTTCTCCTCCGCACGTTTACATGCAATATTTTCGATCACGATTCGCGAAAGAAATCGTGGAACAAACGAACGAGATTCGTTCTCGTGTCCGAAAAAAACTGGCGGGTACGATTATCGAGATAGGAAAAATGTAGCATCGGGTCGAATTTCCGATTCTTTTGGCGAACGGCAATGGCCTCGGTTACCAGCCGAGACGAGCACGAGTCGCGGAATCGTAGAGATCGGGGACGGGAAAGAAAATGAGGAAGGCCAAAGTAGAAGATGGCGCTAGGGGTACTTCTAGCTTCCATCAGCGAAGTAATTAATTTTTAATGTACTTTGCCTGCTTATTTCTTTCGTATTATGATTTTTTTTCTCAGGTCGAGCGAGGCGCCGGTTATGAATTTCTAATGGGATTCCGACGGAGATCTACGACAGAGATTAGCGAGGCGCGGCAAGGTGGAAGGAAGGGGTCGGGAACGGGGCTGCAGCAACCGGGGCCGGTGAAATTGTGTACCTTGGACGTCCAAGGCCACGGAAGATAGAGTCTCGGAAGCCGCGAAGAAGCGACAGGGCCTCGACTATACGTCTCGCCAAAATTAGCAGCGGGGAGAGAAAGCAGGGCGAAAGATGAGGGAAAGTCGAGGAAGAACTCGGACGTTTGCTCGGGCAACGTGACGATCACGTGGCGGAATTATGCTTGATCGAGGCTGAAAGCTTTTCGGGAAACACCGCGCCACCGATAATCGGGCGAAAGTATGAGTGACGCAAGACACGTGATCCAGCCGTGTAACGTCTACGATTCGTCGAAACACATTTTCGGACCTGGCATCGATCGCCTGACGCGAAGGCTTTCGTAATTCGCGACGAACGTAGGTCCTACTTACAGACCCGATTCATACTTCAATGTCACGGTCGGTAAGAAGACGCGATTCGTAAACGATTATTCCAACGAACGGCTTTCCAAGGTTTAGGAAAATTTCGCCGATCGACGCCTGGACGGCGAAGAGTCCAGCGAAACTTGGACGCCACAGGTATATGCGGGGGGACGAGGCGCTGTTATTTCTGCATACACAACGCGGTAGTAGGTACGAACGAGGTCGAGATGTTTGCCAAGTCTCGAGAGAGTGGCACGCTCGGAAGACCCGGGACACCTTTTTCCATTTTCAAATTTCCAGGTAGCCACGGAAACGACGGGGGAGACGAGGCTCGCGTCGCCACCCCTCGCGCCGAAGCGTTTAGAACACTCGCGTAGGACAAAGCAGGTAGAGAGGTTTATGCATCGAGGGTAAGGTGCGCGCATCTACGGTTGTTGTTGCGGGGGGCTGCTTGGACGGAGTCTCTTCCTCGCTTCCGTACGGTACTAGACCCACTAGGGTGCGGCGTTGAACAGCGATGGTCAGGTGCACGTGTCCTTCCGAGTCTATACGCGGCATTGGAAAACGTGTCTTCCCGAGGGTTATCGGACCTCCGCAAAGGTAGACGCTGTCTACCTGTGCATTGTTAGCGGCGTAACACACCGTTACAAAGCAGCCTTTTCTGCATTAGGCACTAATTTTATAATCCCAGGGTTACCGTGACCCTGGTCAACGCACCGCGCACGTATGCACGGGCGCAAGGCGTACGCGTTGTTGCCACGACGATGCGCGTGAACGTGTTTCGGTGATTTGCATTCTTGGAAATGGCGGCGAATACCGACGCTGAATTCGTCTGCGCGGCCGTGAAAATTGCAAAGTCGGTACTCGCAAACTGGGCAAACCAACATTATAGCGCTCATCTGGTTTCAACGCGTCGATCTCGACGCGTGCTACCGCTTCATCCGTGTGATTTTTCTCTGCCCACGTGACGAGACTCCGCAGCGACAGCCAATCAACGATGGAAAAGCGATACCTAGTGCCGCCTCGGGCGATCGAGGTCACGTTTCAATTTTGCGAAGCATCTATCCAAACAATCCATACGCACATACGAAAATAGTGAGTCTCGAGTTTCCAGTTACAAAACCATCTCCGGTCTTGACTCCCATCAGCGTGGTCTCGATGCTCGTGTTGTTTTGTAAACGCGAGGCGAACCGATACTACCGTGTTTCGTGGCTGTGTTGTAAGTTTTAGGCTTTTCCGACGCTGAATCCGAGGAATATCAACCACCGATGAGAAACAGAAAGAAGGAGGAAGAAAAAACCACTTTCTTGGCAAAAGGAGAGGACGGAGCAACGGAAGGCCCGATTTCATGGACGTTGCTGCGGGCACGTAGTAGACGCGGCAGCTCGCGTTGACTGTTACAGGCATCGATTCGCCACGAGATTCTTCGCGCGATGCTATGTTTCAGGTGCGTTTTTGCCGTTCCTTTCTTTGTTGCCAGCAGTTCGCATTCCATTGGCACGAATGGCGCGACGCGTGGTGATGGCAAAGATGAGGGAGACACGAGGTAACGCGAGGTGGTTACGGAGGGATAATAATTATGAGACATAAAGTGACGAGCATGGTCGTTGGCAGGGTGAGTGGGTGGCAGAGGGACGACTCTACACGAAATTCTGGGAAACAACCGCTAAGACAATGTTGTTTCCTTGAAGGTCCGAGCCATTAGCGAGCTACGCGTACCACCGGCTCGCGAAGCGACGGTTAGCCGGCGAACGGCCAAAGAAAACGCCTCGTGTAGTCACCGTCTCTCGACCTAGGTATGTATTCTCATGTAGGTATTCGCCAAAGCTTCTCTCCTACTCTCTCTCTCTCACTCTGTCGCTTGCTCTCGTTCTCTTTCTCTTCCCCAACCCGAGAGACTTAGGGGTATGTGAAGTGCGGTGAGCCAAGGTATAAACTATACCTATATCCCGCATCGACGTGTACACGGGTATCTCTTGACGTTCCAGCAACCTTTCAGTTCCATTACCGGGCCTTCCCTCTATCTCCCTCGCTCCTTCGTCTTCCTCCGCCTGCCGTCCGCAATTCTGGTCGTTCTGTTCCATTGGCCACACTATCGTTCTCCTCGGCGTCAGATTAAAGCGTCGTGAATCGTTCGGTTCGTATCGCGACCGATCACATCGTTGACGTTGCTCCTCTTCGCTGCCACGTATTTTCGACTCCCTTTTATTACCTCCGATTTCCATGTCGTTGCTCTATTGCCGATTTAATTGTCAGATGCCAGAGCTTGCCGCTCGCCGCGTACAACGTTGCAGCGTTCGGTAGGTGTAATTTGTAATAAACGGGGCTGGCGACGAACGAACCGAGGCTCCCGGTGAAAACGTTTGTCACGGTGCATTGTTTGGGAACACAACGTTCATCAGATTCGCACGAACGAGCTCTTACACGTCGATATCGCGTTCAATAGACAATTCGATGAAATCTACACGCATCGTTTGCGGAAACTACGACTTACCTGAAAAGGTGTCCTCGCGCCGAGAGGCCAAGCTCGAAACGTCTGGACTTGATTGGATCGAGCGCCTCTGGAATGTGAAACTGTTGCGGTACAAATCGATGGGTTTGTTTGGGTTTCCCAAAAGGGCGGCGTCGCATATAAGCGATTGATAAATGGCCCTTCAATTCGGGTCTAATCCGTGTACGCCGCGTAGACCGGGCACTTCGGTGTAAGGAGATGGGTGGGGGGACAGGTAGCGTTGTAAAGTAAAAACACGGCTTGCAGAACATAAACGTGAAGAAGATACGAGGAGGGCGAACGTAAAGTAATCCTCCCAAGTTTGCGAAAACAATCTCTTACGATACCCCGAATAAAACGGACAGTAAAATTGTACGAAGCCCGTTGTCCGAAGATCGGAGAAATCACGGTATTCGTAAGACAATTATTACCCGAGCGAAGCACAAAAGCCATCGATCTCGCGCACGCTGCTCGAGCAAGTCAGCGCGCGCTCCAACGATCTCGGTGATTCCTTCGAGAACCGAAATCGAATACCGAGAGAACGTCCTTGGCGATTCGAAAAGCATTCGATTTACGCGGAATAGGTGGAAACGCGGTGGTAGTCGAGGGTGCGAAGGAACGCGCGGAGGAGATAGAAAGACGGAGACAGGGAGGAACGGGCAGGAGCACGAGCGAGGGACGACGGGGGAGCGATGGAGAGAGCGCGAGAGTTCGCGACGGGAGGAAAATACTTGGAAATCATGAATGAATCTCGGGCGTCTCGGCAGCGATCGCGGGCGCCCCCTACGAGGGAACTATGAATGAGCCGAAATATTCCTAGCTCGCGCGCTCCCGTCTTCGGGCTTCTCTTCCGCGTAAGTCGGTAAGTATGAATGAGGATGAAAATAACTGCTGCAGCAGGAAGTGGCGCGGTGATAAACAGATCTCGCGTGAATATCCACGTAGATACGTCTTCCGGGACTGTATAATTCAGATCAGGCCTCTTCCGTTATCCCGAATGATTTGGTTAACTGATTTACGTCGATCTCGGTCTATCTTGTTCGTTCAGCCATCTCTCGTATGCGCATCCGATATAAGATATGATCTCGAAACGGTTAGGTACTCCTTTTCGCTCGTCGCCGCCGCACCGTGTCAAATCGAATTCTCATCGATGCGGGACAAAAGTTGATCCGGTCATTTCACCGAAGCGGAATGACGTACCGCTCGAACGAAGGCGTAAAGAGAGCGAACGGGACGAAACTGAATCGGAGTACGAGACGAAGAGAGATCAGGTGAGAAAAGCAAATTTGAGACTCTTGGCTCTGTCGCCTTTCGTTGACATCGCCCGCGATTATGCCTACTTACTACGCTGTACCGTTCCCCGATCAATCTCGGAAACGTTTCCCTGGGAGGTTCTTCCCGTTCGACGAGAAGGTCCCGCGTGGTATCGACGAGAGATGGAAAAAGTAGAGCGCCGAGTTACACCGAGGTCCTCGTAATCGGCTAGTAAATCAAATCCTCGAAGAACGGGCCCTACGTCAGTCAACCCGCGACCAGCTACCCCGAAGAGAGTTATTCGTGCTCGGCTCGTTACATAATTAATTCTCTAGTCGAAGAGCGCGGGAGGCAACGAGGGATAACAACGAGCCGTCCTCGCTCCTTGGAATAAGTGGGTATCCTGCTAAATCCTGATAACTGGCGGCAACTTTTGTTTCTTGTTTCGGCATCGCGGCACCGTCGTCGAGAGTTATCGCGAGCTTCGACTAATTCAGTTTCGACGTCAAAGGTAATCGAACTTCGGCACATCGCTGAGCGATGTCGCTCGGTCTCCTCGTCGCACTCGAATCCTTCGCGAATCGGGAACTCGTAGATTCCAACTATTTCTGCCAACGAAACGACTCATCTTCCACACGTACGACACGTATTTCGCCGACACAATAAATACCATCGCGAGATGTCTCCACGGACGGAAAGCGCGCGGTCGCCTGTTCGACCTTGAATCTAGATGGGATGCGAGATACCGAGGTGGACGCGCGGATCGAAAAAGCGTGACGAGCTTCGTAGATGGTGAAGATTCTGACCGGAAATCTTCGACTCTCGTTAATGTCTATGAATTCGATATCGAAGTGGCACGCGGCATAGAGCAAAACGAGGTCGTAGCCGCGTTCGGTCGTCCGCGAGGAAACCTTGGCAAGGTCCAAGCCCTTTGAAGAAGAGTCCTCGCAAGTTCAAGACGCGCGGGAGTAAGAGGGTCGTTTTATAAGATCGAGAGCGAAGCGGTGGCAGTAGTGGCAGCAGTAGCGGTGGCGGCCTCCCTCCTCGCCGCCCTCGAAACAATCACCGCGAAAAGTCTGGCGAACCGCGAAATCGTGGCGCTAAGGATCCTAGCCGTAAGGATTTTCATATTCGTTGCTTACCGAGAGAAAATCTTTGAGAGAATGAAAAAGAGGAATAGAAAACAATAAACAACTCGGTATACGAGGTGTACGTCGGGCGTCCGTATTTCTTGCTGGCTTCACCGAAGCTCGGCATAATTATCTGGAGCTTACGAACATGTCGGCAAGAATATTCTCGTTGCTGTAATTAACAATAGCAGGTAGCGATTGCGAAGTGGAATACGCGTCGTACGTGGGTAAAGCGTTGAAAGTAGCCCAAAGAAACTCGAGCCATCGAGTATAACGACGATACAGCTAGATTCGGTTGCTCGTCAGCTGGACGTTATCGCGACGAGAGTACGCGAAGGCTTCGATTCGAAGGTCGACGCGAAATCGACCAGATTTCCCGAATAAGGTTAGTTTAGCCTGGGCAAGACTTTCGGACAATGGCCGACGGGGTGTCGGAGGATAGTGGAGCGAACGGCATTTGACCGTTGCCACGGTGGGACACGGTACTTCGATCGTTTTCTCCGCGTCACGGTGTACACGGTTCCGCAGTTAGGATGGGAAAGCGTCGGGTACGTTTAGGAAGTCGGAGGAGAGCGAGCGACGGAAAGAGAGGTAGCATGCTCTCGCGAGAAACGCAGGTGAGGGGAGCGCGAGAGAGACGGACGTGTACGTAGCGAGTACGGCTGTTTCAAGTCCACGCGAAGATTCGGCGGGTGAAACGGGGGTGGTGGCGGTCTAGCGTAGCCGCGCTAAGCGAAGAGAGATGGAGAAAGCGAGCAACGGAATACGCGAGGATGTGGCGAGCGAGCGAACGGGTTGCGAAGAAGGAGCGACAGCGAGGGAAAGAGAGAGAGAGAGAGAGAGAGAGAGAGAGAGAGCGGGAGAGCGGAGACGAGAAATGGGATAGACGGCGCGTACCACGATGCGAAGGACAACGAAGGCGTGCGGCGGAGGTATTGACTAGCCGGCTGCCCCTAGTAGCAAGGGTTGCCCGCTAAGACGCGAGGCAGTGTAACGGAGATGGAACCAGGCCAAAGAGCCCGGTAGTAGAGGTGGTGGTTCTCTCAGGTTCTATCCTAGGGCCGAAGGGGTTGCGAAGGAGCATGCGAAGGAGTATACGCGGAGGAAAGCAGAAGCGAGAGCACGGTTCGGTGGGCGAAGGTGGCGGAGGGTGGAGATGGGTGGCGGCGGCGGGGGAGGAGGAGGAGGAGGAGGAGGAGGAGGACTTCGGCTAAGACTGATATGGATTGTAGATTATTCTGGACCTCGGGTGCGGCCAGGCCGAGGGTTAGTATCTCAGAACCCTCGCGTACATCCTCTCCGCGTCCCTCTCCCACCGCCACCCATCAACCCCATCACCCGTCACCCGAGCTCACCCCTCGCCGCCTCCCTTTCACCCACGTTAAGACCCACCAGGCCAAGTTACACCCACGACCACCCCTCGAGGTCCCCTTTACCGGCGTTCTGCAACTTAGTTCTGTTTTGGCGCGGTTAGGCCCGCGGCCGGCTCGGTGCTCTCTGATAATCCAACGCACTGCGAATTTCTCCTCGGTCGATCCAATCTCGGATCCCTCCCGGATTCCGCGAGACTTATTACTTCGTTTGATAACGTATTACCGATGTTATACCTGCGTCGAGATTCTTCGCGATACGCGAGGCGATTCCAGAGGCGATACAACCCTTTCGTTGTAACGAGGCGCTCGTCTTTTCGCGATCGCCTCCTACCTCCTGCTAACACCAGTTAGCTCGTCACTTTCCACTAATCGTTGGCATCGATTGATTCTTAGCATCTTCTTTCCGATGCTCCGAGAGCTATCGGGCTAAACTTCCCAGTTGGAGTTTCAGCGTGATCGGTGAAGTTTGCGTTCGAAATTATGGCTCTTCAAAGAGCCCCTTCGACCGAATCAATAGGATAGATCATCTTTGTAACGTTTAGTGTTGACCGTCGACGGCCCGCTACTCGCGGTTGTTCGAAGAATAAACAGTCGCGCGGGACCTCCATCCCCGATGTCATTCGTGACGTCGGCGACCAGCGCGAACTTCCGAATGTTTGTTGACCCATCGATCCGGACGCAATAAAAAAGGCGGCAGCGTTTGAAAATTTATCGCGACAAATTCGCGGAAGAAAACGGGGGCGCGCGCGAGTCCGGGGGGAGGAGGGGGACAGGGAGGGGGCAGGGGGGAGGGGGGAATCAACAGGTTGATATAGAAGAAGTAACGTTGTGATTCCTCGCGGTAGGGTGGACCGCGCGGGACGGATGAAGCCGGAGAGAAACGGCAAAAGGAACGAACCGTGAAGTTTCTCTCGAGCTTCGAAAGAGTCCGAATTCCATTGCGACTGGCGAAAGAGAGAATTATTGTACGGCCACAAAGGATTCGCGTTATCGCGCGGTAACTCGCTCGCTTCCCTCTCTCCGTCCGTTTCTCAATTTTACGCCTGATAACCGAGGGGGGAAAAAATTGAAAAAATAAACACGCGCGGCTCGACGATTTGCCAGCCACGTTTACCACCGATTCGCACGCTCTTCACCGGGTAATCTTTCACATTCTGCGCATACTTGTCGCCCGCCGTTCCGACGCCTCGCGTCCCCCTTTGGCTACCCCCTTCTCTACCAACAGGTAGGCAGTCTCTAGTCTCCTCCCAGGAGTACGGCTAAAGCAACAAGCTGTTTATGGCTGTTCTCTCGCCCTCTGTCTCTCTCTCTCTCCCTCTCTCTCCTCCTCTCTCTCTCTCTCTCTCACTCGCTCACTTTTGTCGTCTCCCGCTTTCTCTCTTCCCTTTCGCGATCCCTCCGTCTCTTTCTCGCGCTCTTCTCCTCTCGCTCCCTCCGCGATATACCATCGCGGCCCCGCCGTTCACCTAGTCTCTCTCGAACATCTCTCCGCTGCACCGGTGTCGTGTGCCGACTCCGCTACAAAGGGTAGATTATGCACGGAAAAGAATCCCCTTCTTCCTCTCGTAGACGTTCGACTCCCGAGGGAACGTTCCGGCGTGGTCCCAATAAAAGGGCGATACCGCGAACGGAGCCTGGAGTCACGAGAACAACGTTGGATGCCCCGACTTCGCCGACCTACCGTCCAAGATCGCAATCCGAGCCTCTTTAAACTTCCTACCACCACCGCGGCGGTCGAGGAACAACCTTCGACGAATGCTTCGCTTGCTTTTTCCAGTCATCACTTTTATTTCAGGAGCGTCGACCTCTCATCCCCGTTCGTCCCGGTACGGCGCTACTGATCTTACGTTCGGTAATTCATCTTTGCGAGCCTGTAATACGGTGTTACGAACGAGCTTCCCGTGACGAGGTCACCGTGCACTTCGACGTGAGCATCCGATGCGGTAGAAATGGGGCCATTCAAGCACAACGCGCGCACTAAAGAGTTGCGGGAAGGGGGTCTTTGCCTTGCTTATTTTTGATCACATGGAGGATGGGGGGCTGTCAGCCCCCCAGTGTAACGTCAGCAACATTTGGTTTCTTACTTTTTCGGATTTTTGACAAAATGTAGTCGACCTTGATTTGTACGCGTATGGCAAGCCTGCTTATCTACGCTCGATAGCGGGGGTTAATAATTGTAAAAAATTTGCTTGCGCAATACTCGAACGGTGCCAATCATCGAAATGTAGAGCTGAAAGCTCTATGGCCACGTGATCTACGTTTTGCGACGTAACCGAATGGTCAAACTCGGCGAGACCGAGGAGAGAGACGAGCTGTTCGTTATTTCGCGTGTCTGTCGTGGGGAGATGACATACGGAGATAGAAGCGCGAAAGGGAAGAGCGGAATTCTGTTTCTCTTCGAATTGGTGCAGCGTTCCGCGATCGTTGTTCTTCCGTTCATCTTGAAAAACAGCAGATATACGGTAGCCTAGCACCCTCGACGTGCACTTGGACGTACGAGTCTCGGCAACGTTCGTCTTTCGAGAGAGACTCTTCTCGCGTCGCGGTTGAAAACAGCAGAGAAACGTCGTTCAACGAGCGACAAGGGTAACGTTCCCAAATTGAAATCGATGCTTTTGCATCGGTGAGACTCGAGAGCGTCGCCTGAATTCCAACTCGACGACGAACGTGAGCGGGACAAAGCAGACCACCTCGCGCGCCAACCGCCGCTATAGGTACATCTCGGTGAAAAAAGGCGAAAACCCGCCTCGTATCGCCAGTGGAGATTTACTTTCAGCCGAAAGCTGCATCGATTCCACTTACTCTTTCCTGAAACTGGCGATCCCACGGCACGCCGTTGCCGCGAGGACCCTTCAAAAATCTACCCACCAAGACCCGTCCGCTCGCTCGCCGCCACCCCTTCGGCTACTCGTCTTCCGTTTCACGTCGGCTACAACTTCGGGTAATAATAACCGAGTTACGAAAAAACATCCAGCCCACGGAACATTCTACCCGCGAGCGTACGCTAGTCCCTCATCGAAATTCCAAACTGTCGTCCGACGCTGTATATCCGTTCCCGTTCCCGTTCCCGGAATTCTCCTATGGAAACATGCAGAGTTTGCCAGAACGCGTGGCACCGACGGATATATGCAACGTGTGTTGAGAAATAGGGAACGATAGTGGTAATGGTGATGGTAGCGGTACTGGCCGTGGTGGTGGTGGTGGTGGTCGTGCTGGTGGAGGAGGTTGGGTCGACGAGGACTCGGAACGGGCGGGGGAGGACGAGGGTGGTTCGAGAAGCGAGGTGGAGGACGGGTAGTTCGGGGCGCCGTTAATTCCCCGATACAATGCTCATATCACCTTCCCCGCCGCCCTGACCACCCTGCTCACCCCGTTGCCCCTTCGCGGCGTTCCTTGTCTTACTGGCAAACTTAATCGATATTTCACAGTTTCTTACCCCCTCCGCCCGGCCAACGGCCTCGTGTCCAGCCGCAGAGTGGGGTGGCAAGTATCCCCTTTCCTGTCGAGCCCCTCCGAGTCCTTCTATTCCTCCGGCTGCTCGCGTCATCCAGCTCCTCATCTCCAGGCCCTCCTCCATCCCGTCGTAGGAAGCGTCCGTAGACGAGGGAGCAGCGATGCAAATATCTATCTATCCACCTATTGTATTATACGACTGGCGATATAACCCGCATTCGACCGCGTTGTATCGTACCGAGGCGAGTACGCGTCCGCGGTGCATAGTCCTCCGGCCGTTCCAACCGCCGTCTCTGACGTAAGATTTGCAACGAATCGGCGATTTCCCTCGTTATTATATTTTAATTGGAAGATATACATGTATTTCCCCCGAGTCTGGGGACGTAGAAAGGCGAATGCGAAAAATTTGTCTCGAGGGTTGGCGGCAGGACGAGGCGAGTCTTAAGCTCGGAGGTTCGACGGACATCGGACGCCGATGAAGAGGAGCGAGAATCGGTGCTCTCCTCGGCGAGGGTTGTCCACCGCGTAGAAATCTCGTAACTCTTGCCGCGGAGACCTTGGGATTTCCGATTCGACAAATTGCCTCGAACGATTCTGTCGCCATTAGCGGAACCGTTAAAAAACGACGGGCGTTAATCACGCGAGAGGAGACTCGGCGTGTCGATTCCGTTTTCGTTTTCTCGTCGGTACTCGGATGCCGGCGGACGTTTCCGAAGCTATCGGAAAACTTTCGGCTGGGTAGGAGGGGGCAAAGTCGGGGCGAGTTCGAAGAGAGGAAAAAAGAGAGGAGAAAGAGAAGGAGATTTCTGTAGCGTCCGCTTGAGAACACGATGGACGGTATCGTCCTCGATTCGCTGTGATCTTCGACAATGGAATAATCGACTCGGTATCCCCGCGACGCGCCGTTTCATATTTCCCCTCTCGTAATTATCCATTTTATTCGACCGGTTGAATCACACGGAAGATTATCGGACGATTAGCGAACAATCAACACGAATGGAATACGACGCGTCCGACTCGACGACGCGTATACAGTTATTCATCCCGGTTCTCGCGTCTCCGTCTCACCCTGCGCGTAAATGATTGAAAAATCCGTCCTCCAAAGGAATAAAAAATATCTCTCGCGATTTTCTTTCACGCCCTCCTGCCCCTCCGCCGAACGGCGCGCGTACGATCGACGCGTTGAAATTAATTGATCGGTGAATAATCATCGTTTGATTTTTATCTCTTCGTTAGCCGTGGAATTAATTATTGGGCGTAGCAGGTACACCGTGCTACGTCGAGTAGGGATCGCCAGTGTCAGACACTCGACGAGAGAGCGGCTCGAAAGGTAGGAAGGAGAGTCATCGTTTAGTTTCCCGCGCGATGGACCTTCGCGCGAACGAAAGGCTGGAGGGGCGCGCGACGCCCCCGCGCCGCGTACCCTCCCTGCCCCCGCAACTTCTCAACGTTATCACCGGATCTGTGAGATTAATTAGTCACATAAATAATGTGTAAAGAGTCGGCTCGCAGCGTCTCGCTTCCACCGTAACTTAATCTTCCGGATTTCAAAGGAGAAGGAGACAGAGGCGGAGAAAACGGAAATTGCGCTTAGTCGATAGATTCCGGTCACGATCGGGCGACACACGATCGTTTTTCCAGCGAGATGCGTACTTGCCAAAAGAAAAGGAGGCCGGGTACGAGTTGTGCGAGCACGGGGTGGAAGACGATGAGATGAGATGAGGATAAAGCCTCGATTCGAAAACGATCTCGAGGCGCGAAGAGAGAGAGAGAGAGAGAGAGAGAGAGAGAGAGAGAGAGAGAGAGAGAGAGAGAGAGATGGAGAGATGGAGAGGGCGAGGGAGGGAGAGAGAGAGAGAGAGAGAGAGGGACGGAGGGAGGAGGGCGGAGAGGGGGAACGATGGTTGTGCGACCGGAGGCTGGAAGATCCGTTACTGTCAAACGGTGGCGGCTCCTGCTCCTCGGGCAGCTTCTCGTGTACGTGAATCAATAGCATTAACCCGTTCCACCTTCGTCAAAAGGAGATATTGCCGAGAGGTGGCGATGCAGAGCGCGACGGCTGGGGGTTCAAGACAAGGGTGAACGTGGTGGCAATGGTTACAATCGAGAGGTATTTACCGACGACTGTCCTTAGACGGACACAGTGGGAGACGGCGAGGATAGTATTGTCAATATCGTTCGATAGCTGCGATAACACCGATAGAGTGAATCCGACTCTTCGAATTCTCTCGCCTTGACTCTTCGCGCGGGCTGTCGGATTTTCACGCGACTGACGACGACGATTCGGCCAGCGACTAGACGGGAATAATAAAAACTTTCCCTCGCTACGTTCGCGTTATAAATTGCGGCGTTGCTCGAGAGTTGAAAAACAATGCCGAATCTCGCTTGCAACAAACATGTGCTCGATGTTCGAACAACGATCTTGGAGTTCGTCCTGTACGTCCGGAATACGAATCCTCGCGGCGAGTAACGTGTCGCCGATTTGCTCTCTCGTCTCACTCTCTCTTGCTCGCTCTGCGACGTTTCTCGACGAACAGATGAGACTAGTCGGATTCAGACTTTCGCGGTGATCCTGGTTTTTTCTCTGCACCCCCAGCTCCTCGAAACCTGACGAATCATATTCCAGGTATTTGCAAGAGAAAAGTTCTCGTGAAAATCGACATATTTCTTGTCCTCGTCATCAGATATTTCGTTATATCTTTGCGTTATGTAAATAGCTCCGAAGATACTAGAAAGCTAATTCTTCACGCGACAAAAGTAATTAATCTAATATTTACTTTTTACAAATTTCAAGCTAGAATTTAACCGTTGAATCGAGAGCCTTGGAAAGTTTCGCGACTGCTAAGTTGGCGTTTCACATATCGGAGTGCCGATATTACGCGGTTCGTCGATGATCGTCGAGAGGTCAGCTATCTCGAGTCGTAAAAAATTCGGAAATTGTCCTTTCAAATTCAGACTCCGTGACCCAAAAACCCCGAAGTACCGCAGGAATGCAAACATAATTCCACGTGTTATCGTTGTACCTACTAAGTTTTTTTGCAGGAAATCGCATTTCACTTCGGATTGTTTCGGGTCGGGAAAAAACCGGACTCAGCGTCGAGCGATCAGGGCGAGGTGGTCAAAAAGCGAGCGGAAAAAGGTGGATGGTCGCCGGCGAGTCGTTGGAAAGTACCACGTTGTTTTGCCCTGGTTTGTCGTAAAAAGCCGAGACTGATAAAACGTCAATTGGTAGCTTTCAGGAACCGGACAGCAGGTTCAGTTTCGCGGCTCGCGTAAACTCGAAACGCTCCCGTCGCAGCGCGTAGCCGTCTTCGGATCCTTTTCCCACGACTCGCGAGGTACAATGACCCGTTGATCGATACCTACCTACTCCGGGCTGACGTTTCCCGAAAATTTCAGATCCATCCGAGACTCGATTGACCAGAGATGGTGATACGAGAGGAAAAATCATTTATAAACATCTTTTGATCGGGCGTGACCGATCAATTTCCAGTTAACGACGGTGTCACGATCGACGAGTCGTCCAAGCGTTTCTTCCACCGCGTTAGTTTTATTACGTTATCGCGACTCTCTTAGCGACCGATCGCGATTCGGGCTGATCGGAGGAGCTCGATACCGGGGTCGATTTCACGTAGTTCTACGCAGATTCCGTTAGTACCTCTTCCGTTTCCAGTCTCTCGGTACACGAGAATGGAAAAATTCAAGCATCGTTGACCGCGTCGGCCGATGTAAATGCGACCGACTCGTTTTTTTGCCACAAAACTTTCGAGTTCACGAGCGTGACCCGTCACGTTAAAATCTCAAAGGCTCGCGATACCACGTTACGTGACAACGTTACGATCTCGTTACCACCGACTGCGATGCGATCGGACAAAATGCAACCGCCAATCCTCGACGAACGGCAGCTCGACGTTCGTTTGCCACGGATGCTGCGGAGCAACGACGGAAGATTCGGCCTCGGGTTTGCAAAATCGATATGGCCGGCTTACATAGCTGCTGATCGTAGCGTAATGTTCGGCCGTCGGTCTCGCATCTTAGCTTCCGTCGTCCGTCTTACGGCGGCCCGTCTATCCTGTCCCCCGAATATCCCTGCTGCTGTACCAGTCCTTCGCCTCTCGCGATCGGAGCTACGCGATCCTTGGTCCGCGAGCGCGGACCGGCTACCCGTGTCGTCGATGCCATCGGCATTCGTAGCTCATCGACCGCTGCTGATTTCTTCCGATACGCGGGTAGGCATGCGAAATTGTTCCTCCTTCGAAAACATTAATCACAGCTCTGCTCGGGATAGCATCCCCGATAGTCTCGCGCGTATCCTTCGCGACAACGAACGGAACGAGCACGTGAGAACGAGCAGCTATCGATTTCGTCTAGTTCGTCAGCGTGGGAAAATATTCACGCCCAATGCTCAGTTTTTCCCCAATCTTTTTGCCACGCTAGAAAATCAAGCCCGTCGATAATTTGTCGATGATTTAATTGTCGCGTTGCACGGTGTTACGCGAGCAGGTGAAAGCGTTGATTTACCCGCTTACACGTACTCCGCGTCTGCTTTCTTTTCTCGGCTCTGGTGACTCGCGCTTGTTCACCGGGATCCTGCAAAAAGATCCGATCGATCAGCCGCCGCAAAATCAACTTTTGGTCCGCGAGAATCGACCCGAGAGATCCCATTTACGGTGTCTTTTCGAATCTTTCGGTTCCCCGCGCGTTCTTGTACGCGCGGAGAGCAACGAGCAACGAGAAACTCGTCGTCATCCGAGAGACGATGAGCGAGAGAGAGAGAGAGAGAATGGAAGTCGCGATTGTTTCCAAGTTGTCGGAACGAACGTTACTCGCTGCATCGCGCGATCGTTCGAGCAACGATTGATTTATCGTGACAAAGTGGACAAGAAGAGGAGAAGCTAGCGGCGTTTTCTCGGCGTCCCCAACGCGGACAAAAACGATTCCGAGAGAAAAATCGAACGGGGTGGGAGGCGGCATGAGAACGCATCGCGCGGTCTGCCTCGAATCTCGAACGCGCGTTCCCGATGCGGAGGAGGGAAGAGAGGATGGATCAGAAAGCATGAATGGAACGAATGACGTGGACCAAAGTTCAGGACGTCGCCGTGTGGCTGCCGGATGTGGACTGCGGTCCGTGTCATGCATCATCAGTTCACACCTCCGGCGATCTTTGGCCCGTCCAACGAACATCTGAGAATCGAGCACCGATCCGCTACGCGGATGAACTTTTTTCGCACCGATTTCCCATTGTTTTTCTCCCCTCTTCCTCCGTTCCGATCTTCCGACGCTCTTCTCTCCATTCGCGAGTGCTCTCGTTACGGCGGAGCGGGGACGGCGGAGCGCGGAGGCCGACGGCGAGGCGGCGGGGGATGGGAGGAAGGGCGAGAATAGAATACGGATTGAATCCGATCATCGATGTCGAACGGAGAGCGAACCGTTATACAGATGCATAGATTGTATACCAGTCGACAGAGTCAACGACAGTCGAGGAGAACATTCGTCACGATTACGAAGAATTAGACTACGAAGAACGAGAAAGAATCGACGACTCGATCGAGCAACGCTGCTTTTCAAGAAATTGGTCGGTAACTTTTCGTTTTCGTGAAACGTTGGCGCGTAGAAAATTATAGGAATCACTTATCGATCGTCATTCCGGTGAAAATTGGGATCGTTGCGATGTCGGACAATCATTCGATAAGGTTCGTTATTCAACGAGACGTCGGTCGACCGTAGAGCGCGGCAATTGCGTAATAATTAGAAAAAAAAGTCGTGTATTATTCTATCACGCGAACACAACGTCAACTTGATATTTGTCAACGGTGTGAAAGGTGTAGCAATTACATGCGCGAGTAATCGTCGTTACGTTGGCATTAAGAATTATACCCCTCGTTGTCTCTAGCTTTAATCGTTGTGTTGTCGTCGCGAACAATGGTATATCAGCTCCGAGGTGAAACGACAAAGATGATCGATCCATCGATCGTATTGATACTGCCGCCCGGCCCCGCGCACCTGGTGCCAGTTATAATCGTGACAATCGAAACAAGAACGCCAATTTCTGTCGGCGTCCGCCCCGAGATAATTCTCGCGACATCGAACAGATTTTTTCTCCCTCGTTTCCCAAATTTTAGTCGAATAAATGACCGCGTGGCGTCTTCGCGCGTCAATCTCGCGTTGTCACGCGAACACGTAATTTCGCAACGATCATCCCTACCGAACTTTCCTCGTTACTTCGCGTACTTTTCCGACGAATAGTTCGTCGCTGCGTTTCCAGAGACAAATCCGCGATACGCGGAGCTGGGTCGGGTCGGCCGCGTTTACTCGGGTATGAAGTTGCAACGCGACGCGTGATCGAGGTGGAGTATAACACGTAAGTTACCGTGTTGGGAGAACGGAACGCGTGTCGGAAGCCGTTCCCTTCGCGTATCAGCGGGTCCGCCTCGCGCCGGGGGGCTTCGGTCTAATCGCGTTTTTACGGAGGAGGTGGTGGAGAGTCCGCGGTACGTCGCGACGATGAATGACGGGGGGTAGGTTTCTCTCCATTTTCTCTCTCGCACTCGTGCTCTCTCTTTCACGGAGCATGTGACGCGGCCGGGGGGCGTCGAGCGCACGAGAGAAGGAGCGGCGGGGGGAGGGAGGGGAGGGGGAACGTTCTCGCGATGTTATCCCGACCCGGGGACACGTGTAGGTGCGACGTGGAAGATTATCGAGATTATCAATTATTAATTGACATTGCCCGCGGTAATATTACAGGGGAAAGGAGGTCAGTAGACGAGGTATGAGATCAACGAGGCGTCGTAGAGCCGAGTGTACGTTTGATTAAGCTGATCAAAGTGTTCGCGAAAGACGTCGCGTTCGATCGATCGGAGAAGAGAAGGAGCCACGGTGAAATCGAACGATGTTCTTTGATACCTCGTTAAAATGGCCCCTGCATATCAACGGAAACGTTGATTGTTTCGGAGAAGCTATAAACACGATGCTTTCAGGGTGATCGAGACACGCTCGGGTCACGAAGATTCGGCGGGGCTTTCGTTGTGAAACGGTGGTGTACGAGAGATATTACGAGTTGAACGAGGGACGTTCGACGAGAGCTTCCCGAGGATACCACTACACGCGGTATCCTTTCGCTCCGCGCAGGTACCCCGGCGAAACTTTCCCCGCGAGGACAGGTAACGACGACGAGACACGGTAGCAGAGACGGAGAATCGCGGGCGATCTTATTCGAGGAGAAACATCTCCTCCGGATATAAGCGTGGCGACGGGAGGTTGGAAAAATCCCCGGAATATCATCATCGACACGGTCCGCACGCGAAAACACGCGTACCCTTCGACGTGTTACGACGGTAATGCGGCGAAAGGGATGACGATGGTCCGAGACGAAGGCAAGCGACGGGGGTCGGAACCCCGTATGCCGGGCGGACGGGTGCGGGCGACTCGGGACGAAGGGCTACGGGGAAGGAGGACGACGAGGGCGGCGGGGGGTGGCCGCGGAAACACACGCGACGCTCGAGTCACGCACAGGAAAACTGCTGCGGGGGGCACGCATCGCGCGATGCCATACGAATTAAGAACACGAGGCGAGCTTTTATGCCTTACCTCTTGCTCGTGCTCTACCTACCACCCCCCTCGCCCCTTCACGCCCGCCGACACCACCACCCTCGCTCGCTTTGTGCTTCCCGCCTCGTACTTTACCTGCCTCACGTTTAAACCGACCTCGGGTCTACGACGAGCGTCTTAATTTTAATTAGCCTAATTTATAATCCGAATAGATGGATCGTCGTGCCGTTCTGACTCGGGCGCGAGCACATTACGCTTATTGTAAAGACGTTGATGGATAAGAATCTCGGGATTCGAACGTACCCACGTCCGCGACGCGCGTTCCGCGTCGAGCGGTTTTCGTTTTCTTTCTCTGTTTTCCTCTTCCTCTACCATCCCTGATTTTTCTCTTCCTCTCTGTTCGCCCTCTTCGAATACTCGCGATCCGCGGGGTGCCTTCGGTTTTCGACTGCTTACAGACCGACCGTACCAAATCGTGGTCCTTTCCGCTTGTCGAGCCCCCGTTAGCTCGCGACGACGCTCGTCCACCCTTTTTCGCGTAAGCTCCTTCGTCACGTTGAGACGAGCGATCGCATCGTGTCCGAAATTTTTTACCGGCGAGAAAAATTGAGACAAAAGCGAGCGATAGAAATTTCCGGACCGAAGCCCGATTACCATGGGAAGATCAAGGCGGCGAAGTTGCTACGATCATGTTCGATTCACCGCTTTCCGGTAATCGAGTCACTCTGATCGAGACGCGCAATCGTACGAGGATTCGTTATACTTCTAACGATTCGACCAGCGCAAGACGAATTGTTTTATTTCATTTAATCTCGTGCGTTGATCCGTGATCGAAGATTATCTCGGAAACGGTACGGATACCTACGCTGTTTTTCTCGTTAATGCACCATTAAATTGCACGATGCGAAGCACACGCGCTGCTCTCGAGCTGCGGCCGCGTATCGTCTGCGAAGAAGGTTCGGAAAATTCTCTTGCGTTTGATGAAACGCGCGCGAGTATGACGGGCAGATCGAGAGCAGAGAAATCGGAGCGAGACAGAGAGAGAGAGAATAGATCGCTCAGGGCTATCGCGACGTTCCGACGTGCGATGGATACGTTCGTTGATCCGAGAAACTCGTTGATCCTAGGGATGGAAAGCAGCGTCGAAGAATATAATAAGCGGAGGAGTTTTGATATTCGCTGATCGAGTTTAGCAAATAAAATCTGGCAGGATGTATATATACCTTTAATCGAGCCGCGAGAGGGATGAAAACAACGCGGGGATTCGCGCGAGGCTCACTTATTACGCGTTTTTTGCTTCCCTCTCGATTTCCCTACGCTCTGTCGGTCCCTCCTCAAATTTTCCCCGTCGCCGCGACTCCCCCGGCCTCGCGGGAGGAAGCTCGCGAGATGCAATGTCTCGCCGACAGCATATTGATGATGAACGCAGGCCTTCGCCACTCCGAGCATCGGCTAATCCTGACATATGCCTCGCAACGGGCATAGCTGCTCGCGTACCTACGCCGGAGAATTCGCGGACGGCGAGGGTGAAGCGAAAGAAGGTGATCGCGGCTCGTCCGTCCTGCACCGAAGAGGTTGTGCGCGATCCGAGGGTGCGGTGGTGTCTATCGAGCTGTAGGATTTTCGCGAAGTCTTGGCCGCGAGTTCGAAGGGGAATACGACGCCGAGCCGGTCGTCACGAGGAGCGTTCATCAGCCCCAGGGTTTTAAATACGCGCGGAGAAACGGCGCTGGCGAAGTGAGAGGAGGGGGAGGAGGAGGAGGACGCGTCGGGGGTTGCTGGAGATGGAAGGGAGGGAGGGAGGGGAAGAGCCAGCGAAGGAAGAAACCACCCGGCCACCACCCTTCAGTGACGGATTGATTAAAAATGCAAGAGGGTGCGTTTCATTTCGGGCCAACTTCGCCTCTTTGCCGTCGTTTGCTTACTCGTCCACATTTCGCTTACCCCTATCGACTCGCATAAAACATCTCCTTCGTTTCGCGTTCCCTACCCCCCGAACGTTTCGCGATATGCCGCGACTGTTTCTGGGACACATCTCTGAGGAGTCGGCGAGCTCCGTGTGACAGTTTATTGTGGTCTGCGATAGAGATCTATCGTATCCATTCTATTTTGCAAATACATCCCGAAAACGATGAATCGTAAATAAGGTAAATTATTTTTTTTGTTCGTTATTTAACAAATGGAAAAAATTCCCAATCTCTCGTCATGAACCATCATAGCACGTTAATTCTACCTTTCGCAAGAAACTCGGATGAAAGCACTTTTCGTAAGAAGTATTCAAAATTTAATAAGGATTCGTGTTCACAACGAAGATATGCATATCTTAAGGGGTAAAAAAACGTTGTCACGTGCGTAAAAATAAACGTATTATTGCTGAAATTAAACAAAACAAGTTGAGGAATAAAAAAACTTGGCTCAGAAAAATAAAATAACCCAATTAACTCGAACTTGATTGTCTATGTAATGTATTAAAATAGATAATTAATAGATAATAGTTTACCTTGGAGTTCGTGCTCCTTCCTGGGTCGTCCAATCAATAGATTCGCGACCGGTGTCCCCGCTTTGCAAGAGAGGAGTGTTTGGCACTTGGAATTCGCTATCATCACAGTTTTTCTTCCTATTTCTAACGTATTCCGTAGTTCAGATGACTAAATTTCAGAGCCCCTAGGGGGACAAGTTGTTTTTCGCTATTATCAATTTCATTCTTTCATTCAGTTTGGTATAGCTAGCCAGTATCAATGTTTTCAAGGTTATTGATAATATTATATTGTTCTCGATTACCTCTGGCTGGCATCAAGATATCCGCCTTTCCTCCGACCAGCTGAATTCGCAGCTTGCGAAGCATAGATCTTTGATCATCCAACAGTCCATTGATTATCAAGAACTCTCCGCTATCGATCGCCGCATCGAACGGAGGGAACAGTTGGATTTTATTGAATCTCCTCCGCCGGCACCGGATTAGCGAATCGTGGGCCTGATTTCTAACCGGTACGTTTGTTTGGCCACGATTCGGCAGGCTCTGATCTTCCACATCACATCCAACTGGATCAAGTCGATTACCCCTTCAAAGGGCTCATTAAGACCAACATGGAATGCGATGGTCTCTTCGCAAACATAATTTTCGACGTCTTTTTGTGTGTCCTTTAATGTTGGAACGGAGAATAACTTTTACTCGTGGGATCTCATACTAAAGTAAAGAATTACAAAGAACGGTATCTCAATTTTTGGGCGTTTGGGTGTTCGTCGTCGACTGCTGTCAGAATCCTGGCAGTCCTGCTCCTTGATGATGCTTTATACGAACCACTCGCCAATTCTGGATCATATTCTACGAGTTTTCGGTTCGAAATCTTTTCCGTTCGAAATATTTGTTGTTTTGTAAAACAAAACGCAACAACGTAGCACGCGGCTTCATCGATTCCAATCGATTCTTTACACATATCGTCAACCTGGCTGGTTGGTTGCGTTTCGGGGGTGCGATTTTCAGAACTCGATTGCAGACCATGATAACCTGTCATAGAGAGCTCGCCGACGCCTCCGAGGTACGTTACGGGAAAACTCTCCCGAAGAAACACTTCTCTGCACTCGTTCTAATCGCTCGCTGGTCGGAAAGTGGTTCGTCGTGAGATCGAGCAGCGAGAACAAGCTCGACGATATTTCCGAAACGCTTTCCGAAAATGAGCATCTCGTTGATCCGAACACGCAAAGGGTAGCGCGACCCGTTTTGTCGAGCGTCGATGAAGAAATGGCAAGGTTTCCGAAAGTGTAATAAATCCGCGTTCGGTAATACGGAGAGACACGGGTGTTCGACAGTACCGAATTTCGCGAATGACGCCGCGTAGTTCCAAAGTCAAGCGCGAGACCGTGTTCCTGAATCGAACGATGCGTTCCTAATTTCTAATCGATGGGTTAGGGCGCGACATCGGTACAAGGGCGGTACGTTCGGAAGGAGCAGCAGAGAAAAAGTTTAGTCGCACTGGTCGTTCCGCAATCGAGAGAAAGCGAGTATTCCGAAAGAAGTTGAGAAGCGTCGGTGATTAATTAGATCTCGAAGGTGGGAAAAATCATGCTCGACCGAGCACCATCGGTCCGGACACCGATCCGGACGAAGGCGAACGGTGGCCAAAGCAGCAGAAGCAGCGGAAGGCCGTGGTAGCGACGATTTGCTGTTTTAAAACATCTCCTAGTCGGCCCTGACGAGGCTGACTCTTCGGCGTGCGTAGTTTTAAATAGTCTGCGAGGAAGGTTCGGGGGTCGCCCCAGGGCAGTGCGAGGCACCATCGAGCCGGAGGCGTAGGGGGTGGTCGGGTGAGATGAGATGGAGAGGGATGGGGTTGCCGGAGATAAGACGCAAACGAACCTCTCCGTCTCTCTCTCTCACTTTCTCTCGCTCCCTCCCTCTCCCACCCTCTTTTTCTCTCGCTCGCTCTTTCCCGTGTCTCGATCGATACTTCCACGCGGAAAATTCGAAAGTAAGATGCAATTAAACAGCGAGCGAGGGTAAGTAAGAAAACGGGGTGAGTTTTCCAGCATCTCCCCCCACCCCACCACCCCCTTCCCATCCTCTCCGTCAACTCGCCGAGGTTCCCCGAGCCTCTCCAGCCTCGCCGTTGCCGCCGCCATCCACCACCATCACTGCCAGAAACCACCAACGCCGCGAACTCGACTCGACTCCACCAACACGTATACGTATAGCGCCGCGGATACGTGTACGTCTCGCCGCGTACACACCCACACGAGCGACACACGCGACACGCGGGGAGGCGAATATACACGTTCACAGGCGCGAATATACACGTGCACGCGCATACATATATATATATATATATATACATATATATGTGTATATATATATTTATGTGTACCGGAGGGAAGCAACCCTTTTTCTCAACCCCTCTAGTATTTATATTGAGCGTCTTAAAGCATCCCCGGCTCCGCTTCCCTTGCCCCGGAGCCTCGGCACCGCCAACTCCGTGACGTCACTTTAAATACTCCTTTTTCGCGGGAGGGATAGCCGGGCCAGGCTCCTCGTCCCTCGGAGTCGACGTTATCTCGCTACGCAACGAGAATTAGTAAATATTCTCAGGGTCGACCGAGAGAGCAGTAGCGACTGCCGGGCCCGCTTTCTCCGGCTGCCGCCCCCCGACGTCCCCTTAGCGCCGGGGAGGTTTCCCCGCGACGGTTACGAAGGAGACATTTAAAACGCAGCTTCGTTCCTCGCCGGAGATACGTTGTCTCGATTTCTTCCTTATCTTCGCAACGATACGCCCGCGATGAAATTTCTTTTTAAATACCAACGCCGCCCCGAGACGACGCGGCCTCGCGCCGAAATTACTCGGGCCTTTCGTGAAACCGAGCCTTCCTTCTCTCACGGAACAGCGACCGACTCCACCTCTTCGTCGGCGACTCGCCCGAGCCGAAGAGGTTGAGAAATACGGACCTCGGACTCTGGATCAAATCTCAACTCCCGGCACCGAGGCATCGCAATGACCCCGAGTAAAATATATCATTCGAATTCCCACGAACGGAGTCCATTCGGATTCCCGACGCGAGCCTCGAGCGTGAATCTCGAGCCACCCCTCTCGCGTCTTCGCGAGAACGAGAAAAAACGTGGAAAACGCATCCGCGAAGGGAAAATCCGGCCGACGATTATCGCGCGTGTTGAGGCACGCGAACTCGAGTTTGGATATCGAGAAAGAATAAACGTAACATCGCGGATGCGAGACGACCCGGGTACAAACGAGCGGTGCGCGCGCGTAAATGCCGCGCGGCGTGCTGGTAACTCTTGATTTATTCATTTCACATAACCGTTCATCCATAAACCAACGGTAAGCGGTAGCCGGGACTCGCCGCTCCGCGCGGGGCGCATACGCGTAAACGATTCTAATCCGCGGCAAATCGGTCCTCGCAGGGAGCACCGTGGCAGAATAGGGAATAGGTTCCTGCTCGCATGGCGGGACAGACGCGAGACACGCGGAGCGGGAGGCTCGTCGTGGCGGAAGATCGCGTACCGATCGCGGGAGGCCGCTCCCACATCAATCATCTTTCGTGTACTTTCGTCGTAGAAAGGATCGAGTCGGAGCAAATCGGTCCGCTGGGGGTCAGCCGGTGTTGTGCAACGAGTCAGCTTCGGAGCCTGAAAGAACGAGAGCGAGACGGAGAGAAAGATAGACGGAGAGAGATGAGAGAGATGGAGAGAGATGGCGAGCGAGCGCGGTTCACGGAAAGCCTCCGCGGAGGAGGAGGAAGAGCAGAAGAAAGAAGATCCAGACCCTCCGCGCTTCACCGATACCGAGTAGTCCTCCGTTTCTCTACGCGATGCATCGATTTCGTGCGATTTCACGACCAGTGCCGCGACTTTTACCGGACACGAAGACATCGACGAGAGGAGACCAACGAGTTCGCCAGCTCTGGCTGATTATTGGCGCGAAAATGCTCCCGATTTATGTCCAATTAGCTCGGAAGACTCCGACAGCTTATCAAAGTTTCATTCAACCGCGACGTAAGCCTCCGCGACTCGTTTCACGCCTCTGCGTTCGACCGTTCGCCCGGAGTCTTTTTCATCGAAGGGCGGAATTTTCCGAACAATTCGAGGCTTCTTCTCGACTTGATTTCTGTAACTTGTTCGTTCCCCAGCTTTGGAGGAAAGTCCGCTCGTCCTTGAGGCTCGATCTCGTTGCGTCGTCGAAGCCACCGGACGATTTTCACGTACCGCCTCGAACGACGACGCGTATCGAGGTTAGCCGACCGGAATGACAAAGAGACGCGGAGTGTAGAGGATCGATCAGCCCCCCGCGTCCACGTAGGACACGTCGAGACGATCGAAGCTGTAATCGAGGTGAGACGTAATCCAAGATCTCCGAATCCAAGGCAACGTCCCTCGCCGATCGTTGTCCGTCACCAATCTCGAATCTCCGATCTCGGGTCTCCTCCCCCCACTGGACCCGCCGTTCCGAGGCCGCAGGCGTAGCGGCGGTCAGTTTATCGCCGCGCGGAAGAAGCCGCGAGTCAAAAGTTGCATCCCGGGTCGTCGGGCAGTTTGTCGAGTTACGATCTCCCCTCCGCCCCGTTCCCGCGACGCGTGTCACTCGTCGCCGACTCCGTCTCGTAGCGAAGTTTCGCATCTGCACAGTTTCCGGTCAACTTTTGCCTCGCACCGCGATCCTCCCTCGGCGCGATCTAATCTCCATTTCCAAAACTACTACGAGGACTGCAGTTACCACCGCCCCACCGGAATCCCACTTTACCTACCTAAACGTCCGCTCGTAGGAAGCATATATACAACGTTTAATACCTCGTGGACGCCGTGCTCTTCGCTCGCCTCGATAAGGACTGATCTTCGGGGCCCATGGCGCGGAACAGCGCTCGATCGAGTGGAACTACCGCTCACCTGCTCGCTTCCGGAACACCGTCTCTCTCTCACTCCCTCTCTCTTCATCTCCCTCTCACCTCTCCCCGACGTCCCCCCTCGCCGTGTGCTTTTTCCTCCTCTTTCCTCGTCGCCGTCGTCCACGTTTTCGATGCCCTCGGCATAATAAATCGCGTCCTTCTCTCTCCGTCGCGATCGCGATTATCGTCCCTGCTCGCCACCCCCGCCGAACGAGTCGACTCGCCCCTGCCATTTCCGAGCCGGTGTTCGAGTTTCTCGAGACACTTTCGTTTGTCTCTTCCGGCACATCTTCCAACGAGCCGTTCGCGGCCTCGAATCGACTATCGCCGGCACGAAGAAGGGCTCGCGTTCGTGCCACCATCCCTCGAGTAGGTACTCGCGCGACGAACCCCGTTGCTTTTCTTCCACTCCGCGCTTCCTCCGAGGATTTTTTCTCGTCCGTTCTCGCGTTGGTCCCTGTCACGCTTCTCCGATCTCTACGTATCTCCGACAAAGTCGTTCCGGGAACCGAGGACGAATCGTCGGTCGGTGATGATTCTCGATCCGGTGTATCGGCAATGAAGTTGTCGCGGTAGAGGCAACCGTCTTAATTGTACGAGCAGCGTATACGGGCGAAATCGCTGGCCGAAAGACAAATGGGACAGCGTCGTGCGGCGAGGACGGAATCGCTTTGATCGGTGTAGAGCTAACCGCGGGTGACCGGACCACAGGGATCGTAGGTACGCGATACGAGATCACGCGTCGATTGAACTGACCGAGTCGTGATCGCGTCCGGCGCGCTTTACTTGGCTCCGTACACCAAAGATTCCCCGAGCAGATGAGAGAGAAGGAGAGAAAACGCGCGAGCCGACGAGCAAAATGAAAAACGATCATCGATTCGATTCGGTAGATTATCGGGAATTATCTTTCGAAACTGATTCTGCTTTTCCACCCCCCAAACATTGTTCCGAGGATACCTCCGTGGATAATTCGTACGGTATCCTCGCGCCAGTTGCAGCGTCGCGACGCTGATGAATTCGAGAACACGTCACGACGCCGGACGAAAGATGACGGTTGGCAAGGTAATTGCAGCGTGGGACGAGCGTCGTAATAATGACGCGGTCTCGTTTACAGCGCTATTAGAATTGGAGTAGGAATTATATCGCGGCGTCCTCGTACCAGCAGCAGCGGACGAGAGCGCGTCGAGAGTTTTCGCGAAAAGTCGAGGAAAACCGAAAACGTAGCTCGTCGTACGATTTGTTGAGGTTTTTTTTGTCACTCCATTTTCATCCCCGCAGGTTTTTCTTTTCTCGTACCAGAATCCGCTCGTTTTCCGTCGAGACACCGGATATCGCGCGGCTGGAAGCAAGATCAATTCGAGCACCAACGACGAATGTACCTACGTACGTACGTCCGTAGGCGCAGGGGCTACGCGCGCAAGCGAACGAAAACCACGAATGATGCGAAAAACGCTCGTCTCGCCCTGCTGCACTTGCCAAGCTGATTCGACTGCGACTCGAACGGATTTCGGTTCGATTCGTAATTCTCTTCGACTTTCACCGAAACGAAACGAAACGAAACGATCCCGTTGCTCTTATCAATCCGCGAATTGCCATCGATTCTTTCCCGCATTCGCTCGAGAAACGTCCGCGCGTAACAATGAAACGTCGAAAGAACACCGCGCGAAGGAATTCGCCGAGTCACAAGCGCGACGTCGCTCGTATAGACCAGCGCATTATCACCGCCTCTGCCGATGCATCTCGGTGCGAGTAGCCGGAGAACTCGCCGCAACAATATAAGTACGCGGGACGCCGAAGAAACGACGCCGATCCTCCTCGCGGAGTTGAACAAAGACGGACTTTTTGGCCAAAACTAACGTCGTTTCGAGCGTTGAACTCCGGCCGATCGGGACTCGCGGACACCTCTTTCCACGCGTCGTTCGCGGAGAAAACGGACAACCGGCGATGATTCGTCGGATTATCGCGGGGTCGGATAAAACCAGCGAAATTGTATAATTAACCAACGGACACGTGACTCGTCGTGTTTCAGATTATTTCCCAAACGTAAATACCAGTCGAAGTTTCACTCCCGGCATGAAACTTCTCCGCGACGTCTGCTCCGCCGAGTGTCAATAGAGAGAAAGAGTAGCATCGGCGAATTTTCGACTAATTGATTGGCGCGGTATTTTAGACCGTCACGGGCGACCGCATCGTAACCTCGTTACGTTAGACGTATCTCACTTACGATTCGCCTCCCCGCGTATCGCATCTCGCGGCTGTCGCGTTAATTCCTGCATCTCCTTCTATTCGATCGGCGTCGTCGGCCGCGAATCATCCGTCGAGATCGCGCCGGCGGCGATTCCTCGCAACGCGAATTGAAAAATTACCAGACTTATTTATTTACTTTGCTGGGAGAAAAAAAGCTCTAACTGGAACAGTTTTTCTCCGTCCACCAGCTGATAATGTCGTTCCAGGAACTTTCGGTTATTACTTACGGTTAATCGATGCTTCTACCCGCTCCTACGTCGTAATTCCGTTACGAGGACTGATATTTATCGGTGTACGAGCGGCATAAAAAAAGAAGAGGAAGAAGAAAAAAACAACGAAATAACAACTCTCAATAACCGCAAGCGCATGCGTTCGCTAAAAAATCATCGGCTTCGTACCGATGTCCTTCGAATCGGCTTCATTGTAACGCGTTTTCCACGAATTTGTTATGAAAAAAAAGCTACGTGCACGTGTCTACGGAGCGTAAAGTAACTTCTTTGCCTTGGGTAAACTCTCGGACAACAAAGTTTCACCCGGCTCGTTCTATGGAAGTATTGGGTCCTTGCTCTTGGTTTCTGCGAGAAATTCTCTCTTCCCGCTTCGCGAAAGAACCGTGGGGCCTATTACGGGGCCATAAAACGAGAGAGCGAGATGAGACGAGAGTCGGAGCGTTGCCTTCTTCCTTCTCTGCATCCCGCGTTCGTCCGGTTACGCAATAAAATCCGCGAGAAAAAGATGGGAACAAAAGCGAAAGCGGAGGAGAAAAAGAGAGAAAAACGGAGAAAAAAAAGGGAATTGGAGGGAAAGGGAGGAGCGGCGAGGGGTGAGCACTCGCATCGTTGTTGACTGCTGCTCGACGGTCTCGGCCAAAGCGTGTGGCCCTCGCGTAGCTCGTTAAAAACGAGTCATCTCGAATGCGAAAAAAAAATCTTTTCATCCGCGCGCGTTTGTATTTGTCGAGTGAGATGAAAGTCCGGAGAAGTTACCCGCCGTGGTACGCGTTTCGCGTCTTCTCCGCGGGAATTTTTCGCGCGAGAAAGTGCGCGCCGCGTGGGTGAGAATTTCGGCCGATCGGGTCCTCAATGAATTCGAGGAGCTGGGAAAGGGGTGTGCGCGACCGAAGGCGCGGTGAAAGTCTCCTCCTTTTTGTGCACCCGCGCTCAGATTTCTTCGCCGCTTCCACGTTGCCGCAACGGAATCGCTGGCTTCGCGGAACGGGAGCGAAGAATCCGGGCAGCGTGGCAGAGTCCGCGGACGTTCGCGCGTCGATTAACGAGCCGCGGACGAGAAAAGGAAAGACAAACATAACGCGATGGCGAAAAGATCCGCGCGAAATCTGGCCGTAGTTACGGTCGAGTTCGCGGAGGAATCCGATTATTCCGAGAATTCGATTCGATTCGTTAATTAGAAATCGACGACGAGCGGTGGCCCGCGATCTCCTCCATCGGCGTCATCGTCGTCGTCGTCGTCATCGGGGTAACGGAAGATTCGTAGGACATTTTCGACTCGATCGGCGTCGACGGATCTCCGCGCGCGCGACTCCGCTGGCAAGAACGGAGCGGAGAGACGGAAGCGCCGCGCGACCCTGAGGAACCCTCGACTCTTCTTCCCAGAGATACGCGTCGCGCGTAGCACTCGCATCCGCGTTATTTCGTCGTAAAAATTAATTTGCGCCGAGTCGCGTTCATTATCGAATTACACGCTACGAATAGCGTTAATATACCAGAAACGACGCGCGTGACGCAACGCGTCGTAGTCGCGCCGCGTTCCTATCGATATACATGCTAGTCGCGTATGCTAGTTGTAGATGGAAAATTGCTCGGCAGGGAAAAATGTTCGCGTTGGTATACTCTAGAAGGGATCCGCGCGGCGCACAGGTGTAGGAGATGCGCGTCGGTCGAGTGCCGTGAGACTGACAATGTAAATGCCAGGAATTAAGGAGAGCACGGACGTTCGACGGCAGGCGAGGCGAAAGAGCGGAGGAGGAATGGAGGAAGGTAAGCCGTGAAACTTTGCTCGCGTCCTCCACGCGCGAACGTACGTGTATCCTGTATTGCGTATACGTAAATAGCGGTGCGCGCGGGGATAGCTGCGAGGAACGTAGCTACGAAGAGAAAGAACACCGTGTGCCCCGGCATAGAGTATAACAATAATGATAATAACAAGGTTAGGAGAGATTAACGAGGCAGGGGGTCGTAAAATCACGAGGTGTGTCGCTTTGTGTTCGACGTGCGTATATACTCACCTCGCTTGACAGTCGTACACGCTCGTCGTTCGTGCGAGTTTCTCATATTTATCTCCCCTCTCGCTGCTCTCGCGAGCGTGCGAGTAGCAACAAAAGTGAGCATGCGAATGCCTCGCAACGCTGGTGCACGGCTTGTCAGCGCCCGTTTCGAGCGAAAATGACGCGCCTCGGGCGTCTATGATCGAAACAGTAGAGGTTTTCGCGAGAGAGCGAAACCCCAACGATAGGCGACGAAGTTACTTCCCATCGGGCAAAACGCATCAGGAAACTTCCTGCCGAAAATCCATCGCGCCTTGCCGTGCGAATCTTCCCCCTTTTGTCGTTGCAGTCCTGTCGTCGATGCGCCCACGGCTGAGAATTCGTTCGATACGCTCGACGAATCGAGAGCTCCATATTCGTGATTATTTTCCGGTTGAAGCTTCTCGGCTGAAATGCATTATAGATCACGAACGATACGACAAGTTGGAAAAAGATGCGCGGCTATCGTAACGCGGCAACAGATTTTCCATCATTGCGCAAAGTGTAAGAATTTGTGGGTAGAATATTTAACATTTTTGAGGGTTGATTCGACACAATCGTTTGCGCACGTCCTCGCAGTCCATTTATCAATACAGGGAAACGTTACTTGATGCCGAAGGAACACTTTTTAAAGGATACTCTAACGGGAGTTCGCGTCACTCGTAACACGGAGCTGCCTTACTCTATTACTACACAAGCAGCGCGTTGACAAAGATCGTGGATGCTAATGTTAGTGTTAAATTTGACAGATTTGTTTAACCGTGTACGTCTTTGGTAGCGTGCGCTTTTTTCGCTGTGCGGTGCCTTTCGCAGCTTGCAATCGGATGAATATTGTTCGTTTCGCAAGTGAATCGGCAGGAGTGTAGGGAACAACGTTCTCGCGTCACAAATCTATTATTCCAGGAATATTCGACACGTTCGCGTGGTCGTCGTCGCGATCGCATCCTGTGTCTAACGACGACGTGGCCGTCGCGCCCCGACCGTCTCCGTGCGGTGCTCTGTCATGTGCATCGCGAGTTAATTTCGAGACAAATTCTTTGCGAGCGTACAAAAAGGGAGACTGTACGCTCTTCTAGCGTGAGATGACGGAGTCAATGACTCTGAATGCGTCTCGAGTTAATTCGCTCACGGGTATCGGGGCGAGAACAAACGTGATATTATTAACACCTTCGAGAGCGCCGCGAGCTTTCACCGTTACCTTTAATCGTCGATTGTTTCCTCCGCGTCGAAGAGTTGCGCGGTGCTCGGAAAACTCGACCTGGTTGGACCAGCGCGAAACGAGGATCGCGACGATGGTTCAGCGGTCATCCAAATATTTCTTCGATCCAAAAAAGAAAGGGCAAGGAGCAGGGACGCGAGAATCTCACCCTACATCCGTGCGTATCGTTCGAGAACGAGTAAATAGCGACTACTGATATGCTTCATCGAGCTCTTCTTCTTTTTCGCTTCTCCTTTCTCTCCGCCTTTCATATACGATGAACGGATCTTGTCGGTACTTTTTCTATGCGAGCATGTTTACGAAGGCGAGACGGTTTTCGACCGTTCTTACGGCGTACGAAGAAAACCGAGGCCGGGACCGATCTGGGACGCGGAGAAGGAGCGAGAGAGAGAGAGAGAGAGAGAGAGAGAGAGAGAGAGAGAGAGGAGTTGTCTACCTCTCTGTAGCGAGGCGAGGAGAGATGCGCGATGATCGTGCATCGGTGTGGTTTTCAAATTTTTTCGGCACACGGTGTGATCCGACCCTGCCCCGTGCATCGATAGATCGGCTTCCCACACTCGGCTCGCATGACCTCGCATTAACTCGATTCGCGCGGTCGGTCCCATTTCCTTCGAACTAAAATGCGGGACTGATCCGTGTCCGAGAAGCCAGTCGTGCCCGAGTGTATCTTGGCGGAATGAAAGAGATCTATTTCGGGAAGTCCTCCTTCGAGAACCGACGAAACGACCGAGAAACTTTCTTACATACATACCCCCCTCTCCCCCGACGGAACCCTCGAGCGCGCCTGAGTTGGGCACAACTCGACCGAAATACCTCCGCCGCGAATCGCGCGTGTACGTGGAAGAAAAATATCACGTCGACGAGCACTGTATTAAAATTTTCCTCGAAAAATTGTAACAAGACCATCGGAGTTGACCGCGAACGCGAGATTTAACGAGTTAGGCTCGCTTTGGATCGGACGAGGAATCTTTATCCTCGCTTTACGGATCGCTACCTATCAACGCGATGTTAATTATTCTTTCGTAAACTTACAAACGTATCAACGATCGAATTTTCCAGCTCGTCCATCCGCTCATCGCTCGATGCGCGGATAATAAGAAACTTTTTTCACGCGCCCGAGCATCCCGAACCATCGAATATTTCCCATTAATCCAAATTTTCTACGCTGTTTAATATCGATCCTCGTCGATATTATTCACGCAACGTAGAAGACGAAGGCAAAAGACGCAGAAGAAACGCGGAGGGGTACAAAAAATGGCGAATATCGATAGACGAGAAATTCAACAAAAAATGCAAGCCTCAAATTTTGCAGAAATTATGCGACGGAAGTATGCAAATGGAAGTACGAGTGGGGGCTCACCGTACGAGGTGGGAGCAAAAAATAATGCGACATTTTTGCTTTTGTACCGAGAGATTTGATCGAGTTTAGATCGAACTCGCGCGTCCTCGTATGATATCGGGTCGAATACTCCTACTCCCTCCCCCCTGCGCCCCCCCATCGATGATCGGACCGAGACCGAGCGATCGACAGACGATTCCGTCCGGCCAGACGGTGAGAATTTGTGATAAAAAAGTCCCCGTCGAATTCATGAATGGAGGAAAGCTGCTCTCGTCACGACTTATCGGACCTGGTAGCGTTTCGACGGACACGGCTGCGAGTTGATCTATACAGGCGAGCACAGGCGCGCACCTACATCGGCGTGTTCGTGTTTCGATCCAATCGCCGCAGAAAATTCATTTCAAAGGATACGACTGCGGAGTTGTGATTCTTATTTGCGCCGAGCCACTCTGCTAATAGTGGCCGGTTACTACCGATAAATTCCCGATAAGATTCATTCGAGAAATGAATCAGCCCGATGAAAATTACCCGTTACGAATGAGAATCTTGATAGGGCTTGAAAAATTATCATTAAATTATTGTTACAACTTTCCTTTTATCTCGATGTTGCTCCGCGAGCAAAGAGACGAGGTAGGTAGATACACGCTATTCACCGCGGCTGCACCGACTAAATTTCATCTCATTCATCCGGTGGAATGAAATCAGCGATCAGAGTTTAGCGAACAACCAGAAAAGTTTATTCGTCGTCGACATCGCGAATTGCCATCATCATCATCGCCGATTTCGTCCCGCCGTTTTATTTTTCCCATTCGAATTCCATCGCCAGTCCGCGATCGCGTCGCGAGAGGCAAACATTACGAGATGCGCGATAAATACGCGAAAATGTTCGATTTCGTTTGTTGATCATAGAAATCGTTTTCACCGCCACCGGCGAAACTCCCGGCGAGTTTTTAATTGCTGATCCCAACGATGCGTAGATTCGCTCGGCGCAAGGTAGACTCCTTCCCTCTTCGACGATCCGTAAAATAATTTCGTTCCGATGCTTTCGGGACGAGCGACGTAGACGCGTTCTCCAAACAAAGATGATTCCGCGTCGCCTCGCTTCACGGAACAATGGGATGCTGTGGTCCAGCGACGGTACGTACGCGAGCCCGGAACGTCGTCGAATGGGTGGCCTCGCGGGGGGGCGGAGGGGGCAAGAAGGACGCGGGGAGTACGGTGTACCGATGGTGGCAGGTGGAAGGAGGGGAGCGGGTAGGTTTACCCGGAGTGATCTAGTCATGGTTTCTGCGGAGAAGGCATGCGGCCGCTTCCGCTAGAATTTGCCCCCTCGCTTGAGCGTATTGCTCGATCTTCGAGGAGCGACGGCCGCGCGAGATGAAATCTGTGCATGTGTGTGCGTGCGTGCGCGTGTACGAGGACGATGGTATCGATGAGGAGAAACAGGGACGGCGTGGGAGAGGCATTTGTTTTTCTTCCCTGAACTCCTCTTCGTCCGGCGCGTAGGCGTTAGTCGCGAGCCTTCGAGGGTTGCGCCGCTAAACGCAGCACCGAGAGTTCAATTCTCATTACGTAATTAGGGCCGATTCGTCCGTGAACCTTGGTTCGTTTTCCTCTCGATTTGCCTTTACCCGACGCCGACGCCGACGCCGACGGCGCCGCTGCCCGCTCGACCAACACCTGACGTCACGGCTCGTTCGATTCTTCCTCGATCTCGCAATAAACTACACCGATTCGAGTCGCGATTCGTCTCGCCGCGGAAAATCAAACGCGAGCTACCTTTCCCGAATCCTCGAGCCTCGGCCCGCAACGGGACGCGGAGAACGACGACGACGACGACGACGACTGCTGTCGCGCGAACGACGACGCGCTCGCCGACGAATCGGAACCTGCCGCTGCACTCGCCCGAGGATCCACGGAAATATCGCGAGACAGTCGCGAAAGAGAAACGCGCGATCGCGTCGCGATAGACGAGTCCCGACGCGTTCCGGCTAAAGGATGGGAACGGGCGCGCGAGTGCGCTTCTTGCCGGTCGCGTGTACCGCGCTAATTACAACGGAGAGCCGATCTGCCGAGGTTCATCCCGACACGACCGACGATTCGCGATCGTGTAGGAACGACCTTTGAGAGTGTTCTAATCGGTTCGCCGGGTGTGTCCGATGCCTCCTCGCGTCACTGACCGCCACGCTCGAAGATAAACGAATGGACCGACCAGCCGACCCGGCGCACCGGAGGCCACGGAGACTATAGAACACGCGAGATACACTCGGTACGATGGTGGTTGCCGCGCGCGGTGGTCGATCCATCGGTCATGCCAGCAGCGCCAGGGGGGCAGAGAGACATTTTCAAAGAGATCGAACCCATAAGCGGACAATCATTGTTAGCGAGATTTTCGCTGGTCATCGCTCGCGCGGTTCCTCTGTTCTTCCTCTGGAACTTGATCCAATATCACGCGTAGCTCTGTCTACCTCGAGCCACGCGTGTAGCAAGCCCGGATACACTCACACGCGCGAACCCGAGTGGAACGAGGAGGAGCATCCTCCGCTTACAGGGTGTCCAGCCTCGTTCGCCGTGCCACCGCGAAGCGAGAAGAAGAGCGCGGAAGCGCGCCGCGTCGCCTCGCTCGAGGAGGCCTCTTGGGACTACGGAGAAAAAACGCGTCCCTCCCTCGGATTCGACAAATTAGGTTCCTAATATTTTCCCACATACGCAACGCGCATCGACGAACGTGCGCGCGCGTTTGATCTCGTTTTTTTTTGCCAGACACGTTTCGGCAAATAAATTTCAAGGGCGTTGGAATGGGGGGCAGGCAGCAACGTGCTCGAGGAGGTCTCGGTTCCGGAGGACGGATGGAATCGAGGACGAGAGAACACCCTGTAGACGCGTGTTCGTAATCGCGCGGGTAGGTAGGTAGGTAGGTAGATGCGTATACGTGGGCACGTCGTTGCCGTACGGACACGGGGAACGTAGTTAGCAGCGTGATACCCGATGCAGGAGAGAAGACGAGGTGCGCCGTTCCGTCTCGTAAAGAGACGCGGGAATATAAGAGAGGTGGGCAATCGCGCGTGCAGTCGTGTAGAGCAACACGGCGGATCGGTGTAAGCCGACGCTGTACGACAAATCGAATCAGGTCCAGCCCCGCCCGATGTAACGAACGAATGTAGAGAATCGAACGGACGAACGACTACACGTCCGATCCTCCGTTGTTATACCGAGGATCGGCTGTCGGGCCTACGTTAACTTATTAGCCAGATGTATAAATATAGACCGCTTTGTTACCATCTTTATCGCTATAATTCGTTTAATACGAACTACAAATGATGACCGGTCCTTCGTACGGCCTGAGTCATGCTTCATAGGTGCCCGTGGCAGACCGGCTCGGACCCTGCCCGAGCCTTCGTTTCGTAATAAGTTTGGCTTGATTGAGAGCGCAGCGGTCCGAGAGAGAGAGGGAGAAGGAGAGAAAGGGGGAGGGAGGGAGGGAGAGAGAGAGAGAATCGATCATCGCCCTATCAGCTCTTACCGTCTCTAATTGTACCTGGCGACCGCGCGGGGCTCGTATACGTCGCGTTCTTCTACGCGTGCTCGTGCACGTGTACGCGCGGATCGGCCACGTAAGCGGCCCGAGTCACATGACTCGTTAGCCGATAGAGAAAAAACGTCATTCGCGCGACGCAACACGCGCAAGAACGATTTTCTTCGAAAAATGACCAAACACCGACGAAGTTTCTACAAATTGGGTAAATCGCGACGAAGGTGAGATTGTAAAAGAGAAATCGGGAGATATCACAGTTCGCACGGCTTCTTGTCTATCCGATCGATGCATAGTTTTTCGCGTCGGAACCGTCATCGTGGCACACGCGAGTCGATACTGTTTCGTCGAGCATTAACTTTTTTATTCTTCGTTATTTTGTCCCCACGAAATGGGCGGTTCTTTCTGTTATAGCCCCCCGCCAAAAGTGCTCAAAAATGATTGCAAATTGCACAACAAACATGGCTGAGCTTAATAAAGGTCGATCCAGGATAAAAAAAATTGAAAAAAAAAATTGGTGAGTTAACTACAAAATTTGCACGCAGAGAAATTGGGCGTGAGAAACGACGCATTGAAAAAATTGTATCTGGCAAGTATGTGCCCAGAAAGTTATCACGCCAAATATGAAATTATTATTCTTACTGTTATTATTGTTATTATTTTTAATTTAATTCTTATTATTCCGTGGGGCGAAGGGGGAGGGGTATAGGGCAAAAGACCAAACATTTTTTTTCGCGTTTTTGGGTAACGACGATAGGTAGGGGACAACGAGGTTCGCGGCTTTTAACACCGTCGCAAAATGACAGGGCAGGCGCGCGAGATCGGTAAGATGTGACGATTTTCCAAAACTACCGTTCCTCGGAGCATCGTAGACGGGGTCAGGAAGAGCGTGGTGACAACTCGGTTGGGCAAACAAAAAACGAGGCGAATAATATACGGTCTCTTTTGTCCGTATCGTTATCCGATCGAGGTGATCGTTAAGTCGATTTATACCGATATCATCCGCTGGTAGAGACGGCGGTGCGGAGCTAACGATCGACGAACCGCGCACGACCGTGTCTCGAGGAACGAGCGAGACGGTAGCGAGGTGAAAATAGAAGGTACAAAAAATTCCCCCGATACATCCCCCGTTAATAAGGGTTAACCGCTACCGAAAGACCGACACTACCGATTTCACGCCGATCGAAAATCTCGGGCAGGTGTTTCTGCCCGTTGGTCCGTCCGTCGGCCACCAACACCGCTAGAGACGCGCCGGCGCGGTCAGGTGCGCGAGATCGGCAGATGATCGGCAACCGATCGGTTCGGGGGTGTCCAGAATCCCGCGGGCCGGGGCAAGGGGAGCGGCGGCGATCCCTGGCGCGTTAAATTAACAATCGACCTCCATACAGCTGATGGATTCTCCCCCTCGATTCTCGAACGATCGCGCTACCGATTTTATCGATGCGTATCGACGAACTACGCGATCGTTCCTCGTTTTTTCCAAACAAATCGTTTGCGGATATGGAAAGGAGAGCAAAATAACATCACCAGCTACACGCTTATCGATGTGCGTATATCGTTTTTCAGCCGTCTAGCGCGCTCGTGCAGAATGGAGAACCGATTTACCGATGGCTAATCTGAACATGAAGAGTCTGCAAATCGATTTGGTCGGCACAGAACTGTCAACGGTGCGAAACGAAGTGTAAAGTAATTCGTGGGAGAGCATCGGTGTACCGATCCTGTGGTCGGCACAGACTCGATCTCGGTTAATAATGATTTCAGAGCTTATCGAGTAGTTACGAGAATCGATCGCTGACGATAGATCACCGATCGCGTTTAGAAAAAAATCCCATTCCGGGCATCTACATCGCGACCACCCCAACCAAAAATATTAGATTATGAAGATTATTTTTCAACGGCTTCACATTTTTAGTACTCACCAATTTCGCGTAGAGGCCGACTTCGGAACATTCCGTTTTTTTTTCTATGATATCTTCCCACGTGCTCCTGGTAATTGGAATTGACGAAAATCTTCATTTTTCATCATCTTCAGATCCGATTAGGAATGAAGCGTCGGAAATCGCGGGCATCGGCGAATCGAAAAATCCACAGTCAAATTATTCGATCGTTGGTTCGATGAAACGCGAGCAAATAAAAGCAAACGTTCGATTCTCGATGGCATCGAGAGCGTAAATACGATCGAAATGAAAATCGGCAAAACACGATTTCCTTCACGCCGCGTCAGACTCCATTCATAAATTTCTAGGATAAGCGTAGAAAGTGTTGAGAATCGGATCCTAGCTGCGAGGATTTCAGCTCCGAGTGAGAAAAACCTCGTTCAAATATTTATTCGACCGGTACGTTTCGACGAGCAGTTCATTTCGAGGAATATCTCATTGTTCGACCCGTTCGAATCTCATTCAGGTTTGAAAAGCCGAATCTGAAACAGTGAACGTGAACAGCGATCGTGTTTTTCGTAACGCGGCCGTTATCTTGGTTTTTCCGTGCGAAACACGAACGCGCG
This sequence comes from Arge pagana, assembly GCA_963969455.1. NCBI lineage: Eukaryota > Metazoa > Arthropoda > Insecta > Hymenoptera > Argidae > Arge > Arge pagana. Next base: position 6,326,621 of record OZ018311.1, on the reverse strand, counting down.
TGTATCCCGAGTTATTTCGAGTAGGTACACGTGCAAAATAGAACGCACAGTCGAACATATTCCCGCAATATTCCAGTTTCCAGGCTATTTTGCGAATTTCTCAAAAACGCGCGAAAACGTGTCTCGGCTCGGCAACTATACTCGAGAAGACGTTTATGACTCGGGTGTTATCGCTGCGAATCGGTTAACCAACAACCAACGGAATTCTCCCTCTGCGCACGAAAATTCCTACGACGCAGAGGTACGAGGAGAAAAGAAGAAGAGACGTAGTTTCGCGAAAAGTTTCCTGCGGTCGAAACGAAAGTATATCGATATTAGTCGACGAAAGCTGAGAGAGCGTTTCGTAACGCGAGAAAAATACCTGTACAGATTCGGTTTACGTGATCCCGCGCAATCGCTTCGATCTCCACGTTCGAAATTACAGTCCTTGCGCCGGACCCGTCTCGAAATATCTACTCGCATCTCTCCGCTCGTCTCGCCCCGGCTCGAAATACGTATATACGTGTATATATATATATATGTATAGACGCGGGATCATGCAGCGATGAAAGATCACCGCGAGCAGCCTCCCTTCCTCGCAGCTCGGAAGACGAATTTCTCGTCGGGCAACCCTTTCCCTACTTAAAACGAAATAAGGGTTGAGATTCTTGAGTCTCCGGTGGCAGCATTTCAACCCCCGGCTCTTCCTCTCCGTCCGCGTCTCATCCCCTCGGCGTCGTAGCCCACCCCCGCCGTTCCCCTGCCGTTCGCGAACGTCTCGCTCGCTCCGGTAACGAGAGGAGAAACACCCTCGCTACTTTTAATCGACCCGCGCTTTCTTCTGCTCATACATACCTAGCCAGCGCCTCCCCCGCCGTCACCCTTCGCCCCGCATCTCATCCCGGCGACCCCCTCCACCCGCCGTCGAGGACTTGACTCGACGTATATAAGTAAGGGCGTTGTCTTCGGTTCGCGAGCTTGCGTTACATTAAATTTAAAATAGGCAGCCGAATGGAAGGCGTCGCGACGGGGAGGGAACGGCGGACGCGAAGGACAGATGAAGAGGGACGCGGGAGGGCGGGGAACGGAGCCGGGGGGAGAAAAGGATAGGAAAGGACGAGATTACGAGGAAAGCGAACTTCGTCAGAATCGGGGATGAAACGATGAGCTTTCGCTGCGCGAATCGAAGAAAAAACCGAACGCTCGCGATCTATCGCCGCTCGCAGGACTCTCGCAGAACGAGGCCAAGGGAATGAAAAAAAATCATAATAAAACGTATTTACGCGAGCGTCGTAACCCTCCGCGCTACGTTCTTTTGTGACGTAGGTCGGAACGATTGGTAACTCGGCCGAGAGACGGGGAAGGGAACGCGATCGGAAATAAGAGACCGAAATCGAGCTAGCTCGAGATTCCTCCGGTATTAATTGAGTCGTTTGACACGTCCGCGGTTCGACCCACGCGAAACGTGCCCCCGTGAAAATTACACGCGTCGACGCCACGCTCGAAATTCCACTCCGACACTCGCGATACGATTCCAACAACGTCGCTTATTAAACGAGCGCCGCTCCTTTTTTTCTTGCCCGGTGCTCCTCCGAGGATACTTTCCAGGCTGGATCCGTGCTCGGTGCTCGTTGCAAATCGAGAGAAGGCTCACTCTTCGCGGCGATATTGATCGTTCTCAAATTTGTTGGTACCCTGTTTTTCCAAAGTGTTACTGTAGCGACAGGCAAAAGAAGGGAAACAGGAGTGGTCGAAGATGAAGAGAGCTACGATCGACGAACTGCCGGAACCGAGATGCGTTTACTTGTTTTTTACTCTCCTACGCCTTGCACCGGAGACCTCGAGAGAGACGGAGAGAGAGAGAGAGAGAGAGATGCGGAAATTGTTGGTGCGAAGGTACGAAGAGTGGTACCGAAGTTGCTGCTGACGTATCTAGACAAAGGGAATCGGAAGGCGAGGTCCACCGAGGTGTGCTGGTTCGGATGTGAACGAAGGATCGTTGCGTTGCGCGAGGAGGAAAGGACGAGAGGGGTCGCGGGGTAAGGACGAGACGAGATAGGAGAGGACGAGGGACGCGTGTAAGGACGGTTGCGCGGTTTATGGGCGATTACCGCGCGGAGGCCGTAACGCCCATGAACTCACACACGGGCTCGCGGATACGCGAGGAAAAAGTACAAACGTCCGCGCTTAGCGGCGCGGTATCTCCGGTGTATTTGCTCCAAATGCGCCCGGAGAAGACACGGCACAGGTCTCTCGAGTACTCGGTGTAGTGGTGCGAGCCGAGCCGAAGAACCCTGGCGAGGCACGGCGTGGCGTGCGTCTACCTTTCACTTCGCCTTGCTTCGAGGAAGACTTTTTGGTTCCCACAACGGAAGACGCCGGGATCTTCCACTCGCCACACGTCTTTTTTTACAAACGCCCGTTCGACCGCTCCCCTTCCTCCTCCGTCCTCCCCAACACACGCATCCTCCTCGGTCCCGCGTGACCCAGAGATATCGGATCAATTGTCTTCGACGGAACGTTATTCGACGTGATTCTTTTCTTCGAGGAAGAGCGTGAAAGAGGTACCGGGAATTAAAATTCGGCCCGAGTCTAATAAAACCGAGTCCTATCATTTCCCACCACGTGCTCTTTTTCAACGCCCAGTGGGCCCGTTTTCCTCGCATCGTCCAGTCCGTTGGGTGGAACGGGACCCGAAGAAATTCGTCGAAGACGCAATCTAACGAATCGAAATTGAATCGTCGATTCGTCGATGGGCTGTGACCAGAATAGAAGCTGCGCTGATTGCGAGGGCCGCGAATCGGCGGGAAAAAAAGGGAAAGATCGAGCAACAACGCCCGCGCCGCGGCTATGAACGAGAAGACGTACACGCGGTAATTCCACGCGTTCTGCTCGTTTTTCCGCGTTGTGGCGCGTTTATCCGGTCATCTCCGACTCTCTGCGGATGGAAATAATCGTCAATTTTGGTTCGAAGAGTCGGCATAAATATCTCCGAGCGTCGTCGTCGCGGCGATCGTAGTACGCACGTAGAAGAACGGCGCGGAACAAAGCGTCGGTACGACCGGTAGAGAGGAAAAAAGCTCGCGATTGGTTCGTCCGAGTCGATCGGTTGGTCAGAACTCGAGCGATTACAGCTCGACGATGAGCACGCCGCGCGAGGCGGCGGCGGCGGAGGAGGACGAGGAGGCGGCGGCGAGGGGGGAGAAATGGATCGCGTGGAAGAGCGCGGATACAGATTGCTCCAGATTGCCCCCACGTGTCCGCGCGCTCGCCCGTCCAGAACTCGCATGACGCGTCTGACCTTTGGCATTCCTCTTACAGCGGGGCCCGGACCGCATCGCCTCGTACCTCGGGCTATTCGATACGTGGGCCGCGATCCACGGGCGTGTACGCGTTACGCCAACTACGAGTTATTTACAACGCGCATCATTAGAGAAAAGGTATATGAGGAAAAAAGGACGAGCGAGACGACGATGAAAAATGACCGATCGATTCCATCATCTCTCGTCAGCTTTCCGGAGCAGTGAGAACGCGCGCCTTCGCCCGACACGATTTTCTTATGGAGAAATTTTCCTTCTCGTTTTTGAAATAAAAAAATTACATTCCTTTTTCTATCCATTTTAAATGATCCTTGGTAAATTTCAATAGTCTTATCCGCGAATGAGAAAGGGAAGTAGCGATCAAACGTCTTTCGTACGATTCGCTCGGATTTTTCCAACGCGTTAGAAATCAGACGACGAACAGCGTCGCGAGTTTGAGTTAGAATTTCGACCAAAGCAAATGACGAGAAATCGACACGTTGCGAAATGTCTATGATGGAACCGGTCAGGCTGGAGAATGTTCAGCGTATTTTTGCACCAGCGAAACGATACTACCCTGAAAAAGTGCTGAAACCTCCGACCACGTTTCTTTCCGGCCTTTGCGCATCGACCGAGCCGAGCGCGGAGTGTCTTGCACTTCTTGTCCGTCAAGGCAGAGCTCGCGGGCTGCTGCACTCCTCCGCACCACGACGTGTGGGAAAACGGAGAAAAACAATCGAATCGGTCAGCATAAGACACGTTTTTCACGGACATACTTTTTTTTGCTGCAAATGCGGCTACGCAGATTCTGGGTAAAAACCACGTAAATACGTACATTTCCTTCTTTTCAAGCAATCCCGCGTAGGTAATCGCGGTTCATTGCAACCTGAAACACGTAAGTTACTGACTCGAGTGGTGTTTTCATGCGTTTTTGATAGCATTCTCGAAAAGCATAAACCGTTTTGTGGAACGATATTTAGCTGGGCAACTGCTTGAACTGTTGAAGATAACCCAGATGAGAATGACGCAGACCATGATTAAGCACCACAGTGATAGTCAAATTAAAAATGTAACCATGTAACGTGTCAATGAGACAATACTGAAGAGTAATTTTCAGTAATATTGATTAAAAATATGATTATTGTCTCGGTTTTGTTCAATGTATATACCATTTCTTGCTAAAACAATGTAAATCGCGAACAGTTTTTTCAAGTTTGTTACAATTATTATTTACAAATTCTAGGTACTAGAGTCATTTGCTCAAGTTTGCTCGTTTAAGCATTCAAAGTGGTGTCGAAATTAATCAATGAGAAGTAAAGAAAAACGAAGTCACGTATTTGATGAAGTATTTATCTAATAATCGAATTAAGAAAAGGCGTATGAAATCTGCACAGTTAAAAAATACAGATACCCGAATGACTCTATCCGATATTTGTACCCTTCGAAGTCCAAAAACTGTATTCAGCCCAAAAAGTCCTTAAAAACTCGTTTACTAGCGGATGACAGAGTTTAACATGATTCGAGAAAAATTCCAATTGCGAGACTTATGCGGTTTTTGAAATGACCGGTTTAATTCTACACGCGAAGAGATGATCGTTGGGGCCAACTTCGACGCGCTACCTACGAATCGAGAGGAAACGTCGGCGAACCTAATATTTCGGAATCAAAACGTTCCTAATCGGATGTCATCGCTCGGCATACCGGCAAACTCTTTTCCCTGATGCCATCGACGTTTGCCGCATCCCAAAGAATACAACTGATAATCGGTCGCCGGAACGCGGTTCCAAATTACGTGGACCAATTTCGGTCGCGAACGAGTCGTCTGCACGTTCGATGATCAAGGAAGAAATCAAGTGTTGCTGCGAATTCCCCCGACTAAGGGAGTCGCGCTCCGCACCCGTCGATCGGTCGTATCGGCTCGAGTTAGGAAGGTTCGGGAGCACGAAATACAAAGAGACACCGAGCGCGAGGGATAAGTTCGTAAACGTTGGAGAACAATCGATCGGAGATGCTGCTGGCTCATTCTCAACGTCGTCCGGTCCATCGAGCATTACCGAGGTCAGAAGGACGTCGGGTTGGGCTAGGCTTTCGACGTCCGCGACGTCGAACCGCGGCCGGTGGATCGCTCCGACGCGAGATCGCGGCAGAGCAACGGCAATGAATACGGTGTGGATGGGGCACGTCGCCCGGGCGGGCGTCCGCGGGTAGAACGAGGCACGAGGTATACCTCTATAGAGACTTGGGTATGGTAGTACGCACGGAGCGGCGTTGTACAGACGTGCACTGCCGCGAATCTCACCACAGTGAATCGCGATCCGTACCTACTCGACGATCGAGACCGATCGCCGTGTCGCGTGTTTTTTTTTCTTTCTCCTCGTCGCTCTCCTTTTTGCTGCCTCCTCGTATCCTTCCACGTTCCTCGTCCTCCTGTCGCCTCTTCCCTACCTCGGCTCTTCTCGCTCGCATGATCCCTCTCCGGCAGGATCAGCGGCGTTGGCCCAGCCGATTTCACGGGACGGAGGGAAAAACGGTGCAATTTTCCCATTCCGCGCGATTCGTCCGTCCCTCCTACGCGAAAGATACGCGTCGGGTCGTCGAATCGGCGCGCATTCGCTCGGGATCGAAGGAAACTCCCGCGTCGAGCGATCGAATCGTTTCTCAATGAATCGTTCGCCGAGCGTCGGAGGCGATTTGCCGCAGCGTCGATAGCCTGTCCGCGAGTCGAAAGAGAGAACCGGCAGCTTCGGGCCCCGGTACAAACGCGCGTTCTGACAGCTACTTGTCACTACTAATTGTATAAATGGCTTCATTTGCTTATTGAGATATCGCGGCACGTATTACGGACGTTTCGACGGCTCGAGGCTGTCCGGAGACGTCTCGCGTCACTTTTTCCCCCGCCTGTAATAAACGACGATCCATAGATCATTCTCATCGACGGAGGTACCTCCGAGTGAACACGCGCGCGAATCGAGGGACGCGAATCGACTCCTCGGCGTCGTTTCGGGAGCGCGGGAATACAGAGAGCGAGAGAGAGAGAGAGAGAGAGAGAGAGAGAGAGAGAGAGAGAGAGAGAGAGAGAGAGCTTTTTCGCGGATCAGGTGAAAACTCGTCGCGAGAAAGGATCGGGCCGGTGGAAAAGCGAAAAGTATTCGCGCGGAGGAGAGTAGAGCGTCGACCTCTCGTAAGTAGGAGTTTCGCGAGGCTGACGTCACTGTTCTGCGGTTACCAAACGACAATATTATTAGTATTACGTCCGCGAAGCAATCTGTCTCCTGTCTTCCGTTCACGGCGTGAAATTAATCTTTACTTAATTTCAAATCTCATTCGCGACCCGATGCCAATGTTCGCCGGTAATTACAAAGCTCGTAGACAAAGTGCGCGCACACGCACGATTTATATAAATCTGTACGTGGCATGCGACGCGATCATTCCTCAAACGTGTTGTCACGGTACTTTTTACTTCCGGCGCGATTAATTCTTTTCTTCTTCCCTCTTTCCCTCCCTCTCTCTCGCTCTCTCGCTCTCTTCTCCTCCTCCTCCTCCTCTCGTTTCGCACGCGTCGAAATTTCTTACATGCTCGCTCCGACTCTTCATCGATCCGATCCGCTCGCGCGATAACCCTTTTTTTCTCCACCCTCTCGCCCCTTCCTCGTACGATTACGCGCACGACGAACGTGTATCGTATTAATTGGAAATAATTATGCAAATTCATCGACGCAGCTGTATTCTCGCCACCGCTAGATTTATTTTTTCACGGCTCCAACAGCAGTTATATCGACGTATCTGCAGAAAGCCCCGGTCAATTATCGACAGCGACGCGAAACGAATATATTCGATTTTGTTTTTCCGCACACTACAACATTTTCCGTCGTATTTGACACAAAAATTTGCGTTGCAATGCCTTGAATTTTTATGTGACCAAACTTTAACCGCGGTTTTCTCGAAACTATATTTTCCAAATCGGCGGGCACGACAACTCAAAAAGTTACTTATCGATCTCCCTGAGCTTTTCCACACATCTTTTTAACAACGTTACTTTCTACGTAGAGCTAAATGTTTTCAAAAATTTCTCGAGAAAATTACTTTTCTCTTAAAAAAATAAAATTCGATTTATTTTTTTAAGCGGTTTTCTTCGTCTTTTTGAGGTTCGTCCACGAAATATGACATTATTAATCATGTATCATTTTGGTTTTCGTTTTCAGAACAATAGAATCAGGGATACAATGTTCGCCGATCGGGAAGTCTCGCTGCGACCACGGTCTTGCATACAGGTCTCTCGACTCAGGTGGTTGAGGTGGCTCTCTTGGCGAACAGCTTTTCGTTGTTCAGCTTGAGGCCGCTAGGTTCGCTGCAATCGAGGGAGGTCACGTGTAACAGAACAGCAATAGCAGTTTCCCCCACTTTTCCTTGCAAACCAACCTCCGACGATACTAGCGACACCATTAAAATGACTTCAAACCTGGAGTCACCCCCGCCGTCGAGATTCCTTCGAGTTGCGAGACCTGTGCGTAAGACCGTGGCTGCGACCTTCCCGGAAGATTGCTATATACATCGGCCATTTTGAACCATTTAAATGAAAAAAAAAATTTTGTGCTATTTGAAACATAAATAAACCATTCGCTAATTTGCAAAAATATAGAATAACTCGTTCGATAAAAAAAATTCATGATAATCTGGTAAAATATAAGCCGCTATACGTATTTCCCCCATTTAAAGTAACACGAACCAATGTTAAAGTAACATATAAAACATGTTGCTTTAGTATCTAGTAAGATTTTTGTGCGCTGAAAAACGGACTGTGAGAAAAACACACTAAATTGTTAAATATTCTACGCACAAATTTCTGCACTTTGCACAGCGGTGGACGACTTTTTATTGTGCATCCAGGAAAGCAACGGAATCGAACGGGAATTCGTTCGCGGCGAACATTCGTTGGTTTTTACCTCCGCGCTTCCGGTACGCCGCTCGAGGTGCGATGGTTCGCGTACCGAATTCACGAGGATCGCGCGGGAATGCGAAAACGGAGAAGCAGCGAAGGAGGTAAGCTATCGAGAAGCTATCGAGGTGTACGTCTCTGCTCTTCTCCTCGCTTAGTCGGCCGCCCCACTTCGCGGAGGATTGGCGTGACTGACCGGAAGTCGCGGTTCACCTCCGCGACGTCGACGCTCCCGTCGGGGAGGAAACGCTTAGCGATTCGTTGTCTCGTAAAAACGTTTGTTTATTCCATGAAAATAAGAAGTCGGCTCGAGAGTTATACGATCGATTATGCGAGGCTGTCAGGTACAAAACTAGTTCGATCTCTATTAACGCCCGTTCAAGGCAATCAACCGGTACAACTGATACTTCTATTAACGGTAAAACCACAGATCGCTCGACACGGCTGTCACCAAATTGCAAACGCTAATCGCGATTGGAAAGCCGACGCGATCCAACTGTAACAACGTTTGGCTACGCTAACGAACGAAAAAAGAACGCGAGCAGCGCCGAATGAGCAAATTAAATCGTAATCGCGGTAACCATTTCCTTCGGCTTGCTCCCCCAGCAACGAACACGGCAATAAATATCCAACGTTATTATACACCTTTACGTGCGGGTGACCAACCACGCCGATCGTTGTCCGGTAATCGTCGATCGAAAAATAACAAAAACAAATAATAAAATCCCGATAGACGGCGAAGATACGAATTAGCAACAGTTAGAAAAGGTTCGGACGTTGCTCGTCGATTCGAATGATCCGTGGCGTCCGACGCCGATGGGCACAAGAGCGTTTCCGAACACCGCGACAGGCACGGTCGTGACGGTCCAGCCGTGAAATATGCTCGATGACGGAAAAACAAACGAACGCATGGTCGATTCCACGCCGGAGCGTAGTTCCTGCTCCGGATAGAGTGGTCGGTAAAAAGTTGCGACGAAACAGAGCCGGGGCTGATCCGAGCAGAATCATCGTACATCGTACGCCGGGTAGAGGTACCATCTCGAATTATCGTAATGAAACGAGAGCGAAGAGCCGCCGCTGTGTAGAGGTACCGCTGCGACGCGACTTCGGCCTCACGCGTTGAAGTCTCCGTAGACGCGGCGGAGGTAAAACGGAACGTAACGGAGGAACGACGGGAAAACGGCGGAGAGTCGGCTGTATGCGCGAAGTCACGAGCGTACGAGCGTGCGAGCTCGCGGATGGACGGCGACCGACGGCCGGGAACGACCGCGGCCCCCCCGTATGTCGGCCTCCCGCGGGAGGAAGATCGGACGTTCGTTGTAGGCCGCGCGTACGGTGCACAACGACCATGCACGGACCCCATACCTGTTACAGAACAGATAGATCGGGAGCGATTAAGAAATCCGTGACGGCCATTGTGTTCGCCCGTTCTCGGTCTCGGTCTCGGTCTCGGTCTTGGTCTTGGTCTCGGGACGGCGAGAGAAGGCGAGAGAAGGCGAGAGAAGGCGAAGAAGAGAGCGGTCTTTGCGACGCGCACGCACGTAGGTACCTATAGTACTATATAGGCTAGGTACCTACGTGGCTCGCGGGCGCGCGTGTGTGCGCGGGTGACATGCACGAGCGACGAAGGAGATCGAGAGGAACGACGGGGATGAAGGGAACCACCGCGAGGTGATATCGGGGGCCCCCCACGTGCGTGTGTATGCGACGCGACTTCGTACGGGAACGCACGCGCGGAGGAGACCTCGTGCTCGTGGCTGCCCGAGGTCGTGCCCTGCCTTCGCCCCCTATACACTGGATGATCTCGACGTCTCGCTCCGTCTCTCTCTCTCGCTCGCTCTCCACCTATCTCCTTCTCTCCGGCTCCTCGGCGCTCCTCGTCGCTCCTCGAGGCTCGACGCTCCGTCTCCGTTATCGCTCGGTATCCGCGTCCCGCCGCATCCTCGTATTCGTCGTGTGTGCTCTCCGGTATAGGAGAAGCGAGAGCGGTGCTCTGGTATCCGGAGCCGGAGCCGCCTCCGCCTCCGCCTCCCCGCCTCCTCTTAAATTAAACTCTTCGGGGCTACAATCATCCTCGCGGAATTGTATACATCGCAGGCCTAGGATGAAGCGGCCAAATCTCTATTTGCGGTCGAAAGTAGAATGAATTGATTCCCAACGATCGATCTACGCTCTCCGTAATACAGCCTCGATCGAGCGCAGCGAAGATTTTCTGCGACACGACCGGCGGCGCACCTCGCGCTCGTTCCTCGGCTGACGGGGGGATACGCGAACAAATTCACGTTCTCGGCAGCGATGGTATTTTCCAAACCTATCTCTCTCTCTCTCTCTCTCTTTCTATTACCTATCATCGCTATGCTACGTATCATCTACCTATTGTCGATCCGAGTACTTAATTTTTTTTCTATTTTTCATACATCTAGTTTTCGATATTATCTTATTAACACGCCCATACATACATGTATATTGCTACGCAAATCTTAAGCTATATTTATTCACCAATTCGAGCCTAGTGCTATTCGATCCACCGAGCTTTGGCACAATAAACACGAGTTATCAATCTTTCTCTCTCGCTCTCTCTCTCTCTCACTTTCTCTCCCTGCACGACCCATTCCATCTTTCTTACTCGTACTATTGGATTTTATCATACGATAACATTCGCGGACCGTCTACTCTTTGCAATTTCAAGGCAAAACAGCGTATCCACATCTTTTTCATGGAAAACGGCTACCTCTATGACTGAACGTGTTATCTGTTGGGATCTTACTTCCACGCTAATGCCATAATTGCACGAATATAACACTGTATGCCACCTGATTCAACTACAATATGACCGTTTGTTAAATTTTTTGAAAGTTGTACGGCACAATGTATAGACAATAAATATATCATCCTCGTCATCGTCATCGTCATCCCTTCTGTTCGTTCGTTAACGTGACTCGATGGGTAGTACGGAATTTTCGGGAAACGATCGTCTCCCGCACCAAACTTTCGACGCGCAAAAGTTCGTGTTCGTTGCCTACTTCGAGGGAAACGTGTTCGTTGAGGAAACCGTTCGCGAAACACCGCTCGTCCGGCAGCGGCGTGTCCGTTGGTGGTAGACGAGGAGGCAGCAGGTAGCCGCCGATAATGTCGAGGTGGCAAATGGAAAGTCGACGACGCGCGGTGCGGAATTGATAAAGGTGGTGGCGAAACAACAAAGTGCGAGGAAATAAAGAGGGAAGGTCGGGCGAAGGACGAGCGAAGGACGAGGACGCGGCGGCGGTGGCGGCGGCGGCGGCGACAGCGGCGGTGGTGGCGGCGGCGGCAGCAGCAGCAGCAGGACTCCTCGCGGAGACATACGCCGGCGTGGTGGGCGTGGCGCATCTATGCCGTGGTTGTACCGCTCTCCGCGCTACGAGCTTACAAAATTATATACAACGCCGGATTCTTTTGCTGGGCGTACGGTTATTCCGGTGGCGGTACCACGCAGCGTTATACGACGAAATAAGAAGAGTTTCGTACTCTTCGTTGTTCGTCACGAGCTGCGGTCGACGGCTGGTGCGCCGCCGTCTCATCTCGTGCGGCCAATCAGTCCTCGTAATCACCGGAGTTCCGACCCGGAGACGGGAGAAGCTCTCTATGCGCTCGCCGATGCCCGCGCGACTAACTTGCCTTAGCGCGTGGTCACCACCGTCCACCCACGTCGCCGCCACCCCCCACCGCCGCGGCGTGGACCGCGGAGTCTGCTATCTCCACGTGCCGCCCGCCGGACCCTACGTACACGCTCACGAGCGTCGGAAGAAAATCAACGAATTTCCAACCGTTTCGCCGCCCTGTGATATCGAGGAACGACGATCGACGACGTCGCGTCTCGGGGTACGAGCGCCGATCGCTCCGCGACGATCCGACGATACTATCGAGACGCGGCTGCGTCTCCTATTTCTCCTAGCTGAGATACCATTCCTCCACGTTCACCCAACGATGTGCGAATCATCTCGACTTTTGCTCCTCGCTCCATGCTAAATCGTCAATTCCAAGGGAGAGAAAAAAAAATAATTACGTCTATTACAATAGCGTGATAACCACGACTAAGTCAATAAAGTTACAGCTATTATGTTAATATATTGAGTCTTATTATATCGGGTGGCAATTTTCACCATCGACATGGTAACCTGCACTATTAGAATGCTAGCTTGTCCTCCCATTGTCATGTCAGCATTTTACTTGCCACTAACGCAAGATGGTAACTGTTACCATCAACCTATAGATATATCTATTATAATTGTTAATGCATCGGCGTGTTAATAGTTTGCTGCGCTGCGATAGTAGTAAGTGCCATCAGAGTCGACTTACCGAGGATTCTCGTTTTTCGTGAATGTTTCCACAATTTTGCACACGGTTCGATGAGGTGTGATCGTCGCCTATCGTGTAATGCGATATCGTTGCGAGGATTGATAATCTTTCGTCGCTGTTTCCTCGAGCGCTGCTCGTCGGTTCACGAGTTTCCGGCAGTGCTTTGTTGAACGGATACGTATCAGTCGTCTCACTCGGAACTCTGTTATATTTCTTTCGCCGAGACGAGCCACACCTCGACGACTGCTGTCCGGCGAACGGAAGAAAAGAAAAGAAAAGAGCAAGCCGTGCCTCCGATCGGCACGCAATATTTCCCGGACATCGTCGAGCTAACGCGATCGCGGCGCCTATCCTGTGCCCCGCGAGCCGCCGCAGCACGCCAGTCATTTCGGGCACCCGAAGAACTCCTCGTTACGTAGGTACTCCGCGCGCAACGCGGTACCGCCGTATATTTTCTTCGCCAGACGCCAACGCGTGGCGAACGCACCCTCCTCGTCGCAAGCTTGGTCGACGTAACACGCGTGAGGCTGACAGAAACGGCGACGGGGAACGCGTCTCGCTCCCCACGATTACGCAACGTCGATCGTCAGCGTTGCGGAGGACGCCACGCGTCCGCGTGTGTGTAAGTTGCGCGGGAGGAAGAGAAGAAAAAAAGCTACGGAGTCACGGCTAGCGGGAGTACCGACGACGCTGGAAAATATCGACTCATCCCCTGTTACTCAACGGCACGGGAATTTCACTTCCATCGGTGTTTTCCACGATTACGAAAGGTTTCGTTCGTTGGCGACGAAATTCGAGGCGATTCTCTTTCCGCAAAGTTGAAAAATGGCGACTCGCGATGATTTCAAACCGAGCGCATCGAGTCCAAGACGATTAGGACCGCGGCTCTGGGAGAAAAACCAGAGGAATCCGGGCGCAGCCGAATTTGTTGGAGCGTCCCGTAGCAGTTTGTAGAAAATTTACTTTCGATGGAATTCCACCGGTGGAAAAACTTGGAAATAACGGACCGAGTCGATGAAAGAGAGCAATATAACGGATCGATTCCCGGCGAATAATTATTTACTCCGGCGTGCGCCCAGTTCGATTCGAGTCGAATATAACTCGTGGATTGATCCGAACTCGTTCAACAAGAATCGCTCGACGATTCGTCAGTCGAATATTCCGCGACATGGCGAATTTCACATAACCGGAGATCCACATCGAATCGAATCTTACGCGGAGCTCGAGTATCATTTTCTTTGCGCAAAAATACGGGAGCCGTTGTTTCCGGTTTACGGATTAGTCGGCTGATTTTTGGCGCCGCGTCGTTCGCTCGTTATTCGTCCCTCCGTGGCCGAGCGTTCTCCAACGATCCGCGACGCCTCCGCTCTCCCAGGATCCGCGTCGCAGGAGCGTTTGCAAAAACGGAGGCGCACACGTATTTGCCGGAAGGCAGCGCGCGGGGTCGCGTCGGATTGGTTTGACCTCCTGAACCAACCGCGCACGCGAATAAACATCCCGAGTGACGTTTAGTCGGGGGGTCTCGCGAGCCTCGAGCAATCGCACGCAGCTCGAAACCGGGGTCAAAGACGAGGTCGAACTCGTTCGGCGAGTTCCGAGTTCCTCCTCGGAGAGAGCCTCCTCCATTCACCCGCTCGCGCGCGGCCTCGCGAGCTTTCATCGCGCGCGCCGTCCGGCCGGCCAACGAAAACGATTGCGATTTCGTTGCGTTCTCCGCGGGGGAGTTTGGACGTCGTCGTCGTCGTCGTCGAGCGAGTTCCCATACGCGTCTCGCGACCCCGTTAACGCGGCTCTCTCGTGTTAAAGTTCATTCTCGTATTGCCGTGATTTGTCGACTCCCGATCGCGAGAGATGCGGCTCTTAGGGAAAGAGAGAGAGAGAGAGAGAGAGAGAGAGAGAGAGAGATACGTGCCGCCTACTCGCCAATTGTCTCGCGTCTCCACGACGATTGCGGAAAATCCATCAGACAACGTCGAGGCTCGCGGAATTGGAGGATACATTTTTTGCGGTGACATCGCGGTACAACGATTGTTTTAACGCCGCGTGTTACCCACCGCGTGATTGGACTTACGAGGAGAACGCGCCGCGCGGTATCACCTGCGAAAAGATCACCCGATGCAAATGACTCGACGTTGCGGTTTCCCGGACATTTTTTCACTCGTTCTCGCCGCCTCGTCGTCGTGTCTCGTAGATGAGACAACGAGACGACACCGGTGCCGTGGTGGGGGGACGGGGGGCCATCGACCTGCCCCACGCGAGGCGATCGAACGGGGACCGAGAAACGGACGCTAAGGTGCAGCGTAGGCTTAATTGACGCCTTCCTTCCTTCCTTCCTTCCTTCCTTCCTTTCTTCTTCCTCCTTTCTTCCTTCCTTCCTCACTTCCCAGCGACGTCGGCGTCGCCGCTGACGACTCGGAACGAGTTTCGTCGAACTCGAGATCTTCCGGCTCTTCGCGACCTTGACTTTGAGAAGAGCGAGGAGCCGGCAAGATTAACCGTTCTGGGAGCACCGAGCACGACGAACGTGGTGGTGTCCCGTCGTTCGGCGGCTCGAGACGCAACAAAGAACCGAGGAGCGGAGTCGATCGCGCGGGGGGATTTTGGATACGCGAAGCGCCAACGAAATGGCGAGGAGCAAAAAGAACGAGACGTCGTTCGCCCGGATCTCCGTTGATGACCAAAGAACTTCGATTACTTGTTCCCCCCAGTCGAGATCTTTCATTGATCTCGCGAGAAGAAACCGGCGATCGCTGAAACAGAAGCGGCGACAACCGAGACGCGTCTCCTCGGAGGTTCGCGTCCCGTCGAGGATAATCGGAGAAAGGAGAATCTCGCGGCTCAGAATCTAGCCGACTTTTTTTCGCGACAGTCGATCGGTGCGAACTTGAAAACTGATATTTTTCCCGCACGGCGAGAGGAGAACAGGGAGAAACTGGCGTAATCGCCGAGCATCGACGATGCGATGTTGGGTTGCAACCCCGTTTGCGAAATACTTGGGAAGGGAGCGGCGAGAGGGCAGAGGATAGAGGGACTCGGGTCGAAGAAACCTCGGATTAACTCGATATTGAAATCGAATCACGCTCGCGCCTCGCATGGCCTCGCCTAGTCCTGGGTCGGATCCGCCGACGCGTATTTCACGCATCGAGGAGGAACTCTGTTCCTCCGTCGCTGGTGCGTCGCTACGAAGCGATCACCGTTCGGCATTTACCGTTTACCACCAAGGCGTACTACGTCTCTCTTGTTATTTTTCCTCTCGTTGCGCTCGCCGGTTCACCGGTTCGCCTCGCCACGCCTGCCGAGCGTTACGCTTACGTGCGCAGGTGCAGGCGTGGGCCGAGGTGTGGGTACGACGTGTTCGACTACCTGTGCGCGACTGCACCTGCACGCGTGCGCTCGGAACTGCGAGAGGTAGGTAGGTAGGTAGCTGGGTGATGCTCGCGAGGCTCGGCGACGTCTCGTCAATTGCGAAGAAACATCGTCGTGCATCGATAACGGATTCGGATGAGGGAGAAAATAGCGATGTGACGCGGCGAATCGAGAACGCTTCGCGTTTTCGTCGATTCGAACGACGGATCCGACGAAGAGTCTTTTCGCGATCGAGTCTTCGGCGAGATTCGTTCGGCGCAAACGCAGTCGTTGGAATTCTTCGTCCCGCTCCCCCGCCATTCGACTCGACCGGGTGCTCGCGCGAGACGCGAAGATGTTGAGCAAAATTGAACATCATCAAAGTTCCGACTGTAACGACGCGAAACCACTTTCCCATCCAGACGCGTCGAAATGCGTGCCTCGTACATGCGTAGGTACCTACCTACGTGCTGATACGCATTTACTTGCGGTGGCCTCCGTAACTGCAGCCGCAACAAATCTCCGTTCAATTTGCAACCTTACGAACGAACGTTCCTTCGCATCCCCATTTTTTTCCGCGTAGGTACGGCTCGTCCGACACGATTCTGAAAAGATTGGAAAGAAAGGAGATCGCACATCGTTTTACGACCATCATCGTCTTCTTCCCACGCCGCAGAATCGTCCGTTCTTCTCGAGCCGGAGTAGCCGCCGAGGTGTGGTGAAACGCTTCCTCTACCCGTCCCTTCGCAAGGAATATCGTCGCGGCAGAAGACAGAAGGCTCGTGCGAGGAAATTGTACCAGCTCGCAAATCGGAAGTGGGCCGATCGATCGTTCGAAGTTCGTCATCGTCATCGATACGAGTGTCCGACGGCGCTCGAAGTTACCCCCGGCGAGGCACTGGTCTCGAGAGTTTCGAGAGGATTGGTCGAATGCGAAGGAGAGAAACACGTGAAACGATGCCGAGGACCGACGCGATGGTAGTCGAGGTCGTAGCGTAGAAGAGTAGAGTCGGGTTGCCGCGGCGCGGTGGAACTAGTCACACGTAGATCTTACAAAAAGCAGGTAACTATCATCGGGCGGCCGAGAGCTGGGAGTAAAAAGCATATTACACCCACTCCTAGGTCCGGCAAAAAATCACTCCGAGGCGCAAGAGTGTCGCCGCTCATTTACCTGAGATTCGTTCCCGCCTTTTCACTCGAGACTCCAGGGTCAGCGTTAATAGTCATTCCCCCGGCCCTTCCTTCTCTTCGCCCCGAGCCTCCTCTACTCTTCCTACAACTATCCCCGTCGCGTCGTGGACGGTAGACGCGCCGAACGACTCCGACGCTACGCACACAATTTCCAGTCTTTACACACCGCGACTTTCCATTTATACTTCCGTCTCTCTCTCTCTCTCCCTATCTCTTTGCTCGTCATTCTTTTTCAAATTACTCGTCGTCTTCACACATCGCCGTCGGTGGCAATCTCTTCCGCCTCACGATCCACGAATTCAATCCACGAACCACGCGTTCGGACTTGCGCTTACAGCGTCCAAGTTTCGCCTCTCGTGCGTTTCCCAGTAACGCCGGGATTTTTAGCAAACTGAAGCCGAGATCCCGATTCGTCGTCCTCAACAAAAAAAAACCGCAATCAGTGCTGTTTACTTTTCGCTTTACTTTTGGCACAGCCCACCCTCAGCAGTCAGAACAGCATCCTCTCCACAGCTATTCAAAGCTAAGTTGCGTGGACATTTAATGTCTGTTGAGGTTCACAATCAGCCAACAGGTTCGCAATGCTGTTGGCTCGCTTAGCTCTAAGCTCCAAAATTGTATCAAAGATTATAATTGATTGGATGTGTTTTATGCTATTGAGCCGATCAGTATCTACGTCTATTGAGCTAATCAGTATTGCTTGTCTCTATGTTGCTGCCTAATTGTTTATTTAATATATGTATTATTAAATTTACTAGACTGTTTTCTATCTATTATCTACTACTTCAATCTACTTATATTTGTGGTGGGCCAGCATAACATGTTTAGATTCAATTATTGCGTTACTTATCGTCGTTGTATTATTTCCTTCTGTTGTTGCCGTAGGGCCCGTTTGTGGCCATGGCCTAATCGCACATATTATCTATCTATCTATCTATCTATGTAAATACTGTATTATCCAGGCAAGCCAAACACTGCGACTCGGAGTAACACACTTTTTTTTTGTAAATTGCCTGTACTGAATAGAACCTCGAGTCCTCAGTCTTTTGCGTAAAATTCAACTGCAACTTCTTTCTCTGTCGAGGAAAATATAAATCCCAGATACAATGTCAGCCTGGGCCTAATTTGTCGAATTTCTCGTTAAACATATTTGAGTCTATCGCTTTCCCAAGAGGATGGATCCGTTTCGTTTTCACCACGCGTCAAAATAAATGAATATTTTTGTCAGAAATTTAATGATTAGGTAACAGTTTATTACTCTAGTTTCCTAGTCGTTTTCGTAAAATCCATGAAAATACCGCATGACCGATGGGAAAACTTTACTGGTCGGTTTTGTCGATTTAGCTTCGGGAGTCGTGCGTTTTTTCATGAACCGCCAAAGGAAATTCCTAGCAACAACGAAGAGTTCGAGATAGATCTTGTTATTTTCCACGGATTTGCGCGATTTGTGTTGTTGTGCAGTTTTTTTGTCGAGCAAACGAGAAGAATATAGCGGCGAGGCGGCGTTTAACCGGAGAGATGTTTACGGTACTCGATAATTATTAGGATCCGAGTGAACTGCGCTGCGAGGGACGAGCGCGAAATGGAGAAATGATATCTGTTTTCGCCACCCACGACGACGAACAGATACGTCGAATGGTTTTCCTAAGAACGGAAATTCAAATTCCTCGCCGATCTTGACATCGAAGCTCGAGATCGACGCGAATGCTTTCGAAACAGCGCCATTTATAACCCGTAAACGATAAATCGTCGCGGATACGCGACAAAAACGCCCGGACCTTTCCCAGAAGAGACGTATTAGCCGGAGCAGCAATTTTCCCCGGCATTAAGTTTTGCCCCGCGAGAAAAGGTAAATTTAATTTTACGATTAATTTTACGCACCCACGACGATATCGCGCTAATAATAATCGCTTTCGGTATATTATTAGCCGTTCGCGTCGTAATTCGATCGTAAGAATCTGCCCGTAAGTATTCGATTATTCTTTCTCCCCGCGACGACGATTACGGCGATTTCCAATAATGTCTCTGCAATTTCCCCTTTGTTTTCCGTCAGCCCCGTTAAGTATTCCCTTTCATCTCGAGTATTTCCACAATTTCGCGCGCGATGCTTTTTTTTCCTTCCCCCTTCGCGTTGGGCCGCCGACCGGCAACGAGTATTTGCTAATAAACGCGGAGGCGAAACGTTGAACGGAGAAAATCGTCGAGCGTGAGAAATGCACTTGGGCAGATCGAGAGCTCGATGACGAGAAAACATCGGGCAAGAAATGCAAATAAACGTGATTACGGTGAACCAAACAAAGCTACGAAACGAATCGGTTTGGCAACAAACTCGGGTGATTTTAAACGATTACAAAACTACTCTTTCCACGGGCTTTCGTAGGAAAGTAGCGCTGTGAAAATCAACTTTAGCCAGGCTTCTTTCGGCCGCGATTATCGCTCGG
This sequence comes from Arge pagana, assembly GCA_963969455.1. NCBI lineage: Eukaryota > Metazoa > Arthropoda > Insecta > Hymenoptera > Argidae > Arge > Arge pagana. The sequence continues at coordinate 6,307,095 of OZ018311.1, read as the reverse complement.
GCGAAAAAAGTCGGCGGGAAAAATGTGTCCGTCCGCCGGCGCAATGTTGACGAAATACTCGATCGCAATCGCGCGTTCGACGTCCGGCGTCTCTTCTGACGAGGCGAACGAGAATATATTTTCGCGATACCCGGTCGTTCCGCTCGCCACGTCGTCGTCGTCGCATCGTTGCATACCCACCAACCTGTTGCTGCTCTATCAAGCCCGCACTATCAACTTCACCCGGCAAGATTTTCTCACCGCAAGGGTGAGAGGAATAGGCGAGGAGGGTTACCAGGTGGCGAGCATCGTGGAAAACGGTCGATAATCACCTACCTCCAGCTAATTAAACCTCCTAATTCATCGTCGAGGATCGCGACGAGCCGCTGCTAACGGCGCTGATATGCATCCGACGTCTCGCGCCTTTCGCTCGAATCCTCGGGAAAACGTACCTGCAACGTCGATACATCAACCGTGATCGATCCGTACACTTAGGCGAGGCGGTATTCTCTGCATTCGGAGAGCTTGGAAAATCTATTCAATGTCTACTTTCGCGGAGTAGTATAAAATCGCTTGCACGGTGCACGTCAACGATCTCCCGCCCTTCTATCCGCAATTTCACGATAACTAGGGCAAGAAAAGGTTCACGTGGGCGCGACTGTCGCTGGGAAACGTCATTCTGCGGGAGGACCGAGGAGTTCTAATTTGGTGCAGACTAGTCGGATGAACACTCGATGGACGGATCTTCGGTGGCTTGCAAAAGGAGAATACGCGAGAATACCGCGTTAGTTTTTTAGTTAGTTTTACCGCGACGAATATCTTCGGCCGTCCGGAAAGTCGTGATTGATTTTGCATGCTCTCCTCGAGGAATCCGGCTAGCGGTAGAATATTTCGCGAACGTGCGTGGATCCACGCCTGAAAAACGCTAGCTTGAAATAAGGAACGTAAACGTGGTTAGATTCGTAAGAGATCGGAATATTTGTCAAGAAATTGGAGGATCAATCGGAAGGAAGGTTCGATGGGATCGAATAAAAAAGAGTGATCGACGAATGGAGAGACCAGTGCTTTTGGGAAAGGTGATTTCGGTGGAGCCGGGATTTTTCGTGTTTGTCGAAGATCCGAGACAATTTTATGTTTCCGTTCTGCTGGGCGCGATGGGAGTAAATGGCGTTAAAACGGAGCTCGGATGCGAGCTGCTCGGCGATACACCGCGTGAATAATCTTCGGAGTCGATTCGAGTACAGTTGCGAATCGAATCGTCGGTTTCATCTGAGAAACGTCGAAAACCGTGATTTCGTAATTCCATTCGCCGGGGCGACGACACAGTCGAATATTCACCGCGTCATAGTTGCCGCTTTGACAAACGTAACCGTAGAATAATCTGCCTACGAGCGAGCGGGTAACTGTAAACGAGTTGATAAAAAATTCCCAAACTCCGAGAAATCCGTGAAGAAGACGGAAAGAGAGACGGCCACGACGCGAGGCGAGAGACGATCGCGTCGTACAAATAGGATTTGTCGGGGCCCGAGACGAGCGGCAGGCGGATGGGGGGGGGGACGTTTGTCGGAGCCTGACGGGCCGTGATGGGGCCTGACGCCGAGCGCGATGGGACCGGAGAAGATACCGGAGAACCGAGAAGGTAATCGCGAGAGTGATTGATAAGCGACGCGTGACGGTATAAGCGCGTATCTTTCGTCTCCTCTTCCGCCACCTCCTTCGCGATCGCGCTGATCCATCGCGGAAGTGCGAGCGCATCGAGAACGCGAGTTTCCTTCGTTTCGTCGCACGATCACCCGGCAGACGTTCGTGTCTTCCACTTTGAAAGACGACAGATTTCGAGGAAACGAAAATCATCCTTCCTTCGTCCCTTCCATTTTTCCATTTTCTTCGACACCGAGCGAATTCCTGAGGATGTCGAGACAGTACCGGTATAAAAGTTTGCCTTCCCGTGTACCATCAGTTTCCAAAGTTGGTCCGTTAAATGCCACGTTTCATATTCGCATCGCCATGTGTCATTGGGATACCTCAATTTTTTGCCGCATGCCCGAACATGCTTAAACGTCGCGGGGCAAGCGTTTTTCGTTCGTTGGCAAGGGGAGAAGCGATGGGCTTCCCGTCAGAGATGGCTCGGTCGCGAGCCAGGGTTGGACTCGCCCTTGTTAGCGCGTTTATCGCGCGTAAATTTGTAAACGGTGTATAAAGAGATCGCGAGGATGAAAGAGCCTTCGATGTATAATAGAAAAGAGATTCTCCGGTGGTGGGGACAGACCGTAGTCTTATTGTCGTACGATTCGACGGACAATGAAACCGTTTGTTCGTTCGGTAAAACGATCAGCCGGGACTTCTTCGCGTGGGACAAAAGAAGCTGACGGATGATCGTGACACGATCGATGAAAGCCGAGAATCGAAAAACCTTGTTTGTAACCATCGATTCGCCTCCTCCGCCGATCTCTACGCCGTAACCGTAAAAAACCCGTCGACGTCGTGAAAATGCACTCTTACGCGTGATTCGATCTTTCGTTTCTCCTAGCATCGATGCTCCACAGCTTCCGATAATCAATTCACCTCGATCCTTTTGGCGGCTCCTCTGCTCCGTTGCGCGCATCGACGGCAGCTAACCTCGCCGCGCAATATTTCGTCGAAGATCAGTGTCAAAGCAGGATATCGCGGAACGGACCACGGTAGGCCAAAATAGTAAGACTTCCACAATTTACATAGCAAATCCATAAATTTTTTTCAACGTCCTTGAAATGTCATAAATATTTCGCCGGTGGTGCAAAAATCATTCAATTTGTGGAGGCTTTTTTTAGAAACAAGTAGACGACGTTAGCCCCATTAACAATGATGTAATTCATTGTTGTTCGGTTTTATCAGATCCAATTGTAAGCAGCTTGCGAGATGTTGACGCGAAAGACCCGAAAGAATTAAAAGGATTTCTGGACAGATAATAATTCTTTCATTGGAATCTTCAACGAATCCCACAAATTTGTAGTGCAAGAATGAGTGAAAATTGGAAGAAAATATTTAGGTATAAGAAAAGAAAGGCAACAAAAATTTCGCACCTCCAGATCAAGATTTGTGACATTTTGAGGAGTTGAAACAAATTGGCGATTATCGACAAGCGAAGGAGTTACTCGTAGCTCGTCGCGGAGAACGGGTGACGATCGGTTTTATCGCCGTTTCTGAGGCCGCAGCAGCGCGGTCGAGCGTCATACTGATCCTCGATAGCGGTTATCGCCGTTGCGGAAAATCGCGCGTCATCGAGGCCGGTTAGTCGATTAGTCCGGGCGACGACGACGTACTCACGGGTCGCGGAAAGCAAAAACGAACCAACGACTCGCCTCGGCTAATGACGTCCCGTGTATCTTTCGCCGCTGATGATGTAATATAACAGGACTTGAAAACTTATTTTGGCCGGTCGAAAATGTGTTATTACGTCTGATACGCGATTCGCCGCGGTCGACCGTCGTCAACGTCAAACTCTGTCAAATGGGTCCGAACCGGCGAACGATTATTTTCTTACCCGCGAGGCGTAATTTGAAAATGTTGCCCCTCGGCGTTTCCGAGGCGGTAGAAAAATGAAGCGAAGTGGCGACGGGCGAAGCGCCGCGCGTCGGACCACACCTGTGCGCCGCGATGCAGCCGATCGACGACGCCGACGACGAGGATCTACCGATGCACCGACGACGCGAGCGGCAAAGAACTCGCAAACGTGGCGTTCGGTTGCGATTGCGAGGGATGGTGAGAGGAATTCGAGTAATCGAGCGCCTTCGAAGCACCGCGTATCGGAACGCTGGAAATGATGACGGATTGCCTCGCGTGTCGCGTCGTATCCGCGATGTTGGTGGCATTATTATCGCTTCGTGGACTACGAGACACGATTTTCGAAAATGCTAACTCTCGTCGCGGAGGGGGATGAAGGAGGAGACGAAAGATAACGACAATTCTGACACAACATCGAGTCGTTGAGACTGGAATTTCTCGCGGAATTCGCTGATTACGTTCTCTTTGCCAGATGTCAGTGACGTTCGACGTACCACGGCGACGAAAAAACGAAGACTCGTGTCAAACATCCGTTCACTGTGATTGGAATTTCTCGGGGAATCTGCCGATTATGTTCCTCGGCCGGCGATGATCCCGAAGAATGGGAAGATCGGCTCGATTCGTTATCCGCAGAAATATGCCAGTGGGTATACGGGTCATCGTGCCGGTTCGTCGACTTAATGGAACCGACTCGTATTTCTCGACTTTGGGAGCAGCCGAAATAGATGTGACCGAGGGAAACCGAACGAGAGGGAACGACGCCCAATATGCAAGTACGTTACCCGCGCACCGTGCAGCCGAACACCGAGAAAGCTGTCGCGGCGTTTCGCAATGCGATGCTGGCGATGAAAATGTTTGTGAAATACGAGGTAATAAATAAATTTCGGATAGAAAACGTGATCCGGCGGTTCGTCGTCCGGCGGACAAAGAAATAGCCGCGGATGATTGGAGGAACAGATCGAAAAAGCGAGGTCACTAGACGCGGTAAAGGCCGTCGAATAAGGATGTGTGTACGGGGAGAACGCGTATAGAGAGGAGGACCGTGTATGTCACGGGCGGTCACGATTCTCCTCGGCATGCTCGTTTCTCCGGCCTCTCTCTCATCTGTCTCGAATCGCCTTCTCTCTTGGCCTCCTCGTTCGCTCGCTCGCTCCACCGAACCCGGACGCACGTATGCGCGAGGTGTACGATTACGCGATATCCGTAGCACCGTCCTGCAGCGGGGCACGAATCTGCCTCCCAACCTGCGAATCTCTTCGACGCGCTCGTCGCGAAGGAGAAGCAAGAAAAAACGGAATAGGAAAAAAACCCGCAAAATTGGGCCACGCGTCGGTAACGAATGGAGCTTCATCGACGGGATTATAAAACGGGAACTCGTTCCGGGAAGCTTCGGCGTCGTCGCCCGCGAGGAAACGGGAGGCGCGCTAGGGCTCGAAAAATATAAGGCGTCGCGCGCACAATTTTCATTCGCGCGGTTCCGCGATATGGAACGATAATCTCGAAAACGGTGGAAAGAGAGGGGAGCGAGAGGGAGCACGACGGAGAGATGTTCCGACTGCCACCGTCGACGATGGGGAACCAACCTCGAGCAGAGCGGAGCTGCTGAACGTCGAGCGCTCTGACGCGTGACGACCTCTCTCTGGTTCCTCCTTGCCTCTCGCCTCGTGTGTTCCTCGCTCGAGCCGGCTTACTACACCCTGCCTTTTGTTTATTTTCTTTTCCACGTGCTTTTTTCTCCCTCTCTCTCTCTCTCTCTCGCTTTCTCCGTCGTTTTCTCCTTTTCTACTCCTTCGACTCGCTGAACTTCGACGTATTACATGCTAAGCGTTGCGAGGCTCGCGTTCCTCGTGAGAATCTTGCACGCGTGTGTGTTCCAACGTGTACGAATACGGAGCGGCAGCGAAGATAGTTCTTCATCGACGAACCGTGTCAGATATTTTTTTGTCGAAACGAATCGTCCGCATTGTCTCCGGCGACGCTCGTTCGAGGCGAGAATCGTTCGCGTCGTTACGCGAACTCGAAGGCGAGGACGACGAGGAGGGGAGGAAAAAAGTCGAGTGTGGATCCGTGTACAGCTTACGATTTTTATCCTATCCTAGAATTCGAACCATCGAAACTTTGTCGAAACTGGCGATGCGCGAGTAGGGTACGTTGCAAATGAAATTTAATATGCAAAATTTAATATAGAAAAAAAAACTGCGCACGTCTTCCATTTCCATATTCTACGGACACGTTTTGTTTTCTACAGCGTGAAGGATTGCGCGGAGATTTTCGGTTCGCGTAAAACTCATCTCTCTATCGCGTTGACAGGTTTCGAGCGGATCCCGTTCAGCGAGCCGCCGCGCACCGCTGTGCGAAATCGCGCGCGCGCCCGCGAGCAATTCCACGAGCACAATTATCGAAGCGAGGTAGAATGAAGCGGAGAAAAAAGAAACGAATAGTCGAGAGACGGGGAGGTGGAGAACCAATTCATTAATCAGCCTATTAATCGTGACTATATTTATCGTTGCTAATAGCTTCGGGCTGAGTGATAGTTAGGGGCTATCAGATTTCTTCTGCCCACGTGGGCGTCCGTCCGCGAGGCTGGTTGACCTATCCGAGTGATCAGGGAGGATCATCGGATCAACGATCGTAGTTATAGTAATTATTAATCACGTCCGGAGAGTCCGGGGCAAGCCTGTCTCGTAAAAGCTTCGTTGCGCGCTCTCCATCCACCTCGGCAAAGTAACCGCCGACTGATCACCAGAAATTCCTCCGGTATATACCCAACCGACTGTACAGGGTGGTCGCGGTGCTGCAGCTCGGCGATACTCTCGGCGGCACTTTCGCGCGAAAAACGGTACCGGCGGGGACTCGGACGCGAGAGTTGTCTCCCACGCCGGAAGCGCACCTGCGTCCTCGCGCGGGGTAATTTCGAACGCGTTTCCGCTCCGCTCGATCTATCTTTACGAAAAAGGTCCGAACGAGCAATGCAGATGGAGCGATTACCCGCGCAGCGGCTACTTCCTCCTTCTCTTCCTCTTCCTCGACTTCGCACCTCACCTCCTCTTAATCGTCCCACGCCGAACTCTGTTTTATCTAGAAGGCATCGCGTTCGTCGTCCTCGTAGGAAAACACGAGTTCTCATCGATTTCGTATATCTTGTTCTTCCTTTCTTTGCTCGCTTTTTCCTACACCTAATCGACAAAACCCCGCGACGCGCCTCTTCGTCCATTTACGTCGCGCCAAACAAAACCCCATTCGTTTAGTTGACGCGTCACTGTCACGCTCGTCGGGTAATTTTTTTACTGCCAAATTTCCTTGTAATTTCATTCCCTTTCCGGAATCACCATTCGAATCGTGATGACCGCGAACGATCGCAGACGTTTTCGAAACATTCGAATTAACCGTTGCGCGTTACTACTTCCCATTTGTTCTACCACGAAAATGTGTGAATCGCATCGACGACTTTCCTACTTTTTATCGCCTCACAGTCCCAAAGAATCATCGTTCCCCTGTCCCTCCTCCTCGAGTCTCCAACGACGCTGATTCATCCGCTGCTAAAGACCCGTCAACCGCTCTCTCTCTCTCCTCGACGCCGTTTTCCCGTTGACCATTCCATGTATCTCGTTGCAAAGCGAGGAAAGTGACATTCGAGCGTGCGTATACAATCTTGACGGATAGGGAAACAGGAGAAGGAATTCTCGATCGGTGTCATCGGCTCGCGCAGGTGAGCCGCGTCGATTCAAACTGTCGCACGCCGCAGCAGGAACGAGACGCTATCAGCCTCGAGAGAGCGAGAGTTCGGCAGCGCGCGCGCCCATCCGTGTGTGTGTGTGTGTGTGTGTGTGTGCGCGCGCGTGTGTGTGTGTGCGTGCGTGTGCGTGAATTCCGAGAATTTGTGGCGTGAATGATCTCGGTGCAACGGGCACGAGTGGCGTTGGATCGCCTGGAATCGAGTAAACTGCTCGAGCGTCGATCAGCGGGTGGTCAAAAAAATGGTGGGTTAGCGTCGCACGATCGAGCTGCCGGCACCTCCGCGAACGGGTCATATTCGTCCGTCTGTCAACGCGCAGCTCGCTGCCCCGACGAAATTTCCATGGAACTTGTTAACGCCACCGTTATCGACATTGTGAAATCAAAGCGTACCGGGACTGTACCTCCGTAATGTCGGACGTTTTACATCCACTCGCAACAATGAGTCGCGAATAAAAAACGAATCGAAGAGAATTCGATCAGCGAAGCTTTGTTAATCGTTCGTCGAATCGTAGCCGGCAGGCCTAATCGTCCGGATTTGCGTGGAAGTCGGCCACGATGATTTATAACGACCCGAGTGTCCAACGGACGTCGTGGCCGTTGCATCTTCACGAAATAGCGTGAAATCGTTTATTTCACGGCATCGGCAATCGTACTTCCTTCTCAGTCGATGTTCTCCGGTCGTCGCTTCCATCGAAATTAGCGGCACGTGAATCGCTCTCGCTCTACTAATCGGACTTTCCGTCTCGTATTCGTTCCCCGAATCGGGGAAGAATCCAAGTACCGAGGCGAGATTCGACGAGTCCAACTCCGTCGTCGGAGTAACAACGCATTTTCGTCGCCTGTCTCGTTGTATCGACGCGAACGGAACGTAGAAGTTGCGACGCGCAACCAGGTGAAAGTATGAGAGAGCCACTATTCGCGATACGCGGCTCTAGGTGTGGAGACTTCGGAAACGAGTGCAACGACGAGAACGGGAACGAGAATAGATGGGCATGCGGCAGGGAAATATGGCTCCAGGCCACCTAAAACGTTAACTTTAGACTCGACTCGGCTTTGAAAATCCGGTCAGATTCCTCAAAGTCGGAGCTGCTCCACGTTCCTCGAGGTATCTTCGCGTTCGGTTGGCGTCGTCGAGTATCTACGAAGGGCACCGGCTAGGTGAGGGTCGACCAAAGGATGGGAAAAATGTTAATTAATAAGGGTACTGCAATCGCGGAAGGATTATGTGTGTATGATTACGAGCGCAGCTTCGCGATCTTCTGCCTCGCGTCTCCGGCTTCGCAGTTCCGTCTTACCGTACCGCGCGGGGATTCTTCTCACCACCCACACTCTTTGCTCGCTCGCCTCGCGCAAAGCACCGAGACGATGAGGGCTACGAGCGACCGTCCGATTCTCCCGAGACGGGGAAACTATATTTACGAGCGAGTTTACCAGTTCCTCCGGTTCGAAAGCCGGCGCGTTACCGTGTGGAAATGACGATCTTCCGGAGCGACGTCGACGTTCGTCGTCGAAATTCGATTCGTTGTCTCCGCGCGTAAAGTTGATCGAACTCGCGAGCTGCCGCAGCCTATCGCCCGGGAGACTACATCTCGAGTCTTTCGAGAGAGGTAGGCGCAGGCAGGCCACTCACGCGGTGCAGCCGACCGCGAAATCGACGCGCACATATGAACCAACAGTTCTTCGTTGCGGACGAAGCGGAGCGGAGAGAAAGAGAGAGAGAGAGAGAGAGAGAGAGAGAGAGAGAGAGAGAGAGAGAGAGAGAGAGAGAGACCCTTTCCTTCCACGGAGAATGGGGGGCTCGAGACCTCCGGAGGCCGGTTCCCCGTCCCCCTCCGCCCCCCGATCCCCCCTACGAACAAGTTCATCCGGCTCGATCCGTGTCCACGAGGCTTGACGATGCGTCGTCGACGGCCGGGACTCCTCGCCGCGGCGTCGGATAATAGGCATTTTGTACGCGGACGACTGTTGTCGTTGTCGCGCATCGAGCCACCCGTTTCTCGTTTGTCGCTCGACAGATTGAAAAAATAGTACGAGGTACGTCGAATGTTTCCAAAAAACGTCATCGCGACTCGTCTTGACGAGCGATAATGGACTCGGCAGCTTTACGGACGCGACGAATCGGTATCGTACCGTAGTCGGATTGTATGGCAAGTATAATTCGATTCGTTTCTTAAACGAGTCGAGCTGGACAAAAATTCGTAAACCCGTTGGCATTCCAGATGCCCTTTAGTTCGCGTGTCTTCGAGTTTGTTTCGTAGCCCCGACGTCTTTCGTTCTTCGGCACAGATCGTCGCGTTTACCATCGTCATCGCGGCTACGAGAACGAGCCATGTTACGTAATCGCGCGAGAGACACAGTTTTCGAGTTTATCCGGAAACGTGGCCAAGAGATATGCCTTCCTACGCGGGGTTCGCGATGCCTAGTCGCGAGGAACGACAGCGGACGGCGCGTTCTGCGAACGACACACGCGTGACCCACGACGACCGTGGCGAATCGTGCCTCGGTTACATTACACGGGGGAATCTGTGTCGCCGTTCTCCATTGAACAAAGATTTACGTAACGGCGGTGGAGTCCGGTGCAAGGTTCGCGCGTAGACCTCGCCCCGTCGTTCGTTATCGACGCGGGTAAAAAACATCGGGATTCGGGAACGGATCACGCGCGCGGGATAAGATCTCACGAATATATCGCCTCCGACGCGAACGAAACGGAATCAAAAATGTCCTAGCGGGACTTTTTCAATTAACCCAATTACCATTTGTCCGATTAGTCTTTCGGAGAACGTACGACGATCCACCAACCCTAAACTCGGTGGCTCGCGTAAAAATAGGGATTCACACGCGAAACGAAACACGCGTGATTTACACCGTGATCGAAGATACAACCTTCTCGTTCCGAGACCCCGAATCAATAAGGATTCCCAGCCATACCTTTCGCGAGAACGCGTGTTACTCGGCAATTTATCCAAATTTCTTCCAGGCGTGATTAGGTGTACGGTCAATATCCGTAATAACAACGACCGAATCTGTAACCCACCCCCCGTACGCGCAGCTACCTTCTCGTGCGCGGACACGCGTACCCACTCGCGTATGTAGGTAGGAATGATAACGCGCGCGCCACGTGGTGCCACGTTCGTAATCGTCGGCGAGCTTTCCTCGTTTCTTTGTTGTCGAACGAGGGGAAGGCCGAGCCCGAGCGCCCGAAACATGTCCGATTCACGTTGACGAGACGGGAAGATTTTCAGCATCGTTAATTACGTCAGCGAACGGATATAATCCGGAATACCAGCGATAACGATTGACCGAGATGCGGACGTACGACGAACCGGTACCTCCGCGCATCGCAGCGGTACGCATCGTTGAGCGAGTTGGGGCCGCGCGATTGATGCAAGCTCGATAAGGAAACGCGCGGGAAACTCTGCTCAAAATTTGCGACAACGCGGAGTCGCGGTCAACGCCTACGTCCGAGGTGATTTCTCGAGTAATTTTGAGGCAAAAATTGATAGTCGTGCCGTTTTGGCCCGGCGTGCGTGTACGCCGCGTGGCGTAGAGTGCGGCGGCGGTGTTTCTTATGCTGTAAAGGACGATAATGACGTCGGGCTGACGATGCATGCGAAGAAACAACATTCGTGTATAAAACGACCCCTTGTTGGTACGGCTAATAATAGCAACAAATAAATGAATTAATTGCGCGAGGGTAGCGGGGTAGTTTTTGGAGGATGGGTGGGGGGAGGTCGACTCGGTCTGATCGCCAGGCACTGCCGCGTTCGTGCCGGCCCTGCCTTCCTTCCTTCCTCCGGCGCGGCTCGACGGGACGGGCAGGGGGAGGGGGACTCGAGGGGGATGAGAAAAGCGATGCCGAAGGTGGAGGCTCGCGAGGGTTGCAGGGAGGAGGCGAGGTGGGGGGACAAAGAACAGTCGTAATATATGCTTGCCGCTGAGAGAGAGACTATAAAAATCAATACCTCAAATTACCAGGTCGTGGTTAATTTTCTTCAAGCAACCGACGTACCGACTCGCCCCAACCCTCTTCCCCTGCCCCGCGCGCGCGCTACTACCCTCCTCGTCTCCGCGCCGTTATCGTTCCACGTTCCCCGTTTCCCTCCGTCGCCGACTTGGAATTTGCCGCGTTCGCGTGCACTCTTCGCGATGTTACGTTCGATGACGCGTAGCGGCATGCCTGCTGCCTCGTCTACCTATCTACACCCACGTAGCCGCGAATGCCTGACTCGGACGATGGGTGGGTGAGTCGACTACGGGAGAAATAGTACGCTCGTCGCGTCCAAGGGATCGCGAGAACGTTGACAGTGGAGTCACGAGGCGAGGACCAGCATCGGGATCGACGAGGTGGACATTGCAAAAACAACGAATTGATCCGATCAACGTTTAGGAGTCGGTGCCTATTTTCACCAACCCCATTCGCAGCTGGACCACGCGTCGTCAAAGCTCGGAGCATTCTTCCGATAGGGTGCGAATGGCCCCTTTGAAATTACACCCCTTTTTTGTTATTGGTTCAATTTTTTGAAAGAAAAGTCAGATCTAGTACCACGAGGTCGTATCTGCGAGACATGTTGCAACGGATTTTCCTCGTACGATGGATCCCCGAAATATCGCGTAAACATGAGTTGGAAAAAAGAAACGAGGTGGAAGGAAAACGCGAACATAGACGGTGAGAACGACGTTCCATGTAGGTACGTTTGTCGCTTTGTCATTCGACGAGATTGAAATTCGTACTTCTACGTAGCGTTCAGCACCGAAATATGGAAGGAGAAAAAAAAACAACGAACGTTGATCGCGAAGTTTCCTCAAAAAGAATGCATCGATCAAACGTTGAGTCGAGGTGAAAGTTGAGGGAGACAGAGAGAGAGAGGGAGAGATACATAGATATAGTTTGTTATGCCCATGCCGATATTGGAGAAAAGATACAGAGAATTAGTACAGGATAAAGGAAGAAAAACAGAAACGAAAAAGCGAGTAAGCAAACAGAAGAGAGAGCGCGCGCGCGAGAGATAGAGAGAGAGAGAGCGAGAGAGAGGGAGCATAACCTGGGTCAAGGAGTGCATGGTATTCGAGTTCATTGCTACCTTCACTTGGCATGTTAAACGTCGTGATTCGAGAACATCGGCTCGAACCCATCCCGTTGAATCGCTCGCTTATTTTTTCCTCGGTCTTTCAATTCTCTCTACAGTTATCCCCGAGAGGTTATTCGTCGGAAAGTCTACGATCTCCTCGTGGCAACGCGATGTCGTGCATCGGTCCAATCTTCGTTAATTCATCGGCATTATCGAATTAAAGTTCCGCGTGAATTCTGTCGCTACAAGCCGTCGAACGCAGCTTCTCACGGCCGATAAAAATCAGCGCCGAGCGTCGTTTCCGTATCGGATGAATTCCAAGGTCAGCCGAAGAACAGCCTCCCTCGGAGAATATCCGATATATCTTTCCCGAATAAACGTATAATTAGCTTTCCGGAAAATGACGCGCGAACGACACGCACCAACCTTCACCCGGCAATTCGCCGAGAGAAATACCCCGCGACCGGGATTACGACGAGATTCGGCTACGCGACGAAAGGGTTGCAACCCCTGCTTTTGATTTTATTGCCTCCGGTCTCCTCCGTCTCATCGCGCCGCGCCTCGCCGACCTCCGCTCCGTTTTTTCACCCCTCATCCTCCAACCGTCCCGGATTTCTCGGTACAGCGTTCATCTTCGTCCTCGCTCTCCTCGCTCTCCTCGCTCTCTCTCTCGCTCGCTCGCTCCCTTCTCCCTCGCTCTCGCGGCAGCCAGTAGTAAACTTCCATCTCCATCGCACTTTCTCGCGTCCGCGGCGTGTCCGTTCCTCGCCTCTTTCATATTTATGGCCAACTGACCCGCGCAACGGCGTCCAGCCGAGGGGCTGATCCACCTCGAGGTCACCGTCAAGGTCACCCACAACGATTACGCGTCACCAGCCTGTAAATATTCCACCGCGCCGGTTTAATCATCGATTCGTTTCGAGAACCACGTCCGCGTCTCTGTCCCCCGATCGGCAAGCGGTCCGGTTCGTTTCATCGCTAGTCGGACGAACAACGACGAATTTTGCGCGACTAGCTCTCTCTCTCTCTCTCTCTCTCTCTCTCTCTCTCTCTCTCTCTCTCGATAGAGAAGGAAATTCCCCCCTTCGAAAACTGTCGCCTGTCTCGCGCGAACAACGACGATAATTATCGCGGATTGCGCAACGACGAGGAGCGAGGACCGACGAAAGTTGACCCACGATGGGGAATTATTCGAAGAGCGCGTAAACGAAACTCTCTAACAAGAAGAAGATCCCTTTTTTCGGTCTGCCTCTCTCTCTCTCTCTCTCTCTCTCTCTCTCTGTCTCTCTCTCTCTCTCTCTCTCTCTCTCGTCCTCGTTCCTCGTTGATAATCGGTGGAATTATTCATGCCAAATAGTTCGTAAGTTGAACTTTGAAAAATGCAAAACGCGCTGTAAAGCGGTTTGAAATATGTCAAAGTTGATAGAGTTCGATGTAACGGTATCGCGTGCGGCATGATAATGAAGGGTACGAAGGGGTCGGCGGGGGGGGGCGAGCCAGTCATGTCGTCGCGCGGTTGTTTGATCGAGTGAATTTCGCGTCGCGCGTCGTCGAGTTTCATTTTCGGATCCTTTTTACCCCTCGCTCGTCCTAATTCCCTCGTACGCGCGCGATCACCCGCCCGCCTCCCCCGCTATCGCGCAACCTTTGGACGCCGACTCTTCACCCGTCGCACTTCACTCGTTCGCCTCTTCAGCCATCAGCCAAGCACCCTCGCCCGTCTCTTCCCAGCTCTCTAGACTCGCGTAAACTCCAACCGAGCACCGAGCGGTACACAAAAGATCTCGCGTTCTCCGTCCGTCCGCCACCAACTTCGAGGCACGATGCTGCCGCGGCGTCGAAACTACGCGGGTCTATTTTTCGTTTCACCCAAAAAAAAACAAAAAAAACAACAACAAAAAACAGGACGGATCTTCGGATCTTTGGAACTTCTCCGACGATCGAATTCAGAGACACTCGCCTTGGAAACAATCTATGGGACAAATTACCCGGAGGAACGACGAGATGTCCGCGGAGTCGCGTAAATTTTCCGGCGATCACGAGGAGCTCGGTGATACGCAGACGCGTCTGGAGAATCTCGTTGTATCGCGTCATCTAATCGCTCTCCGGCAGCTGGGGAAAAGTGACGCGATGGAGATTTCTCTGACACGATCCAGAGCGGGCGCGCAGCGTCCAAGCACGCGAGGCAGAGCGTACAAACGATCGAGCCGTGTAACTACTACGCCGACTACTACCGATATATTTACCTCGGCTTGAAAAAAGGCCAGGCGTAATGCTTGGGAATACACGCGTACCCGTATAATTTACGGGAAGGAACGATCGAAGTTTACATTTTACGCGAGAACAGCTCTGCAAGCGCAGTCCAACGCGCGCTCGCATATGGGTGAACGAGTTGTAACGAGAGAGGGAGCGAGAGAGAGAGAGAGAGAGAGAGAGCGAGTGAGAGGTAGGTGCGGTGTAAAACAGGTTCTTCGTTCGTCCAAAGACGGAGACTGACGGAGGAGGACGCGACGGAATCGCAGGAGGCTGCGAAGGTCGGAGGTTCGGCGCTCGAGAGTCCTGCAGGCGTGGAACTGACCATCGCACCGAGTTGCGGTGGTCAGGATCGGCCCGAATAAAAGTCTCTCGGGCGCGGGGCAGCGCTCGGCGACGGGGGATGAGGATCAGGATCGAGCGGTCGAGGTCACGGACGAGACGCGGAACGAACCGAAGACGGGGGACGCGGAGGTGGGCGTGGCGAGGAACGAGGGTCGAGAAAAGAGGGAAACCGGAGCAAAGTCCGAGAGAGCGAAAGTTGGGGTGATAAATAAATAGTGGACTCGACACCGGAGTCGTAGCGCTGGCACGCGCCTCCTCCGGCGATGCCACCCTTTCGCCCGTTTAGCCTCCTCTCCTCCCTCCTCGCCGCCGCTCCCTTGCGCGCTCTCGTTTCCTCGCCTTCTCGCTCGATTCGCGCCGGAGAAGCGAGATCGGAGGGGCACGAAGGAGCGCGGAGCGAGGGGTACGGGGAGAACGGGCGCGACGCGAACCTCCCGGCGTCGCGGGGGTAGTAGCACGAGCCACCGGCCGAAGTCCATCGTCGGCGCCGAGCGACGTCGCGCGTCTGGTCGTAGGTCAAGAACTCGTTTTTAAGCGCGATCCTCGCAGAAAAATTGGCGAAAGTTTCGAAGCGACGGAGCATCCGAGTCGCCGGGCTGCACGACGAGGAAGCGACGCGGGGAAATGAAGAGGAGCAACAAGCGCGATGGGAGGATGATCGGAATGCGAAGAATAAACGAGAAGACGTTGGGAGAAAATGGCTACGACGAAGAGCATCGAGATATTCGATGCCGCGGGACGCGCGACGCGTAAACTAGCCACGAGCCGGCGGGCCGGCCAAAAGTGTACCGCTGCGGCGCGGTAGGGTGGCAAGTAGTAGAGGTAAACCATTCGGTCGGCCTAGCGAGTTATTTGACACGCGATGTCGTTTGTCTCGCTGGTTCGTCCGCTCGTTTAAATGTCGGCCGCGAGGTCCGTCGACCCGCGCGGTATACGGGAAATGAATAGATATATCACGCACTCTGACGTAACTTATCAGCCTATATAGGTACTAAGTCTGCGTATCGGGTCACGAAACCTCGAGTGCATCCAGATGGAAAGACGCGATAGGTAGATTTTTCCCCCCGAGATCAAAGCATCGACCGCGGGAATGGAGCGGCTGGAACACGCGTAAACGGAGCAATTCCGGCCGTAAATGATAACGATAACGAAGAATTTCGCCTATGTGCGTCGGGGAGTGCGCACCCTAAAAAAAAGCGGTCAATTTCACACTTCGCTACGATGCGCCCGCAGCTTTGCATTTCCTCTGACTCGTCGGGGTAGTTCGAGAGAGAGATTCGTCTCCACTCGTTTTCACTCGATGTCGATTATCTGAGAGTTACGTTTTTCCTGATGCACACGATTAACGCAGATTTCTGACCAAGAAAAGATACTGACAGCGTGATCTCGCGCGAAATGTACCCACATCCACGACCGTGACGCGACTCGGAAGATGTTCACGATTTTCCGCGTCAGAACGGCGATGTAAGGACGGAGGAGAAAATGCCTATTCGTGAGAATATTTGTACAGTGAATACTAGTCGCGTAAAAAATTGTATGAATTCGATGGGTCGATTCGCCGAGCGGTGGGAAAAGTGAGCTCGAATTCACGTGGAATATGACTCGTCAGGGGAGCAATTCGGTTCGTGGTCGGACGCGCGGCGTATCGTCGTTGGTTACTAGAGAGCCGGGGGATACGAGTAGTCTCGAAGTACGAGCAGCATCGAGGAGGATGCCTGATCATAGATTTGGGCCACGAATGTGATTATCGTCGCGGAACACGCCTCGCTGGTAACATGCGCGCTCGTCCGAGTTTCCCCCCGTTGGCTATTTACCAGCGGTGTGCAGGTGCGAGGTGTCAGCATCTCCGCGCGCCTGCATTCTCACGTGTTGCTGTTCGTGCGAGTGGAGAGCTGACGAGAGCGAAACGAGAAAAGAGGACGAGTGCGCGGGAGAGAGACGGGATCGTTGTGCGATTCAGACTCTCAGGGATTCCCCAAGGGCAGCGGCAATAGAAATACCATACAACAGACGCGATGAATGCGTTTCCAGGGGAGAAAAATTTGCGTATCGTTTCGGCTTTTTCTTCTGTTTTCTGGTACAGCGAAATTCAAACGACTTCGCGATAATTACAAAACCGTGAGACTTGTGGCGGTGGTACTGATGAGCGTAACACACGTTTCGTCTTTATCGATCAACTCTCATTCAACTGCCCAAGGAAATCCGAACAAATTCTTATCCAACTTCGTCCCATTCGACTTATCAGGCCAACCGTAAAACAATATTCTTTTCAGTTTCCAAAGGAAAGCTACGCAGCGTAGGTACGTCAGAAATTTTTCGGCCTGCTGTGCGTATGTGATGATTTGATTATTTCATCAGCTGTTACGTTGCTGGATAATTCGGTTAATTTTATGGATCAAGCGTGACGAAAAGATAATTAAGCTGGTTTTGAATATGTATATTCGTCTGGTAGGAGGAAGGAATATTTATTGATCCATATATTTTCGTAGAAAATTCGAGAACCGTGTATAGACTGTTCGGAGTACAACTGAATCGGGCGAGGAATTTTATAGCGACAATTTGTAACTTTATTTCGTGAGAATAATTTTCTTGTCGTAATACGCGAGTGAAGAGGGCATCGCTGGTTCGGAGATGCGACTAGCTGAGCAAACCGGCGGGAAAAGGAGGTAGAAGCATCGGAAGAAAGACAGAGAGGGATGAAAAAATGGCTCGTTGTTAATTCGAAGGTTTGATACGTGACTTATTACAGTTGGATTCGGCGTTGGCGTGTATCAGTTGATTCGGTGCCATCCAGTAGCAGAATTGGTGGCTCCTCCCTCGAGCCGCAAAGGTTATAAATAGTACGAGATTCGACTGGGCAGAGGCGGAATGATAATATCTTCCCTAAAAACGGGGTTGTAAAACTATCATCTTACACCAGGTATACAATACTCCTCCGTCGTCTTTTGGCTGTAATCCATGCAAAGCTATAATAACGTAAAATGCGATCGAATCACGTATTCATAATCGAATCAAAGTTATTCAATCGATTTTATTAATGGGCCAACTTTGAAAAGATTTATAAGGTAAAATTCATGCAATAATAGCTCTCTAACCGATCGTTAGCTACACGAGACGAAGCCAAATTGGCTTATTCTTTCAATTTCTTCGTTCGTCGCGCGTGACGAATATCCTCGATGAAATTGACGGGCCAAGGAAAACGAAACGGGACAAATTGATCGGGGAGGACTTTTTTCCCCCCTGGATGAAAATATTTATGGGAGCGGCGAAACTTGGATACGGCGCGCGGTAACGAATGTTTCCAATTCATTTTAACGGATGGCGAAAAGACTCGTCG
This sequence comes from Arge pagana, assembly GCA_963969455.1. Taxonomy (NCBI): domain Eukaryota; kingdom Metazoa; phylum Arthropoda; class Insecta; order Hymenoptera; family Argidae; genus Arge; species Arge pagana. The sequence continues at coordinate 6,288,831 of OZ018311.1, read as the reverse complement.
ATTCGCGACGTTCTTCGACTACGCGCGAGGTCGTTCGGAAAATCAGCGACAGCGACGATGAAATCGCGGGAACGCGGTCGAACAAAGTTCCGTCCGGTTAGAGAGAACGCGTTCGGTAGTCCAGGGGTTTGCTTATGAATTTCGTGTAAATTTATCGCGCTGTCCGCGTATACGGACGGCGTGGTACAGGGAATATCTTGGTTCCCGGCGATATAAAGCAAAGCATACCTCTACCGACGTTCCGTTCCTCGCTTCCCGTTCCCTCTGAAGCGTTAAAACGGAGCCCAATCCTATTTAATTGCAAACATTCGCCCCGAAATTCAACGGCCGTCTCAAGACGGTCAGTAATTCAAGACAGGGGTTGCTCTCGGGTACCTTCGGATCGCGGGTTTCAAGGGAGTGAGTATGGGGTGAGAACGCCGAGGGGGGGGGGGGGGCGTTGCTCGGTAGGTACTACGGAGCTCCACGTGGGTCACCCCGAGACGGGTTGGGCTGGACGGAATGGAACGACGATGGCTCGTTCGTAAGTCGGGGTGACTTGCGGTCGTGTGCGAGGAAGAAGATAGGGTTGGCGGACCTGCACGGTCCGGCCGGTTTCCTCCTTCGGGCTCGAACATCCTTCCGTCCGTTCGTCCAGCTGGTCGTACCATCATCCGCGAGCGACCCACTCGTCCCTCGAAGGTCCAAGGTGGAGAGCGAGAGCGACGTCTCGGGCGCGGGGCCGGAGGACGAGACGAGGACAGAGGAACGGAGGAACGAGAACGCGAATGAGCGGGAGAGAGAGAGAGAGAGAGAGAGAGAGAGAGAGGGAGTTGGAGAGAGAGTGAGAAATGTTCTTGCACTTGCGACGAGAAGTTGCGGACCTGTCTCTCGCTCGAATCGTATGTACGTGCGAAGTACCCCTTGGCTTCGTAGGACCACATCTATCCATCCGTGTATACCCACGTACATCCGTACGTATCTACGTACATTATACGATATCCCCCGTACACGTGTGCGCGTAGAGGCGACTAGATGTACATAATATACACCTGCATGTACGTACGCGTATATGTATGTATGTACGTACGTACGTGTGTATGGACAAAGACGTTCGTACTACCTACGGCAAAGGCGCTGTCGAGGGTGAGATCTGGGACGGAAAGGAGACGCGAGGAGCCGGAGGGCCGGAGGTGGGGGTGGTATAGTTAAGGGTGAGGCGAACGCTGGCCGCGGAGTTACCCAGAACCGACACACGCGCGTCCATTTATTTCGAACACGAACGCGAGAGCCAATGATATAACGGGTGACCCATTTGTTCGGGTGCACGAGCCCGCGCGCCTACTATACTCGCACGGGTGCTCGACTGGAGTCGAGTAGTGTAGCGGAGTAGCGCACGACGCCGAGCCGATGGAGAACCCGTACCTACGGATACGATTATTTTTTGCCTCCTCGGCCGCGGCTCGCATACGTCTTCCGAACTCCGTTCGCACGACGGCGAGAGCCGATGTAACGCTAGTTCCGTGACGCGAGACCATGCGAAGTAATTACGCCGACTCGTTAATTAATGATTCTCCTTAGCGGCGCATTCTGCCGCGTTTAGCACCGACGCACGGCAAATAAATTCCACTTCTCGGCCACGGATTATTAGCGATCCTTTCTCATTCTCGTATCGATCACCACCGGACGCGGAAACGTTGCTTCTCGCCCCGCATCTCGCGAGCGTCGTTTACGTACGCGACGCAACAAATTTAGCGGCCCGATGAGACGCGATGACGATAAAAGTGCGAAGTATTCCGTCCTTGCTCGACGGAACTCCGCGACGCTGAGCGGTGGGAAATTTCGCTGCGCTGCCGAACACCGGCGAGTAGTAGTATACGTAGGATCCTCGCTATCCTCCCCGTATTCTCGGCGATGTCCGAGTCGTTTGGAAGATCGTCGCTGAACGATGCTCGCCACCGTGTGATTTGTTTTCGAACTCGGTCCATTTCACAGCTTCCATTGCCAGCTGGGAAAATATCAACGACCTCTCTCGCGCATCCCGAACCGAATTCCGAGACCTCCGCGCAATTTTCATCGCGTCATTTACGCTTCAGAGCTGCTGTTGGTCTTGGCAGAAATAATTGACGTTGCGAAGACCCGAGTGCTCGATTTATATCGATCGTTCGAGACGCGTGAGCCGAGTTCTGTCTTTTCGCGAGAGCTGTACTCGCGAGTCAAAATCGAATCAGCCGGTTGATCCCCGATCGATCCGGATCGTCCGTCGAGGTCACGACTAAGGGAGACTAGGGATCACAATGATATCGGCTATCCGAAACGTTCCGCGCGACGGCTTCGTCACAGTTATGCGCGAGACGACGGTCTCTCGCACGGAAAGAAAACTAATAACATCTATTCTGATAGTTACAGCTGTTATGTTAATATATTGAGTCTTATCATTTTAGATGGTAATATTTACTATCGAGATGGTGACCCGTATTATTAGAATGGTAGCTCGTACTATCTTCGTGGGTAAAAAAAATGATTACCTCAGAATTGTACTTGCTACAACGCCGTTGTAGCTGTTACCATCTACCATAGTTAAGGCAACTGTACGCGTTATAATTTTTCATGCATCGACGTTTTAATTGTTTGCTCCGCTGCGATAGGAATAAATGCCATCAGAGGATAGTAACAGCGACAGTTTTTTTTACTCCTTGTCCGAGAGGCGAAAGAGGGAAATGACACCGTGACTCGGGGACGCCCGTTGTCCGAACGATCGCGCGTAGCCCAGGGGCGGGAGCGGGGGGAATGATCTACATTTCGCACAGACACCCGTTAAATGACGACGGGTTTGTGGAAGGACCGTTGGACAAGCAAGTAAGGAGCTTTGACGTTCGTGTGAACTAATACAAGCGGGGAAACCGGGCCACACACATCGAGGAGCGAAATCTCACGACAAATACACACATATGAGGGCCACAATAATTACTATAGGTAGGAAAAGGGGGGCCTCGGGGTGGCTTGGCCGGCAATCGATACACGCACGCACCAACACACACGCGTTTACATAAGCAAAGCTCCTTGGCCGGCTCCCCGCGCCCACCACGGAGAACCCCTTAGCATCCCCCTCGCGCTCCGCGTCGCGGCTAGCCGTCCGCCTACTCCTCTTCTTCTTACTCCTCTACCTCCTCGCGCTCCTCGTCCGCCGCTCGCGTCCCGTCCTTCTCGATCCGCGCCTCACCGGCGTCGCGCGCTCTCCTTCTCGATCTCTCGTCCTCCTCGCGGCCCGCGCCGCGACTCCGCCGCCCCTCGCCGAGGCTGACTCCCTCCCGCCCCCGCTCCTCGTACGCCTCGCGCCCGACCGTTTCTAATTTGCATTCCCCTCCGTTCGCACCCCCACCCGCGACCCGCTGTCCGTCTTACGAGCTTTTACGCACACGCTCACGCACGCCACGGCGAGACAAAGACTACCCTTAACTTCGGGACCAGAGGAAGACGGCCAGAGGGTGAGATCGGTCCAGGGCTGTAACTATTCCCTCGAAATTAATGCCTCCCGCGACTCGATTCCCGTCCCACCCCCGTTCTCGCCCGAATCTTACCCTCGCTACGCCTCCGCCGCCGCTCGTACCATCGGCTGCTTCGCTGAACGCAAACGAGTCGGTAAAGAACCCAAAAAGCTTCCCAAATTTGAGCACGCCTGAAAATCCTTCGCGGCTGACAATTTTCCAGATCACTCCGTAGCGGAGCGTTTCGTCGATCCAACGCTTAGTATTCGCGCGTGAATCGCGCGTCCCCGATTTTGCTAATTTCGCATGAACGCTACGCCGTGAATTATCAACCCTCGAATTTAGAATAGTGAGCCGAGCACGTACGACTCGTTCGATTTCGCTCGGCGATTTTCCCCGATCGGCCGATATAAATATACATGCGTATACAAATACGTATACGCAGCTAAACGACAGACCTGCGCGTACGAGGCATGCGAGACGTCGAAAAATCAGGCGAGCGTTGTCGGAGATGTGGGTCGCGATTGACACAGATTTTTGGTTCGACTCGCGAGCAACGAGGGTGGATGGAAAGAACTAAGGTCGATGAGCTGCGACCCACGCGCGATCGAGTCCCGTCGCGAGTCCAATCGAGGGTTCCCTTTTCCTCCACGTCCCGTGGTCATCCACCTGCGTGGGAAGCCAGAATCCGAGAGACGCACGGTGGCCGTAATTATCTAAACTGTGATGTAAGCTCGCCGAAGAAACCGAGGTTCGGCGCGATTTGCCTGGCAGTAATTCGTCCGAGGGCCAAAAGTGTACATATAGCGTGGGCTGCTCGCATCACTCATCAGCGGCGGCCATATTGCCTCCTCCAACCCCGGGCCACGCGAGAGTGCGAGCCCTGATAATTCCCCGACCCTCCTCGTCTTGCCCGCAGCATCTCGCGGACCGCGTCTTTCTCGCGCCACCTTCCCTCCGCCCGTCGCCCTCCGCTCGCCGTCCACCCCTCGCCGCCGCGTCTTAGTCTTATACGCGAGTCTTACTTCTTCTCCCTTCTTTTCAACCTTCCAGCCGTCTTCTTCCCCTTCTGCGTCTCATCGCACGTTCATCTTCGTCGCTCCCTCTTCCTTTCCACCTCCTCCTCCTCCTCCTCCTCCTGCTTACCCTCCGCCCCTTCTCCCCGTTTCTTCTTCTTCTTCTTCTCCTTCTTCTTGTTCTTCTTCTTGTTCTTCTTCTTCTGCCGCTTCTTCTTATTTAAACCCCTAGTGCGCGCGGTGCCCGGGCTGCTTAATGAGAACACCCCCTTCCAACCCTCGGCAAGCCCGTCAGGACGCTCGCGACTTTGCGTGGAGCAAGAAGAAGGGTGGCATAGGATGGCAGAGGGTGGCCAAAGGGTGTCTCGAGGGTGACCGAGGGTGGCGGAGGGTGCTACACCCCGCGACGACGACGACGAAAACGACTACGACGACGACAACGACGACGACGACGACTACGACGACGAGGGCGATGGGAAGCCACCACACACGCGAGACATTTTAGACTTTTCGTATCGATTAGCAAAAAATTAACATCTACGCCGGTTCGCATGATGCAGCTCCACCCTCGTGGTCCCCCTGCCCTTCGTTGTCCTCTCGGCCTCCCCGCATCCCCCGAGCGCGCGCCCCGTGCACATCCCCTTCGGACGCCCACGCGAAGAACTCGATTCTTAACGGTATACCTTCACGGTTGATCGATAGCGGTGCCGCGAGTACTCTTTCTCGCTCTCGCTCTCTCTCTCTCTCTCTCTCTCTCTCTCTCTCTCTCCCTCTCCCTCTCTCTTTCTTTCTCTCTCTCGCATTGTCATGGCTAGACTTGGTTCGCTTCCCGAGAACTCGAAACTTGTGTTATTGTTTCGTGCCTGGCCACCAGAGTCAGTCGCATTATTCAAATGCCCCCCGATATTAGATTACGTACGTTTCTCATTAATCTTACTACGACCCTGCACGTAGTAGAATCGCGACCTGGTGAAAATCGAAAGAACACCGCCGCCACCGGCCGATACGTAATTACAACGACGCACTGTTCGCGTGGCCGCTCTTTGAAAATCCGCTGCCGCCGTTTCCGGTCCACCTGTACGGCGGCGCGGGTCGTCGACTCGTCGACGACGTTCTCCAATCTCCTCGATTCCTTCGCACGAGAGTAGCAAAGATTCGCGCGACGGAGTACCACGACGTAGGTGGGTATATATACGGTATAGTATTACGGTATATCATTAGAGTTCCTATCGGCGACGCGACGTACGGCTCCAGGTGAAGAGGGAATGGTAAGCGAAGAAAACGTTGGGGGTAGTGATCTCGCTGAGACGGGACTCGTTTTTATTTCGAAATCGATACGCGGATGTCGATGAGGAATAAGGAAGCATCCTCCGCGAAGTTGAGTCATGTAAATGCAAATGTGAGAGACAACAGTCGCCGGATTTGCATGGAATATCCATTGGCGGAAATTTCGGCATGCGTAGAATTATCGTCGTTATCCGCGGTACGAGTCGCGACGGATGACGGACAGCGAGTATCTATCGAGGAGTTCGGCGCGGCGTTCATCGATTTCCCAGATCGACGAGATCGAGCGATCGGATAACCGGGTTCCGTCTTCGTTTCTTCGTTTCTTCCGCCCACTCCGGCACGCTCGGTATTTTCCACATTTTCCATGACCGCGAGCGGAACGGACTCTCGTAATTTTATCGACACCGAATGATCGAAGCGAGGCGTTGCGTCGGTAAGTTTCGAAACGTCGTTACTGTTACCGACGGTGCTCGAGATCTGGAGGCGGAAGAACTACCCCCTTCGCCCCGACGAGAAGTAGTCGCGCGAGATTTCGCGTGGTCCTCCGCCCGCAGATTTATCTGCCCTCTGCCCCCCCCGTTCATCTCCGAGCATCGACGCCGATACGTCGCTCGAGCGTGCGGGGGTCGAACGGAGGGCGATTTCGCTCTCGACCTCGCGCGTAGTTTTTACGTTTTCGAGGAAAGATTTTACAGCGTGTACGAGATTACGCCTTCCGCGCGTCCCGACGCCCGACTTCCCATCTCCGTTCCCCGCGACGCGTCGCGCCGCCAGCCACCGCACCGGCACACTCTCCTTTTTGGAGAAGAGCGCGCGGTGGTCGGGGGCACCGAGAGCTCTGGCACGACGCGGTTCGTGGACGAAGGGATCGTGGGGCGGCTGGGGGGTGCTCACGGGTCGTTATTTTTGTGCCTGCCTCGTCTTTAATTTCTCCCCTCTTTGCCTCCGACGAGCGTCGTCCTCGCCCCGTCGCCCTCGCTGCGCCCCGCGCGCCGTTTCCTCGCCCGTCGCGACGCCGACGCCGGAGAGAGAACCGGTGCGGTTGTCTTAGTTCGTATGCATATCTCTCAGTGCCTCACATATTGATTCAGGGCGTCATTACGCGTCTTAGCTTGGCTCGGCCGGCGCTTGCCCACCCCCGTCGCCCCGCTACCGCCAACGCCACCGCCATCGCCACTAAACCACCCGTCGGCTCTCCTTCGCCGCCCCTCGCCCCGCGCTACCTTCGCAACCCCCTCGACGCCGCCGCCCCCCCTCGCGAGGAATCTCTGGCCAGTCAGCCTCCGTTGCCTTGTCCTCCGAGCCGGATGCTTCTTACATGCATGCACCTGTCACATTTATTACGATCCTACGCACGTGACCCACACCCGTTGGAAGCTCGCTCGTAACCCGATTACGCGAATACGTACGTAACCTCGCGTACGACGACCTCGACTAAACAGGACCACGACGATCGGATCTGCTTTTTTCGTTTTCCCTTCTTCTTTATTTCCCTTCTTCTCTCTTTCATCCAAACGATCGAGGAAAGCTCCGTGAGATTTTCTATTAGCTTTCCCGCGACCGTGAGACGAGATACCACCGAAGATGATGGAAAGCGTAATCGTGTGTTCCGTTACAATTGCTACGTCAGTGGTAATCCTCGATTCTGTAGTCGGATGTATCCGCGTTCGATCCCTTCTCAAAACATTCGCTGACTATATTTGAATTACCCCATAATTATATTGTCCCCCATAATTATATAATTATATCGTCGAATTTTTCGGTAACGTTGGCCGAATTAGGAGGTGGCGAGGCTCGCGGTGGGGTTCGTATCGGGTAGACCGGCGTACGTCTCATTTCGGAGTGACTTTTCAGGCGAAGTCGAACTCCATCTCTGATCTGACACCAACGGATGTTTCGGAAATGCGCGGACCGGAAAAATCATCTGTATCGATCGCAAATGTCTCCTCTTGTCGTACAACTTCGGAAACAAGCGATCGGTAATCGATGCACCGATTTTCGCGGAACGCGATGCGATGCCTTCGAGTTTCCACGTTTCACTCCGTTTGATTAGGCGAATTCGCACGGATCATCGGGAATAGTATAGCCGACTCGCGCGGAAAGCATGGGGGGGCGAGGAAGGTTCGGTGGAAAATGAACTCGAGGAGCCAGTGAAACTTCCTAATCGCAGAAAGGAACTCGAAAGCAGCGATCAACGACGGTGTCCATCCGATCGCCTCTCTCTCTCTCTCTCTCTCTCTCTCTCTCTCTCTTTCTCTCTCTCTCTCTCCCTCTCTCTCTCTTCTCGCTCCCCCCGATTCGACGACACGGTGATAACGATGCTTGAGAATAGCGGCAGAGTAACAGACTCTCGTCCAGATCCGAGAGCGGAACGCACAAAAGTTCAGACCTTCCGTGAAAAACCCCGGAATATCGGTCGTTGGCGCTCGAACGATGCACCCACGTTCGCGTCCGGGGTGAAGGAAATCTTCGATCTTGTCGGAGGCAAAGTTGAACGATATGTTAAGCGATCTGCCCTGATTACCCCGCTCACTAGCATCAATCATAAGCTGAGATCCGCGCAAGAAGGCTTAATTATTCAACTCCGTGCGCAGAATCAATTTACGCGGAGGCAAATCTTACAAGCTGAGTAACGGATTAATTGTAGCGAGCTGGGCTCGATCGCAAGTTTCCAAAATGGAATAATTGATGGACGCTCGTTTTTGAGAACTCGCAGCAAAACGATACGAAGCAATTATTGGTATATCCTACTTCTCCGCAACGACGACGAAACCTGTCATCATTTCGCGTGCATCGCGCATTCTTCTTTCATGCTGGCAAAACATCGCGTATCGTAGCACCTTCCAAGTATCTTACTCGCGATACGACACGAATCTAACGACAATACGAATGCAGTGACAAAGGAATCGGGAACATCAACGGTTGTTCTTGTTGTTACAATTTCAGAAGTACAGAAAAGTAATTCGAGAACCTGCAATTTTTTTTACGCGTCTACATCGCATCATCGATGAAAAAAAATCTGGAAACAGAAATAATTAGCGATAAGCGTAATGGTCGAACGTAAGATCGTGTCGTCGAATAAAAATTCGCAGCAATTCGGATTCAGTCTAATTACAATCCCGTTCGGTCGACTCTTACGCGATCTACTATTAGGCTTGACATTCTATCATCGAGAAGATTGGGCAACGAGACATTGTTGGGTTGTCGCGGAACGATCAACGCAAAATACGTAAGATACCCAGCGCCAAAATATCGAGTAGCTATTACGACTCGACCCTTCGCAGAGACATCCGGTTATGAGGGAAACAATATCATACAACACATAATATACATATTATAATTATGGCAAAAATATCAGAGAATCATACAAATATTATCGTCGCTTCCAAAGAAACGTGACGCGCTGCCGAAACTAGCGCTGCGGATTCAGAAAGCGAAATAGTTGGCATCTCTTCTCGTATCGTTCGCGATTCTGAAAAGGCTGCACGTTATTTACGACGTTGTTTCACTAACAAAGAGTAAATGTTCACTAATCTCGAGCAGCGACGGCTTTTGTGGCGTAAAATGAGTCCGATAGATCCTCGACCTACCATCGCATCTTGAAATCTAGAATTGCCTTATCGTAACGAGGCTACGATGAGTAATCACTCGAAACCATAGTAACTATTCATGCCGAACAACGCTCGTTAATCGAGTTCAGCGTAAAAGATGCACGCCAATAACAATCCGCTGGATTCAGATTCTGGAATCGTATCGGAATCGGACGAAAATTACCACCAGTTTCTAAAAGTCGAACCCAATTTCGCATTCTTGTTCGCGATATTCCCCGATAATTTGAGCATCCCCGCGGAAATCGTCTACATTCGCGTTGAGCGATCCGGTTCAGCGATAATTCGAGAGAATCTCACCAAACCTCGGCGTTCGTAAGCGTGCCGCTCGAATTTTTTGGAAACGCGATTGAAAATTCCCTTTCCAATCCAAATCGCCCGCCTCGAACGAACGATTAAGCAATCGCTTGTTTACCACACGAATTTGTGATATATGATCAGAGCGACTCTAGCGCCATCTCGTTCGTGCTCGACTAACCTACGTCGTTGATACGTCGAGTGAAAGATACCGACGTTACCGACCGCTGAGACGAGCCGCTCGTCTCGCCTTCCAACAACAGTCATCTTCGCAAACGTCGAATTCACGTTGCAAAAAGCGGCCAGCTTGCGAATTAAAAAGAGAAACGATGGTAAATTTGTGAGGCGAAGTTTCATGTTCGTTGATCTTTGTTCGATACTATGAACCGTGAGTCGAGATACGAGAAACTGCCGAGCCTCCGGTGGGTACTTTTTCCGAACGACCGTACCGACTGCTGATAGAGTTTCTAGTTATTCGTAGAGTCTGAGGAATGATCGATGGATCCACGAGACACGTAGCTCGGTGAAACGGTGTGACACGGATCGTATCGTAAGTTGGTGGTTTTTTGTTCTCTCTCGATTCGTTCCAAGTAAATTGATGCTCATTTGTGATATCGACGAGGTAAAACGACCAGCTTCGAAATACATCAGACGTATTGAACATCGAAACATCAGAATTCGGAATTCGATAATACGGGTACAAATATGATAAGGATTGCATATATTGCGGTGTTTCGCTGATGCCTACCGTACACGTTTCTCATTCGAATTTTGTCTCGCACGATTGGCATGGATTGAATTTTCAGGGGTTCTTTTCACGAGCCGCTGATCCCGATTACGACGAAACGTGACTCGACGAGTGGGGAGCTCGCCTCGATGTTCTTTCTTGAAACGCTCGCTGAACAACATCATGTTCGAACAAGAATGAAATTTGCGTTGAATTTCAACGAATCAATCGACAGAAAAGCTTGGAACCGGAGTGCCAAAGTAGCGAACGAAAACTTGACGGGGAAAAACAGAGATTTCACTAATTTCACTGATCGCAATAATTGAAATACGCTCGATTCTCTATTTTGCCACTTGAAACCGCTGAAAAATCACATTCGTAGACCACGAAATAATTTTGTAGAAGTAACAAGATTCATTTCCGCGTGTTCCATACGATTGTACTTCCAGTTCGAGAATAATTTCAGCCTAATCCCGAAATATTATCCATTCCGCTGAAATTAGAACGTGACGCGGGTTCGCCCTGCCAAAATATACGACTCGATCTGCTTATCGCCATGAAAAATAAAGCAAGCGTTTCCTTCCGCCACCATCGCGTACCAGGCTAACGATATTTAGCGAACTTACATGCGTACGAATTTTGAACGGTACCTTGATGAGAGTGAAAATATTTTTTTAAACCATCGCATCGAACGAATCAAATAACGAGCAACGAATATGCGTAGCTCGCGGGCAGCTCGGAATTTTAATTCGTTTCGTTCCGACCAAAAGTCGGAAATTCCAAGCCGAACAATTCATTTCAATTATTATCCTCTCCAATTTCGCACAATTATTTTTTAAGAACGAAAAAACACAAGTTCGACGTGGCTGTGTTTTATTTTCGGGAAAATTCGCTTCTCCCCGCGACGATCCAACAAAAGTTAGAAACAATCGTTTTTGACGAAACAATCGAAGATCGAGCTTCCAACAACGATGGAAATGGGAGAAACCAAATATAATTCGCGAATGTTGTTAGAAATATTTCTATGTCGTTTGATAAGCAGACCTCGGTGCTAGAAACAAAATTGTTAAACCCGAACGCTAAGTATTCGTAGGAATTGTAAAGTAACCGACGTACTTCGGAGAATTTGTCAGCGGCGCAACGTAACGCGAGCTTTTTAACGAAGAATCGTCTAGAAAATTGTTACATAAGGCGGAAAAATAATGAGACCGAGAGTAATTTTCGGACTCGAGCGTTATTCGTGACTCGTTTGCGAGACAAGTGATTATTAGCAGCTGCAACATATTTGCAAAGGCAACTGCGCGGCGTATTGCGAATCGCGTTCAAGTCGTACAGATTCAGCGAGAGGCGTGCGACATACAGTGGGGAATTGTATCGCGATGTCGCCCGCCAAGATCGTCGATCCGACGCGTTTGATATTGGTCCATCTCGCGCCGCTGATTTTTCAGCAACGTCGACACGCGCGAAGCGAGTCGAGCAACCTCCCTCGCACGGAAACATCCTATCGAGGAAACTAGGTATAATATTTTACGATCATGAAGACGTGGATTGGCGACTCGTATTACGACGACGAAGATTAGCCGTAGAACGAAGACACGAAAACTGTTGGCGCGCAGTAAAAAATAACGACGATCTCATCACAGCGAATTTACGACCTGAAAAGATCAAGTTCAAGGAAAAAATGTGTTTTTTTGGTAGCTCGCGCGATGATTTGGCAAGATCGCTAGGAAGTCCGTTGAATTTGGAAGGGATCGATAGATCCAACGGCCGAGGCGTCGCGACGGTGAGGTCGTAAAAGCTCGTTGTCACGGCGAACCGAGCGCGGTTGTCGCTTCTGGCAACCACTCGCGCTAAGACAGGTGAGAGTAAGTGACCCTCGTTAAATTATACACGCAAGATAATTAGTTCTCAAAGTCAGTCTCACTCGCCGCCTTCCACGTCAAGCAGAGCGCCCAGTTCCACGCGCTTCAAATATAGATCATCGCGGGGTGCGGAGCGCGTCGCGTAACGTGCGCCCCCTCGCCGCGGAATTTCCGGTATTTCCGAAAATCATTCCCCCAGCGAAATCCTCGACTTTGCCTTCGATGAATTTCCCCGAAATTTCCCGCCGGATTCTAACCGATTCACGCACACAAAGCGTTGTTTCTCGTACTGGTATAATTTTTTGTCAAAAAAAAATATAAAAATCCTCGATTACTTATAGAGTTGATGCGGCGATATTCATAGTTGTAATTGGAATCGGTCGATATAGAGCCGAACGGTCTAGTGTCGGACGTTCTTGATAGTCACGTCGATGACCTTGGCGTTGGCTTGAAGGAAGCTCTCGGGGTGAACGATGCGTCGATCGAAGGGGAAGCCCATGGGACGAAGATCGGGGTAGGAACCGTCCAGGACTCCGCAGTAGCCGAGGGATGGCATCTGATCGAACACCCTGACGTAGCTCTCGTGGACGAGGTCCTTGCTGGCATCGGTCAGGACGAGGAAGAGCTTGTACTCCATGCCATCCGGACGACCCTGCGGCAGCAGTAAGCGATGCGGGAAGCCGCAGTGTCGGTGGAGAGGATCCACCTCGACGCGCGGTGGTCGTTCCCCGGGAGACATGCGGAATCCTCGGAGGGCCTCGGTCGTCTGCTTCATCAGCTCCGGATAGCTGAGCGGTTCGGAGGCCGTGACCGAAGTGTCGACGCTACGTCGGGTGATAACTTGCGTGCCGGCCTTGACTGAATGACAACGAGAATGCAACGTTGATAAGACGTTTCATCGCAAAGCGAACGCACGACCGACCCGAGAAAAGTGGGAGCTCGGCAAAACGTATAAGCGAGGCGGAGATAGATAAAGAGATGAAGAGAGATTAGAGAGGGGAAGGGACGGAGAAAGATAAATGTACGTACGTTGGACTGGGAATCGATCCAATTCTATCATCGACCAACGAGACTCGTCCAGACGAATCTGCCCGCCGAACCAATTGTACGCCGGTAGCAAGAACACGCGAGCTATGGCTACGGTGTCCTTGTCGCTGGTAACGGTGGCAACCATCTTGAACGGCTCGTGATTCAATCTGGAAACAACCGCGCGAATGTCCACGGGTTTTCCTTGGACGGAGTTACCGAGATCGATGTAGCTCTCGTCGAAGTAGGTGATCAGCATGTTTGGCTCGGAGATCTTGGACTCGCCGACGACCTTGAAAGCTTCCACGGCGACGCCGGGGAAGGATACCTCCTCGTGGGTGTAGGGTCGCAGGCGGTCTTTGTGCTCCTTGAAGAGGTTGTCGATGTGTTTGTGTAGGCGGAAGAAGGCCGGGTCGCGCGTTGCCGTCTCGAAGTGCTCCATCACACCGGGAGGCGTGCCGTACTTGCCCTTGGGATCGGTAACCTTGGACAGAAGCAAATGAGCATCGTTGTGGAGGCTTCCGTAGAAGCGAGGATCCTTGCTGTTCATCGAGCTTTCGATGAGATTGCCCAAAATCTCGATGCCGTCGGTGTCGTTCAGGTGGTAGGTGTTACCTGAGAATGAAATGGACGTTTCCCCTTTACTATTATCAGCTCCCTCGACTCACCCGTTCTATCGCGATCACGCGGCCAGCACCTGGCGCGTAGCCTATCGTGTACAAATTACCTTTCCTGTCGCGGATGAAACCGATGTCGATGGCGTCGCGAATACGAGATTCGAACTCGATCATTTCGGCGACGCTTCTCTCGGGGATATCATGGAAGAAGACGTTGTCGGGACGCACGGGGAACTCCTGTCCACCAGGATAGACGGCGCCCGGGGCGAATCCTTCGATGATCGGTTTGTCCCAGTACAGCGGCTCGACGGGCGGCAAGTGATTGCTGAGTCGCTCGGCGTCGAATCTGGCCAAGAGTTGGTGATGCATGAAGAAGAAGAGCTCGCCGGCGCGGTCCTTGCGCTCCTCGAGCCAGAACGGGAAGTCCATGTGCCAGTGAGCGTGATGGGAGTTCAATCCAATGTCTTCGCCGAAGTAGGCAACGCGTTGCTCGGGATTAAGGATGCTGCCGGTGAACCTCATCGGGATGACCGTGGGTATCCCTTGCATTTGCGCCTGATAGGCGCGTCTGACGACGTCGGTGGTCAGGAACATTTGAGGGATGATCTCGTAGGCAGGTGGAAGCTTCAGCCCGCGGCAGTCCTTGCGGTGAACCAGGGCGGTGCCGAAGGCGTAGAGGAATTGCCTGTGATTCATCTTGTCACGAGCGAACGTCGCCAATCCCATGAAACCTGCCCACTTCTTGGCCGACATGAGGGCCTCGAAGAACATTTTCATCTGGTTTCGGTGTTTCTCGTCGAACAGCGAGAATATCGCCTCGCGCTCGAGAAACTTTCCGCTCTCCAGCTCGCGAAGGAACATCTCGAGCTTCTTCGCGTCCGCAAAGTCGCCGAGATTGCTGCGAGGATCGTATCGCATCGGAATGAAGAAGTCCTTGTGATCTTGGGCGGTAACGGCGAGAGGCTCGCTGAGGTGCTTCAGTAATTGCAGTACCTGAAGTTGCTGACGGAGAAAGAAGTCGTCAGCCATGTACGACTGCGACTCTGGGGAGCACCAATTGAATTTCAGCTTCAGTTTCAGTTTCAGTTTCGTGAAAAAAATAAACCGGAGAGATTATAATAAATATTTTTCCTGCGACATCGGCGCGGTGCCACGGTGTCAAGGTTTCGCGTCCATGTTAGTCGGATACCGCCAACAAAGAGAGCACATTGTAACGAAAAATAATCGGTTTAATTAACTTCGAATACATTTCGGGTCGCCCGACGTACGAAACATCGATAAGCGTCGTCGATTAAGCCGAAGCATCGTTAATCAATTTTTGACGACAATTTTTTACACCACGAATTATCGTCAAAGGTCACCGATCTACGATAACGCGACTCTTCTGCGCGCAGCGTTATCTGCGACGAAACGAGGAGAATGAAACGAGGTACGAAGCGAGACTTTCACACGCTACTTGTTGCCAATCGAATATCACGAGGATGAACTTTGACGTGTGATAAATTTCGGGCAGCCGACACGATCACCCTTGCCGATAAGTATTCGCCTTACGTACCAGCTAAAAACGCGTAGGTGTGCAAATTCGAAACGATTGGAAAGCTCCAGACGAAATTGTCGCGATAGCGGAATAAAATATCTCACCATCTGGACGGAAGGGGTGGCCAACGGCTGCAGCCGCGGCGAAGACCGCTGCGAAGAGTATCGTTAGTTTCATCCTCGAGGATGTATGTCTTGGTCAAAATGTCTATCGGTATTTATATCGGAAAATAGACGAAGATTCTTTCCTAGGCTGAGGCCGTGCGCAACGATGCGTCGTGTGCATCAGAGGGCCAATTCCATCGTCACTTTTTCCAACGGTCTGTTTTACTTTGACTCACTTTTTTCCATACTATCTCGAGATAAGACGGAACAGAGATCGTTTGCTCACCCACGTTTTTTTTTCCATCGCCTCCTCCTTTTTTCCCCTTGAAACTCTTCCGCTCCACCATGGAATTCCGGAGAACTATGTTTTCACGCGACAATTATTTCTACCCTTCCGATGCTCACTTTCGCTGCGATACGAGATCATCTCACCCTCGTTGTCGCGTACCTATCGATTTAATCCAATGAAAATTCGGCTGACGGATAGTTCGTCGCAAATATTCAGCTCGTACCTCGGCTATCCGATCGTATTCTCTGCTTCTCCGCGTGTTACGCAACGCGTCATGCTGTTTCTGACATTCCGACGTAGAACAATATCGACGAATATTCGCAAGGTCCTCGCGATTGCGTAAAATGCGATTCATGGTCGATTCAAAGAATGGAGATACGTAACATGGTAGGACGAGTCGAGAAAGATGTTCTCGGCAACTGGAAAATTGATGGTGAAGGTCTGATGGGAAAAAATTGGCGGCGCTCAGTCAGCTACATCTAACAAGTTTTGACGATTCACCGTCATATCTTCACGTCTTCTACTTTTTCCCACTATCCGTTCCATTTTTTCAAATTTTACGCGATAAGTCGTCCGATCCGCAATCGATCGAAGTTCGAAGTTCACGTCGCAAACCGCAAGTTTCGGTAAAAAAAAGAAACCGATCGATCATCTCGACGAGCAACATTGACGCTACTCACTTGTTGTTTGTCTTTTTTGCAAAATAACGACGAGAGATTAATACAGACGATACGCGAATAGCGTATTGTTATCAGACATGTCGGTAGGTGAAATTTTTGGGGGAGAAAAATTTCGCAATTCAGGCGTGCCATCGCATTTATCATTCTGTTGGAAAAACAACAAAGTAACACTTCGGTAACATTCGAGAGTCGGGTGATCGATAAATCCAGACACGTTTGATCGGTTTCTCGATTAGGTTGTCAAAACTGACGATGTCAATTATCTGCACGCAAACGAGCGAACCTGCGTAAGAAGAATAGAAACATAGTTTTTTTTTTCCTAAAAAGTTCCACAAGTTCCAACGGATGCATACGGACGAAACTAGGCGTGTGCGCTTATCCGAGTCGATGGATTAGTTATCGGTGAATACGTTATGAAAAAACATCGAACGGCAAGTAAGCGTTGACCGATAAGAGAGCAGACATCAGAAGCGAGCAGCTGACAATGAAATAACAAAACTATAAAATAAATACTTTCCATGTCGCTGTTGACTCCCGGAGATAGCGACATGAGCGCATCGAGATTATCCCAATTATCTCCAATACCAAAACCAAGTCACGCTCACGCGCGTGCTACGAGCGATTCGGCAAGCAATTATTACTCTCGAATGTATTTTTTTTGCTGATTTTATTTATGCGATTCGAAGCAGCGCTATTTTCAGAGAGGCGTATCGCAAACCTTTTTGGAAAGCTCGCGAAACTTTGTAACGATGACGTTGAACGGAATGATCGTTCGCTAACGGAGGGAGCAGAAGAACGGATCGGCAAAAATTTATAGCGAAGCGGGAAAATTCGTGCGTATGACGTAAGCAGTTCGACAAGAAATTTACGGTGCTAGATCCTCGTTCGAGGATCCTGAACGTTTGAAAATAAAAATCAGCCGACGATATTGGCGATGAATACGATGATATCAATTATCATTGCAGTTCCTCTTGGCGTGGCTCGAATTAACAATCCGCGAGTCCTGCACGAGTGTTCGAGAGTAGCGGAAAATTCATGTGCAACGCGTCATATCGTATCGAGTGTGGAAGGGATTAACGAATGTAGGGAGAGAAAATGGCGAGAGGATATTTGGAAATATTGATAATCGTTGGCGTAGCATAAAGTATTATTTTTCGGAACCCTGATCCGTTTTTGAACACGGATCCTCGAATATTTCCACGGAATGGAAATCTTCTCGACGTGCGTGCGCGTCGGTGCATCTGGACTCGACAGTCTTATCAACGAAGTACCGACGTCCAAAGCATGAATTACGTAAGGCCTAAAACACGAAGCGATTCATCGATAAACACGTGAATGTAGCTAATGCGCACGGCCCTAAGATAGACGATGCACACGACCTTCCACGACGCCTACGATGCGCTTGTGAATAGAGAACATCGATCTCTATGACTAGGATTCCAAGCTATATAAGTCGAGGGTAGATCGACGATAGTCAAACTCATCCGAGTTAAAACCTGGCTGACATCGAGAGTTGATGAGAAAAACACCATGAGAGCATTTAGCGTGATCGCCCTTGTACTAGGGCTGACTTGGGCGGCGGCAGCTGTGCCTGGTGAGAAAAACTACCATTATAAGATTTCGAAAACGAAAGTTGCGATTTTCCTGAACTCGAATATCGCGCCTTCCTTTGCACCCCACGAGCGCGGTAGAATTTTTGGAAAAACATCGGTCAAATCTGACCTTGATCTTGTATTCGTGTTTGGATTCCGCGCCAAATACTCGATCTTCAGCGACGCGATTTATGCGTTCAGCTGCGGTGCGGGGAATCGCGTAGAGACTCGCTCGTCGTTCGCATTATGTGTAGTGAATGGTGGAACTTTGTATTTGATCTGGCGGTGAAAATTTACAACGGAGAAAAATGTATTGGTTCTTGTTCCAGCGGATCGGGACTTTATACTGAAGCAACAGGAGATTCTTCATCTGTTGAGCAAAGTCCACGAACCTAACAGATTCAAGAGCCAGATCGAGCTCGGTAGCAAATTCGAGAACAACTTCGAGAGCCTCGTCTTCAAGGATGCGACCCCGGCACGCTCGATCATGAAGATGTACAAGGGTGGGAAATGCCTATCGCGCGGAGAAATCTTCACCCTCTTCAACGACGCTCATCGCGCGGAGATGATCACGCTATTCGAGGCTTTCTACTTCGCCAACGACTGGGACACGTTCCTCACCACCGCCGCCTGGGCTCGCGATCGCGTGAACGAAGGTATCTTCATCTACGCGTTGAGCGTGGCCGTTCTTCATCGCGAGGATTGCCGCGGCATCGTATTGCCACCAGCCTACGAGACGTATCCCCACCTGTTTGTGAATTCCCAGGTGAGCAGACGCCTCTTTTCTTAGGACGAGAACGAGTTGACGAGATCGAGTCCGAATTTTCCCCATTTCTCAGGTCATACACGAGGCCTACCGCGCGAAAATGCGACAACAACCCGCCATCGTTCGTATGAACTTCACCGGAACGATCAAGAATCCCGAGCAACGCGTAGCCTACCTCGGCGAGGATGTTGGCATGAACTCTCATCATGCTCACTGGCACATGGACTTCCCATTCTGGTGGCGCAGCGCCGATTACGGGCTCGAGAAGGACCGCAAGGGTGAACTCTTCTACTACATGCATCGTCAACTGATCGCTCGCTTCGACTTGGAACGCCTCTCGAACGAGCTGCCGTTCGTCGAACCCCTGTCTTTCGACGACGTGATCGTCGACGGTTTCCACCCGCAAACGACCTACCGCGTCGGCGGGGAGTTCCCATCGAGGCCGGACAACTTTGCGTTCCACGACTTGGAGAAGATCAAGATCAGCGACATGAAGGACTACGTTAAACGAATCGAGCAGGCCATCGCTTACGGTTACGTATTCACGAACGACGGTAGATTCATCTCGTTGAACGGCAGCACCGGAATCGACATGCTCGGCTCCATGATAGAACCATCCTTCGACTCGGCTCACCAGGACTACTACGGTGCTCTTCACAACTACGGACACATCATGCTCGGACAGATCACCGACCCGAAGGGCAAATTCAACGTGAGTCCGCTAGTCGTGCTTCGTTTACCCACAGGTAAACTCATCTTCCCTCCCCGGGCATCTCTAACTGATGCGAAATTTCGCTCCTCCTCAGCTCCCTCCCGGTGTGATGGAACACTTCGAGACCGCGACTCGCGACCCCGCTTTCTTCCGCCTCCACAAGTACATCGACAACATCTTCAAGAAGTACAAGGATTCGCTGCCAACTTACAGCTACGCCGACCTCGCCTTCCCCGGCGTCGAGGTCAAAGAGGTGAACGTCGATGCTTTGGCCACCTATTTCGAGAATTTCGACGTTGACCTGCTCAACGCTCTGGACGACACCGTTGAGCTCGAGGATGTCTCGATCAAGGCTCGCGTCACCAGACTGAACCACGCTCCGTTCACCTACGACATCAGAGTGAAGTCCGAGAAGTCCGGTACCGCTGCCGTTCGCATCTTCCTCGGCCCGAAATTCGACTGGTTCGGACAGGAGATCGACATCGACGAGAAGAGGATGTACATGGTCGAGCTGGACAAATTCACGGCGAAACGTAAGTACGCGAGCGAACCACGTTGAAGAACGACAGATGCTAACGAGGATGCTTTATCCTTCTCTCCGCACAGTTGAGATCGGCGAGAACCGCATCATGCGCAAATCCTCCGAGTCCAGCGTAACGATCCCGGATCATACCTCCACCAAGGACCTCTGGGAGCGCGTCTCGTCCGCTCTGCAAGGCGCGTCGACCATGGAAGTCGACAAGGATCATCGCCACTGCGGATATCCCGATCGCCTGCTGCTACCCAAGGGCAAACCCGAGGGCATGCCGTTCACCCTTTACGTCATCGTCACGGACTTCGACACGGAGAAGATGAACGACGTGGCGGCAGACTACAACTACGGTGGTAGCATCAGCTATTGCGGAGCGATGCGCGGACACAAGTATCCCGACAGCCGTCCCATGGGATTCCCCTTCGATCGCAAGATCAAGAATCCTGACACCTTCTTCATGCCGAACATGTTCACTCGTGACGTCACCATTACCTTCAAGGGCTAAAGGACGTCGAACAACGGAGGCACGGAGACGCGCATGCGCGAACCTTGAGACTGATATGCATATATACGTACCCTGAATGTGGCTATACACACGAAAATGCGATACTTTACGATGCAATACGCTGCGTTGACACATGAACCTGTATATAATAAACGACTTTGCTACGATAGAAAACGCTATTGATTGCTACATTCCTGCACCGAGTAGAGCAATACGAAGCTTCAACGATCTTCAATCATTTTTAAGTTTTTGGTGATCGTTCAAGGTCAAAATTGCGATTTTTCGCGAATAATTTCGGGGGTGTAAAACTACCTTGATGTAAAAAAAAAGACCGTTGGGGGAAAGAAAAACTCGTATTTCGACGAAATTCATTTGGTTTTTTGCTTTCAGAGGATTCTATCCCGAGATACGAGTGTAACCGCAAAGAATCTTTTTTGAAAGGCATCTTCGAAAACGCTCTATCCTATTTCTCAATATTTTTCTACCCAAATTTTACAAAATGGTCTTCTGATGTTACTTCATAATAAGCGAGATATTATAATAAATTTACTTTTCCCATATCTGCACGAAAAAAGTCCGAGAAAAAAGTGTTTCGTTTTAGCCGTCGGACCCGCACCCCCCGCCCCCTGAGTTTATCTTCTCGCCAAACGATACCTCTATCTGCTTCGGCGAGGTCGGCGATCGAGAATGTGACCTAACTGGCGATTTAATCGAAATTTGCAACTGTTTAATTATACTCATAAAAATACTGCTCGTGACAATTTATCGTGCATCGATAAACCTTGACCATTGAAAAGTATTATCGCGTGGCCGATTGCGGTCCGAGCAGCATAGAAATTTCTCAAATAGGCCTATCATTTTTGACGTTAAAACGAAAATTAGAGCTGCGTATTGGCAAATAATCTACTTGTAACGTTATGAAAATTTTTGAGAAAGATCAATTCGTTCATTAATAATGGGGCATTGAAAATTTCTGCATCGGTTGATTGAAAAATCATTTTCTACCCCCGCGTGTTACGGGGAGCGGCGGATTGTTGTTTGCAAATTCATTGCGAAGCAATTCGTAATTTCTTTCCAATTTCTTTTCGAATTTGGTTCGTCGCTTTGCTATGACCGGGGAATATTTGATGAAAATTTGTTCGAATTGCACGTATGTAATTATAGATTCGACAGTATGCGATGAACACGCGTTACGTACGACAAATAACTGCGTAACTAACCGTTCTCTCGATGAGCTTCCATAGTGACAATTTCACTGTATCGATACCCGCCAAATATAGTTGAATCAAATGTTTTTCGTAAAACTCGAAATAAAATAAAATGAAATAAATTCGACTCGACATAAAATCCCATACCCTCGAGTATTTTAGTCAAAGCAGGATCTGTAACGTTACGTGCAGACGAAAATTTCCGCGAACACGAGCACAATAAAAGAAAATGCCACGAACAAAAGCACCAAACCGAAAACTGTCACGAGAAAAATCTCTGTACATATTTTTCATTGATGAACAAATTTTAGAAAAATAGCTTAGATTATTTCAGTCTAAGAATTAGTAAAATTTATATTTTACATAGAAAAGCATGTACACGCGCGTAGTTTGTGATATGTACTTTGGTTGAAAGTCGTCCCCAAATATTAATTAGGTAAAACAAAATACAATATTTTGTGGTATTCTTATTCGTGATAGAATTGCGTTTGGTGCTTTTTTCCGGAGGAAATTTTTTTCTTGGCTTTCATTCGAGGGAAAAAGGTTTTGTTGCTTTTATTCGTGAATAGCTCGTTTTCGATTATACCTTTCGTCCCGGGTTTTTCGTGCTATTATTCGGTAGAACCGTCGAGAGATGACCTTGTCGATGAGCCGAAACGATTACGCGCTATTCTCGTAATACGACTCGGCAGTTGGCAGCAAAAATTCAACGGCGATGACAAATTTCTAATTATTTAGGACTCTTGTCTACGACTTTTTAGCAAAGCACCGCACAATGTGCATTGGATATCCTTAAAAAGGTCGAAATCAAGATGTACCAATAATAGGCTTACGGCAAGAACGGTAATTGGGTGCGTCTCGTTGCGGTACGATGGGTAAAATTTATTAGGAAACGGATAGGAAAATGTAGAAAATGGATCGGGCATAAATGAGCTTACGATGCCCAAAAATCCGAGCTTCGTAATGAAACCATATCGAGAAACGACGAGATCAGGGAGAACGGCTATCGTCATGAGATACTGCGAAAAACAAGCAGATAGACTACTGCTTTGGCAATAATTGTGGCCGCATCTCTGACCTGGGGGCATCTTCGACGGTAATGAGAGAAAAAAATATCTGCGATTGTACAATGTAATCGAACGATGCCATTCGCAAGCGTCGGCCACTCGAAGCGAATTTGATAAGGATGAGGTGATGATTTGGTATAAAAGTTGGAACGAGCCGGTGAAACAGCATACACAGTACCATTGTATCACAATGCGTTCGGGTCTCCTACTGTTAGCCCTGGTGGCGGCTGCCACAGCCGTTCCCGACATCACTCCTATTGTTGGTAAGTAGAAAACTTCTACTCAAGCTAAGATTTCAAGGCACATTTGAAAATCACGGGCCCACGTTTCGAACGAAACATTTCACCTACGGTGAAACTCGAGTCGTTCGAAAATGGAAGACCCACGTTTTTCCGAGGGGCTCGGACTCGATTACATTAATTTTGATCACATTCGTTTCGATTCCCAGCGAACAAGGAACTCCTAGAGAAGCAGGAGCATGTGTATTATCTCCTGAAAAATCCGCTCCAAAATATTCCCGACAAAAACCTGGAGACGATCGGCAAAACCTATGATATAGCGAAGAACATCGACAAATACGCTGACAAGGCTGCAGTTAAATGGCTGATCGAAGTGGGCAAACTGGAATACTACAATACGAAGACCTTGCCTTTCACCATCGTGCGCCCCGAGTTCCGCAAGCTGTTGATCATGCTTCTCAGAACTTTGGTCTCAGCTGTGGACTACAACAGCTTCCTATACACATCTTCCTGGGCTCGGACGCATATGCCCATCGAATACTTCGTCCCGGTAACGATCGCGCAGCCTTCGATGATCGGGAAGTCGCGTCGTACGGTCGAATTTCTGAACGTCGTCTTTTTTTCAGGCATTCACACTGGCGATTCTCCAACGTAAAGACACGCAGGGCATCATGCTGCCTCAGCTGTGGGAAATCTTCCCCCACTACTTCATCGATAGTGAATATATCCAAGAAGCCCAAAACATACGCGCCATGGGCTACACCGCGAAGCCCAATAGCACGGTTGTCATTTCGTCGCGGTACCAGTACTTGCACAAACAGAAATACTGGTACTTGGACCCCGAACGCAACACCTTCTACTATTATTACTTACTAACAGCACTGACGGTAGGCAAATCTCGTTCAACGCGTCTAGTACCACGAACTTTTTCATTTTTCACGCTTTGTTGACATTCGATCTTGTATTCGCGCACAGGACGAGCGTATGTTCGACAAAACACCGCATGAAGATACCAACATCTGGAAGCTCGCCAATAGCCGTGGTCTGCTATTCATTAAAAACGCCAAGTTTTTCTATGCTCGCGAAAACTTGGAACTCATCAGCCACGGTATGTCGTCGTATAACCTATACGAGCCGTACGTTTTCAAGCCGTTCAAATCCAACCGTCGATTCATCAACGGTCTCGAGATGCCAGCATTGACGCCGGACTTTTACCGAGAGTTCTATAGTACGGAAGGCGCGAAATACACGTACCTGTGTGAGAAGAGAATCACCGATGCCATTGACGCGGGCTTCGTAATTTCGAACCAAGGCAAGCTGGTACCGATATACACAGGACTCAAGGGCCTCAACATCGTCGGGAACATGATAGAAGGTGCTGGAAGAAGTATCAATCTCGGGTTCGTAGCACACCAGCTATATCGATTCACTTCATACTCGTCGTCCTGCCATTTTATTTCAATAATTTCTGAAACGAGTTCTTCGCGTTGTTATACAGATACTACAGAAACTGTCTGCTTCCCTTCGACGAAATTTACGGCGGTAACTACGCGTCTCCCGACATATTCTTCCCACAACCATCGATGTTCGAGAACCCTGCAACTATGTTCCAGTCTAAGAAATGGGTTATGAACACATTCGGAAGGGTAGTGAGAATGGTGACGCGTTTGGAGAACAGACTGCGCCCGTACAGCCGAAATGATCTGATCTTCGAGGGAGTGGAGGTCAAATCGTTCGCGATCAGCAAGTTGAAGACTTTCATAGAAAAATACGAGATTAACCTGGACTCTGCTATCTACACGAACATTCACAATAACACGGACACTACGTCAGTCAAGACGTACATCCCGAGACTGAATCACGATCTGTTCACCTACACGATCAGCGTGAACAGCAAAGTAGCTGTGGAGAATGCCGTCGTGAGAATTTTCATGAAATCGGAGGACCCATACTTCAAGGGTTACAAGAACTTCTACAAGGAGCGATGGAATATCATGCAGACGGATCAGTTCCTTGTCAACCGTAAGCGAAACGGCGTACACTCGCGATAGATTTACCTCGTATCCTTCGCGCTATATTTATATCCTTCAACGATCCGTTTGTTCGTCTGTTACAGTTAAGCAGGGCGAGACGATCATTGAGAGGAAATCCAACGAGGCCCCGATGCGCGGAACCGACACGTTGCCGCAGGACGAGATCCTGCGTCGCGTCAAGCTGGCCATGGATTCCCATGGAACCTACCATGCCACTAACGTACGTTCAGGGATGAACCGCCCATCACCTTGGAGCCAACATCTCGACCCGCTTGTTTTACCGACTCACATTCTTCACTTGCATTTCAGAAAATCGAGATGCTTGCATTCCCCGATCGATTCGTACTACCCAAGGGTCGTGTCGATGGTTTGGAAGTAGACTGGTTGGTCATTATCTCGGAATTGGCACCGAAGAACATTAGTTACGAGCCGGTCTCTCCGTTCAAACTGGATCCGTTCTACATGTACAACAACTACGACTCCGTCGCACACGACGTGGTCACTGGCGAACATTACGGAACTGAATACCTGGGCGACAAATTCATACGTACGCGATCATTCCGAAATACCCCGACGGCGTGGAAATCAGAAAGAAATTGACATATATTTATATTTTGTTCTTCTCTCCTTCAGATGGTCGTACTCGTTATCAACGCGGTGTTGCTGATACTCCGGTAGGAACGGGAGTCTGGGATGAGCAGTACAAGAAGTCCCACTTGGTCAACCTTCCTGGTGCTGTCGTTTCCGTTGACGGCAGAGAGCCCGATTTTCCATTCAACAGACGATTGGCTGTTGGAGCTTTGTCGGTTCCGAACATCAAGGTCATCAAGAAGCCGATTTTCTACGAAGAGAAAGACGAATTTCACGGAAAATACGCCACGACCGCTGGGCACATGGTGACCGGTGAACATGTAGTGTAATAGCGAAGGGAATTCCTCGCTACCTCGACGCGTTCGAGTCGTTGGAAGTGAGGCCTGCGAACCTCGAGCACCTCGACTAAAACAACCATCCCGACCGCTCGACACGTCGAAAGTTTCTCTCTTTCTTTATACCGGAATATTTCTTGCTTATTGTATATCCCGTAATTTGAAATGTAACCGAATCAATAAAACTTCAAATTTGCATTGTGAAAAAATCGTCTCTTCGTTAAATTAACAATCGCCTCCCGCCGAATGTCGTCCTCGCATCCCTCGTTCGTTCGCTCGATCTTTCCTCGAAACGTGAAAATTCCACGTACAAGCATATCTTTGTAACGGTTCTCGTTAGAAAATAATACGAACCGTTTCGCGCTGACAAATTACCATCGAGAGCTTTAGCTCGACGAGCTCGAATCGACAACAGAGTTGTATCGAAAATATGCGTGGGTCGTCGGTGCTGCGGTGAAATCGATGAGCCTCGACCCAACGCCAGTGTCAGATTCCGCTTTTCGAAGTTTGCAGCAACCCAACTTTCTAGATTACGCGAAGCTTTTCTACGCGAACGAGTAACTCGGCGTTCCTACGCCGAAGAGGTTCGCGAATCTGCGGAAGTTTTCTCGAGGGCGGATCGTTGTTGTTCGCCAACTGCCGGAAGACATTGGCATTGACATTGAGCAGCGATACCTACTCGCAGCCCTCGGGGGAAGGTCGCTAGGAGGGATGCCGGATGTCGGATTGAGGTGCGCCAAGACCCCATATCGACGCGCCAGACGAACCGCGCAGTTGGAAGTCACGAGCAGTCGTTATTCGACGGTGCGCGCGAGCCGTACGTCGCGAGGTAGAGCACCACGGAGCAGAACCCGCGAGGTGAGTCGATCTTCGTTTCGCTCAATCCCACACCATTCCCGTCATCATCGCGCGCGCTGGTGCCGTCTTCCGTTTACCCCGTTGTTCGCGCTGCACGCGATTGTCACCGAACGGAATACGCGCGATAAATTCACTGACAACAATCGTGTAGCGAGGTAGAGCGCGCACTACCGATACGAGAACACAATCGGACGTGATAGGAAATTTCCAGTTTGGACGGACGATCGAGGATGCAGCCTGACGAGAGTTTCTACGAGGCTCTTCGTAGCATTGACGAGCCCGTTTCCCGAGGGAAATTGCATCGGGGAAAATAATTAACGTTTGTCGTATTTTCGTATAGTCGTTTAATTTCTCGCTAGATTTGAAACGAGCGTCGTGTCGACCGACCTGCGCGAATCTCTGCACGGCATCGTGGTGTCACGCGTGAAGGTGATCGAACGGCTATCGACGCTCGATACCTGTCGGTTACTTTCGCCGGCCGAAAATCATTTATCTACCTGATGCGCAAATTTCACGGTTCCCTATGCAATCCCAAGGACTTTTCTTGAAATGGAAAGTGCGCTCGGTAAAAAGCAGCGGACACGGTCGCAGGAAAGTGACAACGTTGGTCCAACGCAGCTGCTGTGTGTTATCTGTAACGTGAAAGTACTTTGAAGTCGTGCTCGCGGTGTACGCCAATCCGCCAGCGAGTCTCGTTGTGCTCTCTGTTTTTCTACTTGGCTTTTATAACAGCCGAAGCTTTGGACATCGCGAAACGTAAGCTGGATAAAATACAGAGTCGAGTATTACTATTCTCCCTGGTGGTCAAGTTCCGGGGACACTCTTGTCCACTTTTGTCCGGGTCGCATATTTCTCGAAGGAATTGATCGATTTGGTCGGTTAAAATCGTTGCTGCAGTCGAAAACAGCCGGGTATTATTCGAGGAGAAATATTCCCTTTGGTATTCCTCCGGCGACTGGTGATAGACGGTGAAAGAGGCAGCGAGACAAAATCGCTCTCGCGAGAATCGTAGTTGAGGCTTTATAAATATCTAAATACCTTCCAACGCGAGGGATGAGAATAATTAACGAATTCGCGTGCGATTCACGAAATATTTACATCAAATACGCCGGAGGCGATACCGACCTGCTCGTAGTTCGCTTTCAACCCGGGAAAAAGTAACGCTGGTAGATCGAATCAACGTATTTTCTCGTATTTTCTCTTATTTTCTCTTATTTTCTCGTATTTTCTCGCCGATGATCGATGGAACCCGGAGCAAAGCTCGACTTTTTACGCGCGGATGAGAAATTTCATTCCATTCACATGACGATCGAGGAACAGGCTCCGAGCGGAGCGGAAAACGGAGAGAAATCAACGAAGCAAATTTGTCATATTCGACGGTAATCGCGAGTTACTTGTCTTTCATTCGTCGCCGAGTATCGGAGACGTGGAATTTTTTTACCACGATTCCTCGGTTTCAGCTCAACGACGTCTCGTTGATTAAACTCTCCTCCTCTCCCGGTCTTTGTTTTTGCAACGAGTTTTGTACCAGGAGCTGGGAAAACCATCTGCGGAAAATTGTCGAGAAACGAAAATATCGTTTCAAGTCTGTAGCATCAGTTTTGACGCGCGACCTCCACGAGCAAATGTATAATGGACGGTGTGCCTCGTGAATTTTCGAGCCACGAGAACATGAAACTTCGCTTCGATTCAAGCTACATCAAGTTTTTTTGAGTCGCGCGTGACTCGTCCGGCGAGGCGCGAGGATCAGGCGAAAAACACCTCACCCCACCGACGAAAATAGTTCGGAGGTGTGAAATATTGATACGCTAATGGTCACACGTCGGAGAAAACTCTCGATCTCGATCCGCCTGCCTTCCAGTTCGCATCTCATGCCCGTCAGCGTCTCGAATCTCCGAGGACGGAGTATAAAACGGAATCGGTCGGGAATTTTCCCCTCGGGTTGGAGAAGACGCTGCGAAGAGTATGGAATTCTGGTTCGTTTTACAATCGAAGCCGAGTCGCTGGGAAATTGGCAATCAAGCAACGATGAGAAATGTACTACGAACGATGATATTCGATCCAGAAAAACGAACTGCGAAGAGTAAATAAGGCATTGTAGATTCATCGTTCGATGTACTTTCGAGATTTGTCGAGAGACGACTCAGATATTTGAGAAGGGGCGGAAAACTCTGTCTCTTACTCTCTCTACTCGGTCGGGGTGGATGATGGAAGTGGAAAGACGCTGTGGGAATTCGGATCGCGTTGATGTACGTAGAATCGACGTGTTTACAAGGACGGCATCCAGACCGCAATTTATCCGGCTCGTCTCTTTCATTTTTCATGCATGAGCACGTGCCGGTGGACCAGAATCCGTCGTTGTTCTCCAATTATCGATTCGGCATGGTAAAAGCTTTGTCAGCGATGGGATAATAGTCGTATAACGTGACGAGCAAATAACGAACGGGTCTCTCTCGATGTATCGTCCGATTTTCGCGGATTCGTTCCTCTTTGTTTGCCGTTCGACGTGCCAGCAGCTGAATTTCGAAGTGGGAATTCTGAACTGAAATTCGGAATGGGAATTCTGAACTGAAATTCTGAGCTGGAATATTCCGAATCGAGAAGAGGGGGGCGCAGCGTAGAGGATCGCGCGCTCGTATCGAGGATATTTACCGACCGAGATACGATATTCGAGAACAATGATTCTCCTCGCGTTACATCGCAGCGTTTCGCTTTTGACAATTTCCAATTAAAGCTTCCGCAGATGAGATTCCCGGTCTTTGGATACGAGGAGATCGGACAGCTCGCGTCTACTAATTACAATGATTACTCGACGAAACTTTGGATGAAATTGAACCGTAATCCTTCGATACCTCTCACGCGCCTTCGAACTTCCGAATGAGTCGACTCGTCGCGTACCGAAAACTTTAACCACCTGGACTACGCCTTTCGAAACAGACGCCGTTCAATTTCGCCAGAACAAATATTAACTCATCCGCGAAGAAGGGTCCTCGCATATAACGTTGTTGGCACTTCGGATACGCTCGGTATTAACGCGCTCCGATCGTTTTTATATCACATTCAAATACACCCACCGATATCGACGAAACACCGCGGCTGGTGCACCATTCCTACGCTTTCCCTCGCGCTTCTCTCTTTTTTCCCTTATTCTTCTTTCATTCGGGCCCCGAGCCTCGATAAGGCGTAGGACGAATATAAGAACGTTATTCGCTGTCGATTAAACTTTTCGCCGTTACTCGGGTAGCATAAAAAAAAATCACCGTCCTTCCCTAGCACAGGTACTTTTCCAGTTTTCTGTACTTTCCTTGGTGCGAATTTACAGGTTAGCCTTAAGAAATTGCAAATGCATTGTGAATTATTAATGAGATGCGAATTATTGGGATGCTTGGAAAAAATGACCGCTAGAAGGAACGAGCCGGAGTGCGTAGAGCAACGAGGGGTGGTGGAAAAAACAGTGGTGTTTCCCTTGAAAAAACACGATCGAGAATCGACAATAAGCGTTCGTTTTACAAATGCGCCGGACGCGAAGAATAAATTACGAGCAGGCGAGACGCGATCACGAGACGATTGGTAGTAGTTCTACCCGGGTTGTTTTAACGTAACGCTGCGAGACGTCCGACCACTCGCGAGAAACGAACGGCGCGCCTCTCGCGGCGACGCGTTTCTCTTACTTGCCACAAACTCGGCTGGCCGAGTCCGATGTTTTTCCCCTTTTTTCCTCTTCGCAAACGGTTTGGAAAAAATATTCGGCACGGCACGGCTCGCGATCGGTGTTGTTTCGCCCCGTTTCGCGAGCAACCCTTTAAATCACTGAGAAGGCCGATTCGAAGTCGATACATGAAATATGCATGGGAATACGATTCCAAGCCGAAACGTTGCGTATCTCTATGGTATACGCGCTGTTTTTCGTTACTTCAGACAACACCGACAGCTATCGATCGAGTGGCCCCGGGTTTTCGGGGAAACCGAAGAAAACCCCGAGCAAAACTTCATCGCGCTTGCATTTGCCGGCGAATTTCCCGCAAACCTTTCGCGACGTATGGCATTCGAAGCGCGAGTTATCCAACTGTATGTCAATAACACGGGTCGCGAAGTATTTCCCGCGATAAGAGAAAAGTGACCGCGAATCAGCAGCAACGACACGCGCGACGGTCGCGAACGAAAGTAGATCATTTTCTCGCTTCCACGAGCTTTTTTTATACTGGGATGCTGTAAAAAAAAATTCGGTGGTGTCCAAAAATTGAAAGTATATATGAGTAGAGCCAAAATTCTTGTTTTCAACTTCACTTTCAATTTTTGGATACCGCAATTTGGATTCGTATTGTCATCAGCTTTTCGATGCACCGACGAGATGAAAATTACGTTATCCCCGAAGACTCGAAGGGGATGGAGAGATGCTCGAGATTTTCGCGTAGTAAACCGACTCGACGACACCGCGACCAATTCCCAGGGCTGATCGCGACGTAAACGTCGAAATGCGTGTCTGGAGCCGAATTTCGCTCGCGCATCGCACGATTCAACGTCGGAGAAGCGTGAAATCCGACGAACTTGCCGCTGGAAACTTCCTAAGCGAAGAATGAAAATTCTATCGTGTCTATCCGAGAGAACGAAAAAAAAGACAAGATTGTTACTTTCGACGAAAAGTTTGGCTCTCCGGTCGATAGGTGCGATGCGACTGACAACCGAGACTCATTTATCGCTGGGCTGTCTCGGCGAACATAGATTTCTGGTATTTATAGCTCGATGTAGCGTCTCCGTTCGTCGCTGCTTTTGGCGAGGATCACGTCTGTCATATGCGTATCGTTCTTACATCTGATCTTTGTAGACTGACAAAAATGTAAATAGGGGACAATACAGTTACGTAAATAGAAACTAATGCGGATTACTCGAGATCGTCGAAAAATCTCGAGGGACAGTCGGATTTATCGATTATTCTGTTCCCCTTTTTATCAACGTTTCGCCTCGTTCCGTACAAAATTTGGCGACCATTACAATTTCGTAGCTCACTTTACAACGAGTCTACTGAATTCTAGATCCAGTAAACAAAAATTTAATTTAACACACAATTAATTAATTTAATTAATTAAAACACTACGCATTAATTAACGCACACCCCTAAATTAATGGCGAAGTCGTGTCGTCGCGGTTGAAATATTTTCACTTTCAATATTTCATTCGACCATGTTTTCTGCTCTTATTGTTGTTGTGGCTTTGTTTTGTTGATAATAGACGCTTATAAGCTGAATTACACGACGAATTACACGTCTCGACTGAAATACGCTCGCAGGCTCGTACTTCCAACAGAATGATTTCGCGTTACCATTCGCCATTTTCATCTCGAATTCTCTCGGGATAAAATCAGTCTGATTGGCAGTCGAGGTCGTTTTGTTCGTCCGTGAACGAGGATCGATTGAGTTGTCTCCGACATTTCTCCGATCTCATCATCTTTTCCGCATGAAATATCCCCTCGGTTTTCAAACAAGGCTAATCCCCGTCGACGAAGATAAAGAGGGAACGAAAATACTTATGAATTTTAACTACCGACTTTGCCTCGGTCTACCTTTTCTCGGCAAATGTTCATCGTCGACTCTTTTAAAATCCGATTGCCGCGAGCAAACGTGAATAATATCCCTCGACCCATCGGATTATCCGCGCAACAATGGCCATCCTTGCTCGTTTGTTCGGCCAATTAAGCGACGATTCGATAACGAAATATCAACGAGTTATTGTATTCGATGGATCGATATTTCGACAAAAGCTTCGACGAACAGTTGTGACATACGATGAACTTTTTTGCAGATGGGACAATCGTTGCCTCGCCCAACGGACGAAGAAACCCTGGAAAGCTTTACGACGGGTAAGTAGCAAATATGCAACACCGAATATCACGAATCGAGGGAGAAAAATGTTTCCGAGCGTCGCATCGAAATTGTTCAAGTAAAGCGAGATGCTCGATTTCTACTCCAACCGGTAATCGATTTCCGACAATGTTCCTTCGTGAAAACGTCCCGTGAGAACAATTGGAAATCAAACTATTCATCTCCCGAGCGGCCTGCGTCTGCTTTCGATATACCCGATTGAACTTCTCGCATTTCGTATACAGGGTGTCCCACTTTAATCTATTCGGTTCGACCTCTCTCCAGCGACTAATTTCCACGAAAAATGTCTCGAATTGAAGTTGTAACGTTTGGAAGGGGTCACGGAATGGTGACCTTGAAATGACCTTGAACCCCAATTTCCCGAAGGCCAACTCTTTTTGACGTTGAATTTTCGGTTCAAGGTCACCATTTTTCGTTCCCCTCGTGACCTTGAAACGTTCATTTCTCGAGATAATGTGTTCTCTTCGAGTATTGGAATGTCTAAAGTTAAAAAAGTTAGCCCCTGGCAGAGCCCTCCAAAAGGAAACGAAGCATTTTCAAACAAATGTCTCGTTCATCGAACGGTATAAGACTTATCGTTTGGGAAAATAATTATTTCGGAAACTCCGTGACGCAATTTTCTCGTCTCAGCGCCGATGGATTCACAGATTCGGTCGGAGTATCGTTTGTCGTGCGCGAGATAAATGCTTCGTACGAAGTTTCATCGGGATTTCTGCATCTGTGCGATGAAAAAAATATCGAAGGGACGTTTCGCGCGTAGTTTGTAAAACCAAGCCGCAATTTCACCGTCATACGTTTCCACTCGTCGATATCGAGCGACGTCCAGGCCGTCGAAAGATGATTCGCGCGAGGAAAAAAAAACGTGGCTGTCACCTGAAATTCTCTGGTCGAATAAATCTCGACCTCCCCGACAGACGCAGACAGTTTCATTCGTCTTCGTTCCACTCGAATAACAATTAGAAATAAAATTGGAACGAAGCTGAATGCGTTGGATTAACTTTTCGCTCGATCGTCGGGTTTCAGTTCCAATAATCCACGTTCGAGTTGGTTTACGAACAGCTTCGAATACTTAATTGCAATTACTCGACGATCCCGAATATGGGCCCGTGTTTATCGAGAGCCGAGAGCATCCAGCTCGGTTTCATTGGTTCGTAATACGGCGCCGAGTATCTGGAAAGCAATCAACGGGAAAACAAATTCTCTCGTTTCAGGCAACTTGCTGCCCGTCTACGTCTCAGGTGCGGCGATACTCGTCCTGCTTCTGGCGATCGTTGCCGCAGTATTTGCACTGCATCATCGCCGGCGCAAAGGAACCGCGACTGGACCGACCTGCGAAGGAATAGTCGTCTATCCGTCTCAAGGACCAAAACCGACCTTTGTTACCAAAGATGTCGTCTTCAATCTACCGACGCTTCGTTCCGCAAACTCGACCGGCGATATTTTCACCGAATTCGATCCTGATGAGCGTCCCTTATCCGTGGAAAGACCCCAACCGCGAACGAAACGCTCGAATTCGTTTGGTAAAATTCGTTTTAAAATTTGTCTCCATCGGATGGATACTCGCTCCTATTTCTTTTTCCCGACCAATTTGCTTATCGTGAATTTTTTTCAAGTTATATAATACGTAACAGTAGACTGGTCCGAAAAAACGGTTTTTTCCTATCATCTGCAAAGATTCTTCAAGGTATACGAAAAATTCTACCCAACGGCCATCTTGATGTTTCAATTCTACGAGACGCTCAATCACTTTTTGTTTTTCCACGCAAATAGCATGTGAAATTTTTTTTTACTTTCATCTTGATGCACACATTCGTATGGGAAATGTAACTCTCTACAAAAAAAGCTCTGAAATAGTTTTATCGTAATCCTAATGGGTAAAAAGTTATCAGGCTTGGAATACTTGGAACTAAGCGAATCCTTTATAGCTATCCTCCCGAGAATTGACCTAGTTGCGAGTACTCAAGGCCTAATAACTTTTTACCCATTAGCATTACGATACAATTATTTCTGAGCTTTTTCGTAGAGAATTGAATTTTCTATGAGAATGAGTGGATCAAAAAAAAAATGTGTTTCCTAGTTTTAAGCGCAGAAAACGAAAAAAAAGTTTTACGTGCTATTTGTAGGGAAAAACAAAAAATGATCGAGCGTCTCCAGGAATTGAAATATCAAGCTGGCCTTTTGAGAATTTTTTTTTAATGCCTTACATTAATGAAAAAACATGTTGTTTTTTGTACTACTTTAATATAACATAATCTCCTCGGTGATCCGCGCAAACAAACGACCACGCATAACGTTGTTACGAAACTGCTTTGGTTATCCAATCGGAACGTTACCAACGCTTTTTACTCGGTAATACCGCTTTTCCATTCTTTGTCCTTTCCTCGATCGTTCTTCCCTCCTTAAAATATCCAAGCGTATTTTTCTTTCGTATAAAAGTCTTTCGACGCGAAAAAATTTCGCGGAGTTTTACGTCAAAGAACTTCGAATTGCTCTCAAAGCCTCTCGCTTCGTGTCAGATTTTCTTCGAGTCGTTGCGGAGGGGAAATATTTTTAACGGTGAAAAGGCGAAATCAGCACAGCAGATCCCAATTTCAAAGGTTGCGCGGCAGGCATTCGGGGCAACGCGACTCCCCCTCGCAGGACGACTCATCCGTATATTTCGCAATACGAGCCGCATCCATCCGAGAAATTTCGAATTCCTTCATGATTCCCGGATGAAACTCGTCTTTGAGTTGTTCGCGCGGGGTATACGGAGTGGAAAAATATTTTCGCGGTTGGTAATACTCGGTTGAAATATTGAAACCCGCTCGATCTAGTTTTTTCAACCGCCTCGATTACGCTCGCTACGCCAACGGCGACGAATTTCCTGCCTTCGGTAGAATTACCTCGTTATTCCTGATCTGAAATTCAGATTTTGTCCGATCGATTCAAGGGAGCTACGGCCTGGGTGGATCTCTTCGGTATTTGGATCCAGATCTGTACAGAACCGCGCCCACGGAAGTCTCCTACCCCGAAGGCCACATCGGCCGCATTTGGGTCAAACTAAGCCACGAGTCCAAGGCCGAACAGCTCACGGTGACATTGATGAAAGCTCGAAATCTTCCGGCAAGACCAGGTGGGCAGTGCGATCCGATGGTCAGGCTACACTTGTCACCCGGCGATCGACGACACGTTCAATCTCGGCAAATACGAAGAGAATGTAACCCGACGTTCGACGAGTCCTTCGTCTTACAGGTAACCCAGCAACGAACAGGTTGATCGTTCAGAATCCGATCTTCTGCTATATAGGAACACAAATTATTCGTGTTCCTTTTTTCAGTGGACAAAAATGTAGGGGACGCTGAGGTATAACGACCCCTCTAAGCCGGTTATTCCGTTTTAGCTTTCAACCCCGTGATCCGCTTACTCTTGTCCTATTTCGACCAAATTTACCGCCGTTTTAACGAAACTCCCGAAAAACACATTTTTTCCGGAGCACAACGCCCCACTCTGAAAAATGATGAGAAAACCGAATTTTCAACAATTTTTTCGATAACAGATAATTTGGTCTTCTAATGAGATTTTATCAAATTATATTTTTGAAAAATACTCAAGTTTTTTTTCTGGCCCATGTTACCCCGGATGTAGGGTCTAGAGATAGGTGGATATATCAAGTTCATCATGATTTGAAGAGAACGCGGTCGTGCCCCTCCCTCCCCTTGTCTAGACATGCGTATTTCTTATCGTGGCTTCAGCTCGATTAGCTGATGAATCGTAACGAAGACGCGTGTACATTTCAAAGGTGCCGAACGGCGATCTGACGGGAAAAACGTTGAGAATATCGGTGATAGACGGTGGACGTCCGAAGCGCAGTTCTACCATCGGCTACGCAGCGCTGTCGCTGGAGGGTCTGTTTCCCGATTCGGAGTCCAGGATCTTTCAGCTGGATCTCGATAAGGTGAGTGGCCGATAGCGTGGCGCCACCAGAACTCAAATGATCACGAGCGTTGTCTGTTTCTCCCAGGAACCACCGGATCACAGTGCCCGCGGGGAGATTCTCCTCTCGCTGCAGTACAACGATCATTCGGGGCGTCTCACCCTGACGATATTGGAAGCCAAAGGCTTGAGGCAGGGAGTGACGGAGGTGTGCGCCAGAGCGACCTTGTCGAAACACTGCAAGCCGCTGAAGACGCGAAGAACTGCGATCGCGAGGCCAAGACAAGGCTGCTGGCCGTTCAGCGAGGCTCTTCACTTTCGGTAATCGGATCGATGGCGTTTCCGCCCTTATTTCAAAACCAACTCGAACTCGTTTCACTCGTTATCCTTTCGCTCGTCAGATTGGTCGGACCCGACGCTAGTCTCACGGGGTCGCTAACGGTCAGTCTGTTAGCTCGAGGAAGCAAAGAGCGAGCTTTGGGTCGCGTGGTACTGGGACCATACATGTTCGCCAGGGGACCAGCCCTCGAGCACTGGACAGCCGCATTCTCGAAACCCCGAGAACCTACCCAAAGATGGCACAGGCTCGCTTGAAGGGATCGACGTTACGGCTGACCGGAAACCATTATTTCGGAATAACGGCCGATCGCTGTTTGCTCCGAACCGTCCGTCGTTGGTTTCGTCATTATTAGCATTACTCCTATCAGAATCATTTTCTGATCTACGCAAAAGTTTCCCATCGACGAAGAGTTCGAACAACGATGCGTCACCGTTAGTCGATGATACGATTGTTACGAGGCAATAATAATCCGACCGCGATTCGGCAAACAACCCGACACGAGTGTTCCTCGAGAACTTGGCGAATTAGTCATTCGCCACTCGTGTTTGTTAAATTCGTTGTTGTGCCGCCGAAACGTGGATAATTATAACTATAATTATAATCCGTTGAATTATAATTCAACGGACACGGAGTCGAGCGAGTAACGCGCGTGTTCACAGCACCGGGAGCAAGGATTGTTTACGTTCGTGACGCATTTGACTTTCAGTTATGCGTAAAGATAACACACGTTTGAAATCACCCGGTCGACGCGATGAGTAAACCGGAGAACAACGTATAAACATACGTTCTCACATCAGCTTATTCGGGTTTCTTGCTGATGGCTCGAGGCTCGAGGAGCCTTACGCATCTCCGTCACAGGATGATTGCTGAGCTTCGGGGACACGCGTCGAACGTGAGCGTGAAATGATTCTGCATCGTAATTTTCGCGACCGGAACCGTTTCAAAGTATCGAAACCCCTGACCCATTTGATTCCATAGAAACGCGCCGTGAAACACCTGGATGTTGATTGTTTTGGAAAATCAATAAACGACGTAGGTAGGATAAGAACTTGCAATATGAATGTAAATCGAATATCACGCGGCTCGGTGTTGACCCTGATTTGTTTCATCTACGAAAAATAATCGGGTCGGTCGAGTTAAATTTCAGAGCACGTGCTAATTATAAGAGAAATCATTCGCGGGAAATGAAGTTCCGGAGATTAGCCAGCGAATGATAACAAAGCGGAACTAATTTGCACTAATTTTCACCAATTTTAAGGCCTGTCGAGCGCGTGAATTCGGCTAATTCGAAAACTGTACGAGTCACTGAAACTCGGTCCAACCTGGAAGTAGCTCCACGCGCAGAACTGATTCTAACCACTGTGTCGAACTCGTTGAAAGAACGAACGGATGGTAATGGGAAAAAAAGAAAAAAACACGCAACACATCACGATGCGTAAATTGACGAATTCGAAAAGCAGAATCGGAATATGGATATCGCTCGCTCTAGCACACCTTTGTTCGTTGTTCCCCGACCCAGTGCAGGACACCGCAGCTGATCGGACATTATATAGCGCGGTAGTAGAGAAACGACGAACAGTGTTGTCGATTTCAAAGTACGATGCACGTAAAGTATACGTA
The DNA here is from genome assembly GCA_963969455.1 of Arge pagana. Taxonomy (NCBI): domain Eukaryota; kingdom Metazoa; phylum Arthropoda; class Insecta; order Hymenoptera; family Argidae; genus Arge; species Arge pagana. The sequence goes on along the minus strand of OZ018311.1, from coordinate 6,250,122 downwards.
TATATCGCAAGTATAAAATATATTTTAGGTCAGTCGATGGTACATCTTATTTAGCCTAGCCTAAGGAGGTGAGCATTTTTGTGAAGAAAAAAAAAGGTTTAATCGAATAAATATCTAGTTTTCGGATGAGATCGTCGTTTCATTCGCTTGTACGTTATTTACGAAGTTTTTTTATTCACCGTGGGTCACTATTTACATTGTTTTACTTGAACGATTAAGGTCGCGCTCTTGCTCCGACGGAAGATCATGCCGAGAGATGATATGCGTTGATTGGAATCACACGCAACAACGCGTATCGTCGTCGTAACTGCGCCGCTTCTGATGCCGCTGTACAAAGTTCTGGCTACATGCCCGATCGTCGCTGATGTTACTTAGGCGTAAAGATCTGTGAAAGTTTCTTGGCAAGCAAAATGAATTAGCCGCAGATCTTGGCGACGGGGTTTATTCTCCAGTCATCATCTCCATGAACTCTGTAATTAAAGATATCAGGTGTCAGTTCCGTTTCGCGTGTAGGTTTTCACCCGCGTCTCCCATTTTCAAAACAACCCATCCAACTTGAAAGGGCCACGCGAAGAGACGCGAAGAGACGCGCATCGATCCAAAAATGTAAGCAAATGGAAATTTTTTTTTTAAAAAACAGGGAGAATCGAGGAATAAAGGGGCTGACGAAGCAATCTTCTCGATAGCCGCGATGGGAAGTCGAATTCGGGGAAACTTTTGTGACTACCTACCGTCAAAGTCGACGGTTCCCGAACCGTCGGTATCGATCTCAGCGATGATACCGTCGAGATCACGGTTGGTTAGCTTGTCATCGAGGGCGGCGAGGATCTCCTTGAGAGTTGCCGTCGTGATGTAGCCGTTTCCTTCCCTGTCGTAGAGACGGAAGGCTTCCTTCAGCTCCTGTTGCATAGCTTCGGCATCCTCTTCCTCGAGGAAACGTCCGGCGATGTTGCAAAAGCCGTCGAAATTTACTCGGCCGCTACCTTCGGGATCGTTCTCCTCGATGAGGGCGTTGAGGTCCGCGTCGTCGAACAGCTGACCCATCGTGTTCAGGATCGTCGAGATCTTGAGAGTGTCGATGAAGCCGCTTTTGGTCGTGTCGAACATTTGGAATGCTTTGCGCATAACGGCCATTTTCTGGTCATCTTCCTCCTAGAACATGGAACGTCGATCAGTCGCGTGAATAAATAGGTAAATCCAGACGCTGAGCCCCGGACCCGCGGCACGATAACGCGTCGACCAAAAACGAGTAGAATACCGCGAAGCCTCGTGTACTTAACGGTTTAAAAATGTTTACCATGCGCACAAAACACGTTCACGGTTCAACTTTTCTTCGGTTACGATTTTCCGCGAAAAAAACAACATATATGTACATTATCATAGCAGGGACGGTTATTTTCTGAATCGGTGAATGAGTATTCGATTATTTACTCTCAGCGAGGTGAATGGGAAAACATTTATACATCGGAGACCAGAGTTCTCCGCGGCGCGAATCAATCTTATTATCCGCGCGAGAATTTCAGCTATTTCAGCCTCGTTCACCACCCAACAAATATTCGCGGAGACGGATCCCCCGGTGGCACTGAAGTTCACTCGACCGAAATATTCTCGCTTCGTCGAGACGACGATTCACTTGTGAAATGATGCCGATAAGATCCCGTTGGCGAGCGACGATAAGGCGTTAACGTTACGCTTGTACGGAGGCAATTTCTTACCATGGTTGATAATGTGGTGTACGACGGACAGCAAATACCTGAGGACGAGCCTCGAACGAGGAGTATATAGACGGTCGCAGCCTCCGCAGCGGTAAACCAGCTAGAAAGACACGAGGGGTCCCCACCCACCACCGGGCTCTCATGTCGCCCTTTCCCCCACCCCGAGTTGTTCGAAAATAGAGCGAAAAATGAAATATATTATAAGTGCGTTCGTTTCGTGGGCGACGCAAACCGACACCGTCCCAAGGATGTTGGCTGTGGTTATCGTCAAAAATCTTCCGCATCTCTCTCGCGCACCTTCCGCGATTTCCTTCCACAATTTTACACCGGCTATGCCGACAACCGGTTACTAAATTCTAACCGTTTAACATAATCGTCGATTGGGTGTCGCTCGATTATCATTTTCTCCCACACCGATCAAAGGAACGCAGTTCATTAAAGTTTCTCGTATTTCGACGATATTTCACCTACCTATATCTCCCCACAATTCTCGCGCGTATTTATAATCTATGAAAATAACGGTCGACGAGAGAAAATACCGAGAGACGAAACGATGTGAAAACATTGTAGCGAACAGACGAGTGATGTTTCTACGACGTTGTCTTCGGGGGAAGTAGGTTCCTGGATAACGCGAGGAAATGAAACATTTGCCAGGTAAAATTTATCGCCGTATCTCGTGTGTTGCGACGGTTGTTTTCGAGCAAAATTAACGGGATACCACGATCGACTGTAGCATATCGAAGTATAAATGTCTCCGCGCGGTCGTGATTGGTTTGCATTTGATAAAATAGATGAAGTTTTCGCTCGACACAAATGTCGAGAATTCAACGGTTGTGATCCTCCGAACGAAAACAAGAGGCGGCAAACCTTGTCCCAAATTATGGAGAAGCTGTGCCAAGCGAGGATGCCTAACCCGCGTCTGCCACAGCGGCGTCCCGAATTATAGTCCGTTGCACTCTGAATACTTTGCTTCGCAAGTTATTTCCACCATTGGAAAAAAACGCAGTGGTTCAAACATTTTCCATAATTCATTTCACGTCCATATTTCGGTAACCGAAACCGAGGCGTGATAAAAACTTGGATTTTCACTGGTACAAGGACACGCGATGGGCGATCTTATCGGGCCATTTTCAAAAGATGAGCGAGGAGGAGTGGAATTTACAACGATTCGTGAAACGAATTTCCTTGTTCTCCGGCAAATGTGCGGAATCGATGCTCGCCATCCTTTTGAATCGCCTCGTTTGTTGGGGCGAAGCAACAAATAAATGTCAATTCCGCAACTCGGCGGCGAGAGTCGACGACGAAGAATTTATTAGGTGATCAAAATTGGCGGAAATGTTAGCGCAAAGTGGCCAATAGATGAGCTTTCGCGTCGGAAGATTTCGAAAGGAATTTTTACAGTCAATTGAGCGAAACTCTGGCAAACGAGGATAATTTTGCAGCGTGGCGTAGGCGGGATGTCTGGTTGGTAGAAAGCGACTAACCGAAGGCTACGATGTTCGAATAACACGGTGGTCGACGAACACAGGCATTCAAAGCCACGAGTCAAAGCCAGTATGTTTCTATCTAGCTGTACGAACCGAGAAATATTGCATCGTTAACAACTCGCGTCTCTGTAACACAGGCTTCTCCTGTTTTACGCAGTTTCTCCGTTACGTATCACGTGTAACGCGACTCTAGCCATTTAAAAAGTGGTCAACCGATTTTATCGCGGGAATCCCCCATATTTCACGCGATCCCCGACCCATTCTGCGCCTCTTAACATATTTATTGACAACTGTAAATCTACCACCGAAATATCAAAGCTGTCGTTGGCCCTTAGCCACAGCCATGAATAACTCGAAGTGTCTCGGTAAAATATTTTTCGGTATTATTATTGAAATCCGGCATATTATGCTGGGTTGCGTGGCGCGTGTTCGCGCGGCTAGAATATCTAGGAATAGACACTGGAGCGCATGAATCGTCACGAAAACCGTCCCCGCTCTCAATAGTTCCAAGTGCCGCGTGCAGGTGGCGCTCGAGTACGCGTTCTCGAATTACTGCAATAATGCATGATGCGCGATATATGCGAAAAAACGACTCTGTTATTCGCTTCGAGTTTGCTTTCGACTGGATCCACTGGCAATCTGCGGCGATGCCCTTCCTCGAGGAGTCTACGTACCGTATCGTCGAGTCGATTACTCATTGCACTTCGCGAACCTCGAAAGCGACCGTATCCGCGCCAGTACGGAAAACTGGTTAACTTCGAACGACCGATTTCGGTCGATAAGATCGATCGACGGGTAAATGAAAAATGAATTGCTTGCTGCTCGGAGAAAACAGTGTTCGTGTCAACAGAGTTAAAATCATTGTCTGTCTTGGCGACAGCTGATTAGTTTTGAATATGCTGTGACAATAATAGATACTACGCATCGTATAAAAACACCAATTGTCAACTTCAGTGTCGTGAAGTGATGAATACGTATGTTGAGTTTGATGTTTTCTCGACAAGTCAGGTCGATCCGAGCCGTAGCAATTCGAATGGACTGGGACGTCGCTACCCCTGAGTGTTCGTGGTGCTCAGGGTTACGCGACGTTTTCTATGCTGAAGACATCAACGAAGACGACCACCGGCAATCCTACCACAAAAACTGCACACCCTTTTTCTTCCTCTCTTTTCATTCTGCAACAATATCTTTCGGGACGACTTGTTATGCTTCCCCGCGAAAACAAGTTCTTTGCATATGTTTTTCATTTTTAATATCAACGCGTATAGCACTTTACTCGCTCCATCACTTTTCCACACCAGGCAACCCAATACACGTTTCTGTATATCTCACACGCGAATCCGAACTTTCCCGAATCCACTCGGTTTTTATCACTACGATTACCAACAATGCCATCGCGACTGCGCCCAACGAAACGGACAAGTGCGAGTTGTGTGCAGCTGTGAAAGTGTAACTTGACCAACAAATCGACAGAATAAGCAGCGTCGCGATCCACGCTATGTTGCGACTGTGATTGCTAGTGTTGACGAATATCGAATCTTGTACACGATGGTTCGCAGCGGTGAAAAGTAAGTAACAACTTTGAAATTCGAATCGTGTAAGCATCGCTTGTCGAAATGTGAGGTTATGATACCAATGCCGTTGCAATTATTAACTGTAGGGATAGGCATTACAGACGGAGGTCCAGATCACGGTCGACGACGCCCGAGAAAAAACGAAGGCGTTCGAGGAGCCGTGATAGAGAAAGAGAAAAAGTACGACACAAAGAACGACGGAGCCGTTCTAGAGAGCGAGAACGTGAGAGGCCCGACAGAAGAGAACGTTCCGAACGTACCGAACGAGATCGTGAAAGAAAACGGTTTGACAGTGTTCCATGCATTGAAATTCTATAGCGAAACTTTACTTGTAATCTACGATAGATTGGCGCGGATCTTAGTACTAATCTTACTATCAATTTTTAAGTTGTTGCGCATCTATTTATTTTCTAAGTTTGAGATCGATGCATCAAGTTGTATTACAATAACTCAATAATCTCTTGGTATTGATTGTTTTCGGTGTGCTAGTGGCGACAGTAAAGAAAAGCGTCTTACAGGCTCGAAATCCTCGCGTTCGGGTAAGGATCGAACAAACCGATCACGTTCGCGCGAACGTAAGGATAAAGATAAAGGAGACAATGAAGATCTACCCTTTGATCACACGAAATTGGACAAGGTGATTAGCACGGTAACTTTGTCAACTCCTCGGGTATATTGTAAAGGTTGTTTAACATTTTAGGAAGAGGAACAGAAAAGGTTGGAACTGGAAATGCAAAAGAGGCGAGAAAGGATAGAGAGATGGCGTGCGGAAAGAAAAAAGAAAGAAATGGAAGCTACGAAAAAGGATGGCAAAGCGTCGATACTAGCGAATCTTCAACTGCCCATGAAAAAATGGTCACTGGAAGATGATAGCGACGAAGAGACACCTGTTATATTGAATGCTACCAAAGAAATTAAGGAAGAATCGGAGGTCAAAGAGGAACCAGAAGAACCTGTCAAAGAAGTTGTTCAAGAGGAAGAAGTAGATCCTCTGGATGCTTTTATGGCCGAAGTAAGTTGAAGAATTGCTGTTTGTATAGAGATTGTGAACACAAACATGATCTTGTTTGCGCTGATAAGTGAAGTTATTGTTCTATTCAACATCGATACCGAAATCTTTCCCGTCCGTTTTAGGTACAAGAAGAAGTGCGCAAAGTTAATAAATTTGATCCTAAAGGATCAAAATCGTCCAATAACGGAACGACTTCTAGTTCCGGGCAGACCGGCGGCGTTGTCATCGTCACGGGTGTTGCCAAAAAAAAAATTCAAAAACAGAAGGGAGAATTGATCGAGCAGAATCAGGACGGTCTTGAGTACTCGAGCGAAGAAGAAGGTGAAAATCTGCACGAAACTGCTGCCGGAATTGCTAACAAGCAGAAACGAGAGTTGGCAAAAGTGGATCACGCAACGACGGAATACCAAGCGTTCAGGAAGTCCTTTTACGTAGAAGTACCGGAAATAGGTAACTATTTGAATATGAAGCTGATCGACGATTTGAAATTCTAAACACTTTTGCTCGCAGCTAGGATGACGCCGGAAGAAGTGGAAATCTACAAAGAAGAACTGGAAGGCATCAGGGTGAAAGGAAAAGGTTGTCCCAAACCTATCAAGTCTTGGGCACAGTGCGGCGTGACAAAGAAAGAATTGGAGGTTCTGAAGAAACTTGGTTACGAGAAACCGACACCGATTCAGTGTCAAGCTATTCCAGCCATTATGTCCGGTCGCGATCTCATTGGTATTGCCAAGACTGGAAGCGGCAAAACCTTAGCGTTTTTATTGCCGATGTTCAGACACATATTAGATCAGTCGGCCTTGGTAGATGGTGATGGTCCTATCGCGCTGATCATGACTCCCACGAGAGAACTTTGCATGCAAATCGGGAGGGATTCTAAAAGATTTACCAAATCCTTGGGTCTATCTCACGTTTGCGTCTACGGAGGTACTGGTATTTCTGAACAAATAGCAGAGCTGAAGAGAGGCGCAGAGATAATAGTCTGTACTCCTGGTAGGATGATCGACATGCTAGCTGCTAACAGCGGACGTGTAACAAATTTGAGACGAGTCACGTATGTCGTGCTCGACGAAGCGGACAGAATGTTTGACATGGGCTTCGAGCCTCAGGTACGTGCAGGAAAACAGTATTACTAGTAGTAGTAGAGCAAAGATCCACTATAGAATCCCATTTTGAACTTGAACATATTCTCAGGTGATGCGAATTATGGAAAATGTCAGACCCGATAGGCAGACGGTACTGTTCAGCGCGACGTTTCCGCGCCAAATGGAGGCGTTGGCTCGACGAATACTGACACGACCCGTAGAAGTTCAGGTCGGAGGTCGTTCTGTCGTTTGTAAAGAAGTCGAGCAACACGTCGTTGTTCTCGAAGAAGATCAAAAGTTCTACAAGTTATTAGAGCTCCTTGGACACTACCAGGACAAAGGCTCTACCATAATATTCGTTGACAAACAAGAGAACGCGGATACTCTGCTGAAAGACTTGATGAAAGCTTCGTATTCTTGCATGTCGCTGCACGGTGGAATCGATCAGTGCGATCGTGATTCTACGATTATGGATTTCAAGGCTGGAAGAACTAAACTATTGGTAGCAACTTCGGTCGCGGCAAGAGGTTTGGACGTGAAGCAACTCGTGCTCGTTATAAATTACGATTGTCCGAATCACTACGAAGACTACGTGCATAGATGCGGTAGAACCGGGCGTGCAGGTAACAAAGGGTAAGTCGATTATTTCTTTCTAGCATGGGAAACTGTTCGAATTGTCGAGAGTGCCTTCGATTGTCTTCGAGTATGATGATACCATCGTCTCTTCTAGATTCGCTTATACGTTCATCACACCCGAACAAGAACGATACTCTGGTGATATACTAAGAGCTCACGAATTAGCGGCTGTTCCTGTTCCGGAACCCTTGCGTATACTTTGGGACAGATACAAAGCTCGACAAGCCGCTGATGGCAAGAAAGTTCATACAGGAGGTGGTTTCAGCGGCAAAGGCTTCAAATTCGACGAGTCCGAAGCAGCTCTTGCAAATGAAAAGAAGAAATTCCAGAAAGCTGCTCTAGGACTGCAAGACTCCGACGACGAAGATATCGAAAACGACATCGATCAGCAGATCGAAAGTATGCTAGCCCCAAAGAGAACGGTTCGCGAGATCGCCAGACCGTCTGCTGTCAGCGTTTCCGTTCCCGGACAACCCGCACCAAGTACCACGGATAAGTTAGAGCTCGCGAGGAGATTAGCTTCGAAGATCAACATTGCCAAGAATTTGGGAGCCGAAGCAAAGGGAGCTACCCAACAGGCTGCCGAAGCTATTCTGAAGGGTGCCGGTCCAACGAATCTGATAACTGTGAGTATATTATTGATCGGACAACCATCATAGATGGCTCCTCTTTCGTTATTTGGTACGAGAAGTAAAAAAAAAACAAACAAAACATTACAAGCATTCTCTGATACAGGCCAAGACAGTCGCTGAGCAGCTAGCAGCGAAATTGAACACCAAGCTCAATTATCAACCAAGAGAGGAAGACCTGGTGGAAGGGGAAGGAGAACCGGGCGAGCAAACCTTCCGCAAATACGAGGAAGAGCTCGAAATCAACGATTTTCCGCAACAGGCGAGGTGGCGAGTTACCAGCAAGGAAGCACTCGCTCAGATTTCGGAATATTCGGAGGCCGGTCTCACTGTTCGGGGTACCTACATTACCCCCGGCAAATCTCCGCCGGAAGGAGAACGAAAATTGTACCTGGCAATCGAGTCGACGAGCGAGTTGGCCGTCAGCAAAGCGAAAGCCGAGGTATCCCGCCTCATCAAAGAAGAACTCATCAAGCTGCAATCTTCGGGAGCTCATACAGGATCACGCGGACGCTACAAAGTTTTGTAATTTGCAAATTTATCACGCAAACTCAATTTTCCAAGAATTCAAGTGCGTAAAACTACCACGCAAAATCACAATAAAAGGTCAATGCATTCGTCTATGATAAAAATTAAACGTTTCATTGTGCGATTAACACGATACAGAGAACGAATATTCAACAGTAATAACAAGGTATAGTAAGCCTAATCCTCTGAGTATCATGTATACTTACTATTATTCCAACGACCTTCCACGTTTCATATACTTTCACGTCGTCGCGTGAATGTGGGTCGATCTTCCAGAAACTAAAGTTCATACTTAGACGTAAATCAGACATCAATATTTACAAATTTATCATATAATATACGTTAACAAAAGGAAAATGCTCGATTCGTCGATGAAACATTCGTTGCCTCGATTTTCCATAATTTTCATTATCGCGACATTTAAATTTCGTTATTATCGTACAAAACTATCCTTATGCATTCTAGTACGTAACTATTTTTTTCCTCTTTGGTAATATAAATTGTATGGTGCTTCGTATGCTACGATACAACAACTATGTAGGCACTAGGAGGATCACAGACTTGGATTAGATGCACCTTTGAAATGCATCCTCATTGGGTAAAATGCATAATTTTGCCTGCGAACAGATTCTGGCATGGCGGATCCGATCCACCGTTTACCGCCCATTCTCGTGGTCCATGGTTTCGCCGCGACAAACTCTGTCACCGAAGCCCATAACCCTTACCATAAGACATCTAACTACTATACATCGGAGAGAAGCGACTTCTGGAATTCGCGAAACGCTGAGCGATCACTTCAGGTCTGTGAAACGTAACGACCGGAGTGTTTGGCGAACTTCAGATCCCCGCTTCCGCCGTTAACAAAACAAATATTCACGTTGACAAACGGACAAGATTAACGGTATAAAGAACAACGTTAGACGTAACGTCATCGCCGAAGAAGACGATACGTAACCGTGAGCGATTTCTGCTCTGGTCAACGAGCCCAGAGGCACTTCTGACAATATTCTTGGACTTCTCTCCGTTATTCTCGTCACCAGTTTCTCCATTTCGACTATACAAGCTTGTAGCTGCAGCGCAGATGGATTCTTGGCGAGGGGTTGATTCACGATGAAAATGTCGCCTTCCGGAGTCAACGAGCCTCTCAGGACGCACTGAGCCACCTGAATCTGTCTACCAAGCGCGACGAGCATCGCCTCCAACGTTACGGCATCGCGATCGACTTCTTCGTCCATCATGTGAAGAACTCTGTCGAGCTGTAACAAAACATGATCCGGTAACAACAAGGAGTACGAACGACAACACTGCCACGACATCGGCATCGTCGTACTCCACGTCTTGAATCCTCACCTGTTTCCGCGAGTAAAATAGCCGAGCAGCACCCCCGCAGACGGGACAGCACGCACCAGGAGGAGTGACGCCGACGCAGTTCGCGGCAGCCAAACGTGGACATTGCACGGTCTCGCTGCAGCGTGGTTTTGCTATGTCGCCGACCAACCCAACGGCTACGCAGGGCCCCTCGTAGTCCAAGACCGTCTTCGCGGCCCACGCGACGCACTCGTTGCCGTACGTTTCCCCGTTTATCCCGCAAACTGGTCCCCGAAGGCTGCACCCCTCCAAGCAGTAGCCTCTGTACCCCAAACTGCCACCGGCGCGTATCAGAGCGCAGAGAGACGCGTGTTGCCTGTTATCTTTGTCGCATACCGGACCGTCGGTGTCGCGTCGAGGATCGCAGTCCAGCGGGACACACTCGTGCTGAGCACACGGCTTGTGAATGTTCGACAAACAGACCCGCGGTCTGCGCACGCACTTTGCCGAGCTGTCGCACGGATCAGGCGAACAGGGGTCTCTGGAAGAGCAGCTACCGAATTCAATTTTATTCGTCCTTACCCCGGCACACTTCGCCAGGCATGCCGAGGCGAACGTGACCCCGAGTCTGCCGCAGACGGGAACGTAATGGGCCGGGCAGTCGCAGGGTAGCGAGGGTGGTCGGTACTCTTCGCAACTTTTCCGCGAACAGGTGATCTCACCCTCGAAGCAGGTGCACGGATTGCATTCGAGGAAGAAATTCGCGCGGTGAGCTATGAATCGATCCTGAACCCAGCACGAGTTGAACGTGAAACAGTTCAAGTCCCGGCACTTCTCCAAACCGTGAACGGTGCACTTGCAGATCTTCAGACAACCTTGCTGATCGGCGCGCGGGACTTGGACCCAGGTGTTCAACGGGACCGTTTGCTTCGATATTTCGCCCAACGAACAACTCGCCACGCAACGATGTCCGCTCGCCACGTTCGGGTGAACCAGGCAGACCTGATACTGCGGACACGGATTCGGTATGCAAGGCGTCGCGATGTCCTCCTCCGGCAACAGAGTCATCTCGAAATCGGGAGCCTCCTCTAAATACGGTTTCAAAGACACGCAGGGCATGTCTGGCCGCGGAGGTGATAATTTCGAGCACAGCGTCGATGCGCTGTGGGGTCCCGTGATAGCTGACCAATCGATGCATCCGGAAAGAAGCTCCAGGCAATCGTCTCTGCACAGACGCGTCTCGTGAACTCTCGACTCGCAAGGGCGTAACTGCAGCAGGCAGGCGGCAGCCCGCAACGTTTCCACCGGACACGAGGGCGCAGCTCTGACGGGTAATCCTAATCCGCGGATGATACCGCCGCGCACCCAATGATCCGCCTCCCAACGCGCTGCTCCATCGGCGGCTGGCGAACATGCTCTTAAAAATGAGAGAAAAAGTGGTTGAACGAATCCTATCGTAGCTACCTCTTCGGCTACACTAGCGCGTGCCTGTCGCGTTCTCTTTCGCAATATTCTGTGAGATTTGCGGAAAATCCTACCTGAACAACGTCGTTGGCCTATCGTTGTACCGCGAGCAGTAACTCAGTCCGGAACAACCCAGTTCGCAAGAATCCTCGGAATCCTCCAAACATCGTCTCAGCTCGCCCTCGACCGGTGACGAAAGACATTCCGAGTCGAGTTTCGACCAGGCAGATTCCCAATCTGCTTGAAATACTCTCCAACACAAATTCCTACACGTTGGCTTGAAAGCTCGATAACAGCACGACAGTTTCGCCGCGTCTAGCGGCAATCGCGGTGGCTCCGGCGCCGTCGTGCTTTTCATGAAGCATCCCCAAATCGGAGAGTGGGGCAATATCGGGCCGCACTTTGGCTCGAGCGAGTCGAATATATCTTGATTCGTGACCGCGGTTCGGAGGGTATTGCGACACGTTTCCAGGCATTCGGTATCCGTAGCTTCGTCGCAGCAGTGCAGATCTGTTCGCCAAAGATCGGAAAAAACAGTTAAAGTAAAGAAACACCGCTATTCGCTGGGGATAGCTTTGGAATCCAAAGCTCAGTTGGCTACAAATTGTACGAATATTCGATCGATGAGGTACAAGCACGACGATTACTCACATTGTTTCGGGTTGTCGGCACTTTCCTCCTTGGCAACCGATCTCAAACACTTGGGCATCTGACCCTGACAATTTTCGTGACTCGACTTATTCGCATACTGTTTCCCAGGTTTGTGAAATTTCTCGACGCAAAGCGACCGGCAAGTATCGTTCGTCACTTGACCGCAACATTTTTCGCTCTCCTCGTGTTTCTCCAGGCAAGCGAAGAATTCCATTTCGTCGCTCTTCCGACAATGCGTCTCCAGATCAGTCCTACTTCCGGCCAACGCGCATTTAGTACCGCAGATGAAGTTCTGGGACAAGTGACAGCAGCTTCTCCCGACCCAATTTTCGTTCTCTCGAGCCTCTGCGAAGAACCATGAAAATCATATCATCACGCGAAACGTTCTACCCAGAATCACTAGTCTTGAGCACGTGGCTGGAATAGGAATAAGCGAGAGCGGTTATCTATCACCGATGTACAGCTAACGATTCCTTATTCATATTTTCCTTCCTTTCCCAGAATTTATCAACCTCAGGATTCCCAACATCGTATCTTGTTAAACATCTAGAGCGGTATACCTATAACTGTCCGCTGGATCGATATCAACGTGTTCGGAATCGTTTCATTGTTTCGGCGTGACGACGTGTAATTCCCAGGGATCGGTGGAGTCTGAATAATTCAGGTGTACATCCGTTTCGCCGTACACGTACGTTTGCGATGACGCTCCCTACGAATTCACCGTTCGCGTGTATCATCATCGATTCATCGTCTGCTCGTTCGGACATGTGGTCGGAAATTCGAATGGAAGAGCGAAAACAAATATGCGGCGAGAGAAATTCGCAACGACCGGTCGGTGCTTGCGTAGGATATAAGTTAGGAATTCCGTCGCGAATAAACGTCCGAATTCACCCGCGCGTAAATTACGTACGGTGATGTGTGCTGAAAACCGGTTAGAAAATAGTCATTCGTAATCACATAATTTGGCGAATATTAATTTCTCTCCGTCAGCTCCGCCGACTGCAATTACCGCCGCGTAAAGAAGCGCCGTTTGCGTGCCTCGTTCACCCTGATTGGTACGCGAGGATATCGCGATGCTGAAAATTTTACCCGGGATGGAATTCGCTCGCGAAAATAATCGGCACGGCGGTAGGTGCGAGCCGTCGACACGCGTTATCCTGCAATCAATCTCGGGGGCACGACATCGCCCGCGATCGTTCAGGCATTAAAAAAGTCGTACGAGTCAAATGATGTCGAGCATCGAGTCGCGCTTAAAGTATCGAATGACGCGGGGATCGGAACGGAGTACCCGCCCAGGGGAATTGTAAGAGGAACGATCGGCGAGGAGTACGTAGTAATAATTCGGTCCGGTATAATATAATATTGGTAACGGCGAGAATCGTAGCCGCATACTTACTCGCGACGGTGGAGTTGAAGCAGTTCCAGAACTCCTCCTGAAATAAGTTCGCGCATTAGACGAAAATAGTGGAATGGAAAGAATAAAAGTGTTGAAACGTGAAACTATTCGCGGTCGGTTCTCTCTTTATCGTGGCCACAAATCAGAATAATGCCTTCTGAAAACGGTAGGAGGATCGTGTTGCATCCTGCCTCCGTATCCATCTTTTATTATCGCGCGGAGGAACGATCGAAACGCGTTGTTGGGTAACTATGCGAGCCAACGCCATTGTCCCGTTTCCGATCTCTTTTCTACAACGGCACCCCCTCCCGTTCTCAATGGGACCACGATTCGTTCGTCGAATAACCTCCGCCTCTCCGATCGACGAGGACTCGACGTTGAATGGATCAATTAAACGCAGCTTACCAGTTCCACGGGGCAGAACTCGGAAAGATCCCGACTCGATTCTTCTCTCTTCGTCGGATCCGCCCCGATGACGACCAGCCGGATCTGCGAACATGAGAAGCGATGCCATCACTCTCTCGCCAATTGCGATTCAACCCCGAGGAAACGATCGGAGTCAAGTTTCTCTTTTTCTCTGTTCGACGAGCGAAAAGAAAAACCCTCCGACGCGAGAGGCGATGAGGCGACGAGGAGGCATACCTGTTCCCCCAGAGGTAGAGGAACGCTCGAGCGTAGAGCAACTTCCTGTGACACGGCTGAATACCAATTATTAAAAAGAATCGCGGGACCTCACGCGGGCAATCGCGTGCTCATTCGAAATTCAATAAATGTCCGGAGCGAGGACCACGTCCGTTTATCCGTTCCTTCGTTTGTCCCACCACACGCCACACACGCCTCGACGTTGATACTTTACGACCGCCAACAGCCTCGAAGGCCTATCTCTCTTTCGTACTTACGACAAGAGAACGGAGCCAGCGCAAGAAGGGTCACGCCGTAAGTCACCGCGCACCTTCGCCGAATCAATTTGACCTCGAACCCCTTTGTACCTCGTAGTAGTTGCTAGCTGGACCAACCCGAGTAATTTTCCTCCCTACGTATTCGTTCCCTTTTCTTTTCGTCGCGGATTCCTCGTAATTCCGGAATGCCGAGCAGGATCGGTAGCCGCTGTGGCGGGGGGACGTCGACGATCTGATAAAGAAATCTTCGTCCCGGAGAAGCCGACGTGAAGACTCGATCGGTCGCCAGAGATCTGCGACGTCGCACGCGATGGAAGTGTCGAGATTTCAACGGCGGATAATCGTTGCATCCGCGCGCAATCAAGAGTAAAATGGGCGCGAGACGAAACGCGAGAGGACGCGACGTCGCGACGCGAACCCGCGTATTATTTCCGTCGCGCGTATTCTCGGAGGTATGTGGGCACATCGAATAGGCAAGGATCGTTCGGACTTGGGAAGAAAAATCTTCTGGGATGATTCGCGGTCGTCTTTGTCGGGGGATACGCGAGACGGGATACACGCTTCTCGGCGCAGAGGATGTCGGAGCACGTGGAAACGCGGAGAGCCGGAGATGCGTCGAACGTCGAGAGCGAGAGAGAGGTAGATGCGGGGAGAAACGTACACTTTTCATCGCAAGTCGTCGTTTATACCGATATACTCGTCGCTACGAAACCGATGTCAACGCCGTTGGCTTCCGAGTGGTTATAAATTCGACTCACGCGAAGCAAATCGCTCGTCTATGCGCCATTAGCCGCGTAATGAAGCGTCGCGACGCGATCGGTGGCTAGAAATAAAACGGTAAGATTCGCTGGGCGTTGAAAGTTCGTATAATCGGGATGGCAATTTGTCCGGTGACACCTTCGCCTACTTTGCGATCCCGGGGATCCCGTAACTCTTTGGAATTCGCTAATGCGATTCTGCACGTGCTTCGTTGCCGTGAAAAAGAGCAAGATCTCTATTTTCGTCCCTTTTGATCCGCACTCCGCTCGGTTTCACAATCAACCGAGAAGCTGCGGAGCCGTAGTCTCGTGCCAGCTCGGCCTCTCCGGCTTATACGTAGTACATATACCATAATACGACCGAGTGAGTGATCGCGCCACGGTGCTAAACATCGTCGCTTTTTCGGAGCCCCCTCCCCCCCGGTATCTCTCGCCCCTGTCCCCCCGCGTTTCTCGACCCTTCGACCGGCACTCTCGTGTCTAAGCATCGTAAATATTCCCGGCGAGCAGTATTTGAAAAATAAAAATATGTACCTATATATTTAACGGCTATTCGGCTATTCGGCTCCTCGGTGTCGTCGAGTCGCGTTCGCTTCGTCGCGAGTTCCCCCGAGCCTTGCAACGCGAGTAAACGCGACACTGGCCTCTACCTCGGATCCAAGGGGACTTCCGGTTATTTTACTTTTAGATTCTCTAAGCAGGAAGTCCTCATCAGCACCGAGCCTGCCGGAGATCTGTCTTTGCGTCGAACCTTCTCCTTCTTTCGCTCCTCTCCTCCGCGCCGTTGCATACCGCGTGCACGACTCTCTCGTCAGTCAGCCAACGCGATGACCTCTTTGCGCGACCGTGTAACGTAAACCTGTCGTCGATTTCTCACGTGTTAGGCACGAGACAGATAATTTTCATACGCTCGCCGAACGTTCCCGCGCCCCGTAAAGATACGAAAAAAGTGCAACGACCATACGGTCGGTGTAACGCGACGCCGAGAGGTAAGAACGGTATCGGTGATATCAAAAACCTGCCTATTTCGAATCCAGTTATAATATTTGCGTATGAATGAGCCGGCGTCCCGCTGGCCCCGCGTAAATCTCGCAGCGGGGCCAGCGGCGTCGATACCATCTTCCCGGCTCCTGCCTTGGGCCTGACTTGTAAGACCCGAAGCCATCCCACGTTGCATCAGCATCCAACAACGGAGATTGCGTTTCTCCTCTCGGATTCCCTCCTCCGGAGGGAACACGAGAGACAAGCGGAGAGAGAAGGGCCGAAGGGAGACGAGGAGGAAAACGAGACGCGTCTCTCGATGATTTTCCATTTCTTTTTTTTTCCCCTACTTTTTTCACGCTCGATCATTTCACGAATTATATCGGCGAACTGTTATTTCTGCCGCGATGCTGCTACAGGAAACACGCGACGTATCCTACCAACAAATCTACCAGAATTTACATCGCAGTTAACTTTGAAATCTCTTAGTTCGAGTAGATAAATCTCCTCGAGGTTCTCGCTGGCGCGGCTCGTGCTGCATATTTCCGTGAGTTGTTCCGTCGGGGTACTTTTTCTTTGTGTCCCGTAAATATCGGAGCTACTGGTAATAAGTGGAAATTCCTTTCACCTCGTAGTTATGACTGGTATGGGGATCGAGCGGCTCCCAAATCGTTTCACGAACGCTAATTTTACGAGGGCGATTCCTCATCTTTACGCGGCACGCGTCTCTCGCCCCGAAATTTCGAGCGAGCAAAGCGTTTCCGAATGTTCGCCCGATTCCAAAACATTCCGAGGCGATAAATCGCGCTGTTTATTCGATTCGTACCATTCGCACTCGCCCCGTCTCTCTCTTCCTCGCATCGACGCGCCGCCTCGTTTCATCCCGAATCCGCGATTGAATCGTAAGGATTCTCCGTCGCGAACGTTCGTTCGCGTTTAACGAGCCTCGCGATTCATCAATCTCGGCGTTCCGCCGTTAAAGTGACGTTGGAGTTTCTGGAATCGTTCGTGATTTGTCGAAAGCAAAGGAAACCCGGTGAAAGTTGGCCGGATGACGAGACGAGGAGACATCAATTACGTTGTTTTTACTCGGGACACGATTAATTATCACCGTGCTGCTCGCATCGATCTAATTTGACGGTCGAATCTCGTCCCATAAATATTCCACGCGACGCCGTCAATTTGCATTATTCCCTCTTCGAAGCGCGTCGCGAGATGGAGGAAGGAAGAGGCGAGGAGAAAGAAGCCGAAGACGCGGATGGAGGAAATCTCTCCGTGGATACATTTTCCCGTTGTTTCTGCGACGCGCTAATTGGATTTTTCGGTGAAGAGAATAAAATTACCTTCGAACAAACGCTTCGACAGGAGCCAGCCGCCAACGGACAACAGGAAATCTCTGCAACATACAATAACAACGACGCGACGTTAATAAGAGATCGTGAGGGAAAAAAGTAGGATAAAAAGATGCGCGACGATGGATCGTAGAAAGTAAGGTCCGATTGACAAGAAGCAGGTCCGGTCGGCTGCGAGGGTTCGGTTTGACCAAAAAGGGCCCCCCCTTCGCTCGTTCCGGGCATATGGGCCCTATCCGTCAAGACTCGAGAGGCCACCCGTATCCTTCGCGGGGCTCTCTCTCCGCGCAACGACACGGGGATGGGACGAGAAGTGACGAGAGAGAAAAAGCACACCCCGCATCAAATCCCCACGCGCGTGGAGATATGTTTGGGGTAGAGGAAGAAACTGAGGAAGAAACTGAGGAAGAAAAAAAAATAACAGTTTAGGAGTAACGGGACCGAGATAAAGAAACTCCGTAACGGCGAGTCTCGTCGCGTGACAAGTTTGGAGGAGAAACGTCCGACAGGGTTACCAATTAGCTTTAATAGATAACAATTAGCTTGCCAACCTCGACCACTACACATTTCGCCAGTGGCGTATTCACGAGCTTCTCCCGCGAGGGGAGACATACGAGGGTCGAGGAGTCGTATTCAAGAGTGTGTGTTTTATTCATTTCCGACGGGGTTCCGTGGATCCGATACTCTCGCCGCGGCGAGTACTCCGCGTCCTCTTCGTCGTTGCTCCGTCGTCACGAAACGGCGGCGCGGGTGACTCGTGAAAAATTCACCGGTAGTTCGCGGACAATCTTCCATCGCCATCCACGCTGTCGGGTATTCTATCGGTAAATAATCGATGATCGCGCGACGGTAGCAGGGAAATTTTTCACGACGAGGCTGACGTTAGCCGTAGCAGAGCGCTCCTCGTAGATCGATGGACTTTGGCACGTCGAAGAGTTGTTCGAGACGTCCATACGCGGCGTGCGTTCCGTCGCACGGTCTCGCAAGGATGTACGACGAACACGACCGTTGCCAACGTGTCGCAACGGCCAAAGGTGTATCCGTATATCTAACTACTCGCGCGTACGAATGACGAGTCAATTCTGACGCGTAAACAGGAAGTCTTTGATTTTTCAGCGCGCAGCATTCACGGTTTCTTGAAAAACGGGCGGTTTCCAACTCGAGTAGCTTAGAGACGAGAAGCTGGCGCTGAGCTTGTAACTGGAGCAGAATTTAGAGCCTACCGTTGATAGAGCTTTCTCCGTAGCTGTCACGAGATCAAAGGGTTAGCGTATCGGTCGGGGAGACCGAGTGGAAGTAGCCGGAGCTTTCGCTCCGACTCAATCCAACGCGTCATCGGCGTGACGCGCGTGCGATCGAAGACCCGTTGAAAAATCGGCCAATTTTGTTTCAACAGGCGAGGAAAAAAACGCACGACGCGGAAAATATTCTCCAGCTCTTATTATACGATGCCTTCTTCATCTACAACGTATCTAGCATGTATCTACGATTTCCCTGCGTCGCGCAGCGGGAAGAGCTTCGAGAGTCGATTTTTTTCTCCGCGTCGAATAAATTCATATTTAACGAGCGCGACTCGTTTTAATTAATTGATGCCACGTTGATCGGGTGTCGCTCGGCATGCGCGTCGCGCGACGACGGATCAACTTACGACCAAAATGTATCCAGTGGTTGGTTTCCGTTTACTACTGACACGGTGATTGCCGTCGACTTACCAAAATAACTGGGATGTTCGTGGCGCGTCGTGGTCGGAGCAGGTTCGACACCGGAACACCGCGAGTTACCGGCTTACCGAAATCCAAACAGTGTAACGAACGACGCGAGCCGAGGAACCGACATCTTCGCGGTAAATCGGCTCCATCCAAACCTAAAACCGCGCTCTGGTTTAACCCCGCTCGAAAATCACCATCCGTCGCTCGCTGAGCGAAGTTCTCGAATCGGCTACTCGAGATCGAACCGTACGGAACATCAGTCTCGGTAATCCTCGCCGGAAATCGAGACAAAAAGGCTGTAAATCGGATGGCTGTTTTTCCACGTATATCTGTTAGATTAGATACGGGCTGCGCGCGTGGTGGTTGCGTGTCATTGGGACCGGATCGCGTAGTTCGCAAAGGGTGGTAAAGTTAAGAAGTACGCCGATCGTTCCGTCGGTCGTAGTAGGAAAATAGCCGGGATGAAACGAGAGCGAGAAATACTCTTGATTTTCGTAGGTTTTACTGTCGTCGAAAACTACGACTCCGTGGCTGTTATCAGGCTCGAAAGCCGGCTGGTAGAACAATTCTAAAACGATGGGAACGACCGGAACAACTGGTTAACTACACGTGTCGTCGGGACACGGTTGGAATCCAGTTTTAGTGGACGTCGAACGCATCGTTTTATGGAGACGGTAGAGTAAAAAGAAAAGGAAAAATAAAAGGAAAAAGAAAAGGAAAAAGAAAAAAAACTGATGAAATGACGCTAACGCGTTTAATTTTCTCATGGAAATGATGGGCGGTATTTCATAATAATTCGATCGCACGATGTTCCACTCTTCGTATTACAAAAAATAATATTTCCACCGGGGAAATTCTAAATCTGTTTCGTGTCGCGATCCGGCGTAAAGATTGGACTGGAAACACGACGGAGGCTAAAACCGAGCACCGACTTCTTGACGGAGTCACAAACTCGTTGACACTCCGCAGACTACGGACGGACATTTGACTTGTTGAAAAATTTAAGAGGTAGCAGCCGCTGCTTCGTATCCTCGGTCTCTACGTCTCTCCGAAACAAATTGGAATATCGTCGGGCGGAGAAGAGTAAAGTTTCGAAATTCCCGTCCCAAAACACATTCACGAAAAATTATTCGCCACCGTGAGCGTCAAACAGCGATGAACCGTTCGAGTGACGGAAGAAGCAGACGCGATTCCCGTATCGCTTATCCCCCCTCCCCGATTATCGTCGACGATGGCGTAATTTCTTCCTAGGCTAATTAGTCCACGCGTTTGATGCGCGCGCGGTTTACGCCGGCAATATTAATAGCGCGTACCATATTCGTCGAACGAGCGAGTTCATCAAACTTCCTACGACGAGTCTATATATTATCGTGTGAACTTTGACAATTGACAAATTATCCATCCAAATTACGTCGTTCCCAACGCCCGCGCTCTCGAGTGGTGCGCGTCGCCGCGCGATAAAGCTCTCGACTCGTCGCGTAGCCGTCTCGAGCGAGGTGGTTGATAGCCGCGATACGATTTGTGAGAACCAAGTTATTGGCATTTGGTGCACACCAGTACCAAGATCAGACAACCAGCGTCGTACGCGCGCCGGCAAGCGACTACACCATCAAAATTGTGTGCCACCGCCTTTCTTTTGCACAAACCTAGTGTCGTTTCAGCAGACTCCGCGCGTAGGAACGAGGTAACACAGCTCTGCGTCGAGAGAAAATTCGTACCCTCTACACGATAGCTACATCCCTTAGAGTGATCCGCATGCCTCCATCGCGCGAACGGTGATCTCGTCGCGTTACACTCCGAGAAATCAGCATGCATCGTTGCTCGTCGTTTGCCCCGTCCATCTTCGACTAGCGACTCAATTCTCTTCAATTACAGGACGACGCCGCCTGCTCGACCACTCGAGACGCGGGAAGGCGACTTTTTATTGCTATTTCCACGCTTCCGGTACGCGACGAGCCCGCTGATTCCAATGCAGTTGGATGCGTGTTCGATATATCGTCGGATAACAATGAGCGCTTTCTCCTCCGTACTTATGCGACGACGTGCACCGAGGACAGCTCGCTACCACGCCTAGATTCGATTTCTAGACGAGTCGCGCGGCGTACCTACGTGCAGGCTCTCCGTGATCGAGCGCATATGTCCCGACAATTTCGCCGATCGCGGCGCGAAATCGCGAGAGGGATGCGAAAGGGTGAGGTGAGAGAGATCCAGAGACCGAGGCCCGTACGTACGACACACGTGCGCTCGAGCTCCGCACGCATCTCTCTCTCTTGGATTTCACACGGCTTAATATAGAGGCGCGCGTTCGCTCGTGTCCGCTCCTGCTCGCACGTGCATCGCTCGTATGCGTGTCACACACGTTTGCGATTCGTTGATTCGGTCAATTACTCGGTGACGTCACGCGGTGGGAATGTGTCCCCGGGAATCCTTGCCCGACCGGCTGTGCACCGCACTCGTATTTATACACGGAGGTATACGTGCCTCGCGAGGAGGCGAGGATATCGTATATCTCTCGAAGGTCCACCTCGAACGTTGCAGCTCGTACGTCAGGTTATTGTTTACCGGTTACCGTTCGCTGTTTACACGCCCGAGTTTACCGCCCACTCCGGGCGCAGCAGCTGCGTCTCTCTTTTGCGCTCCGCGACGTGAAATAGAGCGGACGCGACTTCGTCGCCAGTCAAAAATCGAACCCTCCCCTAAAGATTGGAAATCGTATTTTCAGAATTTTTCCACCAAAGCTGACGCTTTTCGACGCGAACAAATTTCCATGCAGCTCCGCTCTCCGTGAAACGTTAACCGTTAACCGTGAACTGTGAACTGTGAAACGACGGGGGAAAATTGAATGGGAAGAAAGCAAAGCCCGAGCGCGTGGTGTACGTTTGTTCGGTAAATCCTGGGAAAAATACGGACGTAAAACAATCCATTCGACGTCGTTTACTGCGAAAGGCCGGTTTTATGGGATCACGTGTTCGAACCCTTGGCAATAGAAACGCTCGGCATTTTGGCCAAAGATCTTTCTCATCCGGGTTTGTTTGTTTTTTTTTGAATTTTTTTCTTCCATTATTTTCTTCCAGCACGTCGGTCGTAGCTTTTAAGTAGTCGTGGGATTACGTTTATAAAGAATTCGTGATCTAGCTCGCGGTTGAACGTTCGCGCGCGTGCATCGTTGCGTGCGCGTGTGCGCGCGACTGCATGGAACTATCTACTATCTACTAGTACGCGAGAGCTAGTAGAGATGCTCGATCGTACGGGGCCGTTCAGACGTCGGGGCGTCGAGCGTCGATGCGTGGGCTCGGGATGTGTGTCTTGTTTGAGTTTTTCTCCCGCGCGAAGCTGTCACTTGTTTTATGTCTTTATTTATCTTCGGCTCTCGGCGTCTACAGCGGCACACCGTCCTCATACCGGGTGTTCGACTCGAAACCTGTTGATTATCCTCGCTCGCGAAAGCAACGATATCGTTAGAAATGATCCCTCCGCAGGCCCGATACTCGCGAGCACGCGTGTACAATCCTTTTCGCGAAATCTCCTCTCCGATACATTTCGGCTCGTCAGCAACGTCGTCAGCAGCGTCGTCCCCGCGCCGAGGTCATCTCGGCGACTGGTTCGAATGGACCGAAGATGCTGGTGCATCGGACGTCAACCGCCGGTACGCTCAACCACGCCTCGCAACACGACTCGAGCACGGAATAGTTTTACGCTCCCCAACCCTCGTCACGGCTTTTGCTCTATTACACAACGCCCAAGGCGGTGAACCGGGAATTACCCTTCCAACTATTTCATTGCACCGAGCTCCTGTTTTTTCGTAAGCTGCAGAGCATTACGGCGAATGTTCCTACGGCGTGCTCCGGTAATCGTTTCGACGGGCATCACACCGATGAAAAATAGGGAAGCTTCGCGAAACTTGCAGATAGAGACGCGAAGCACCTGTGCGCACTATTTTTTCCCTTGCCCGCTTCCTCCCGCTTCTCATCTCGGTAGCGGGAAACGCTGCAGTTCGCTGCGTCGTTGTCGCGGCGAACTTCGAACTTTTCTACGAGACGTTGACACAATTTCTATACCGTTCCTTAAATAAGCGTCGTTTCCGTGCCAAGAGAAAAACCTGTTCCGCTCTCCTTTCTCGTACTCGTTACTCATCTATCCACGCGCATTCTCGTCTTCCGCTGCTTTCCTTTCTCGACCACCCCGCCCGCCCGAATGACAACGGAGATCGACGCTCGACAGGTGCGAATTTACAAAATTCGTCGAACCCCGACAAATTCCGACGCGACTCGGATTTTCGAGTATTTCGCTTCTCGCGATCCACGGACCAGCAAACCGAGATGCAGAAAACGGTCGTTACCACCAGACGCGAGCTTCGCACCGGGAAACCAGACACGTTCGAACACCTAAGTACCTACTAGCCGAACGTCGTTCGGTCAGACACCTCGCCGCGAGAGGACGGCTGTTTGCGTAATAAATTTAGCAAAAATAAAACAACGAGCGAGCCAAGTGAAACGACACGTCGGGGTTGGCCGTTAGTAGAAGTGAAAAGGCAGATAATGACTGACAACTATTTATAACCAAAGGGATACGTAACCTTAGCAAAGACTAGCCCACGACTCATTTGAGCCTGAGTGCTGTGATTTTTACTAGAGTTTAAAAAAAAATCGTCACGGTAATTACGAGCTACCCGATGCGCTTTGCGTATTTATACCCGGTTCGTCGCATATTCCACCGACGGATTGAAATTAAAATTCTAATCGCGTCGAAAAACAGAGCCCGGCCTGCCTTTCCGTCCATCATCGGAAAATTATCTCGGTTCGCGCGAAAATTAGAAATCGAACAGGTTCGAATACCTACTGTGAGTATTATCAATTGCCACGCGCGTCCTCGAATTGTAGAAATTCTCATGGTAATTGCAGAGCGATACGCCCGTCTATTAGGCGAAGGTTGTCAAAGAATCCACTCAACAAAAATGACATTCGTCAGTGGACAAAATTTTTTTGGGAATTTCGATTCCTCGGATAAAGTTTGTACGAACGAGCACGAACCCCGTGCCCGCGAGATTCTGTTACTGTACGAGCCGACAGACTTTGCTGCGCCTCGGGTTATGAAGAGTTAGCTGCATGGTCTCCGATGGTTATTAAAAGTTTGAAAAAACGATGCTTCGGAAGACGCATGTGGTGAGAAGCTGTCGTCGATCTCTTCTTCGTGGACAGATGACGAAGTAGTAAGCGAGGAAGAGTTCAATGAAACCTCGCTCAAATTTCTCAACGTTTAACCGAGCATCATCTCGCGATGGGCTTTTTTATTCTCAAATCCATCTTCCTATCTCTACTTCCTAACCGAGCCGATGCTACCGCGATGCGAGGAGCGGTAACGACACGCTCGTCATTTTTTTGCGCCAACACTTGATATTCGGTAATCGAATTCGTAGATACCACGCGTAACGCTAATCAATTTTCCTCCGTCTCGAACGATTCATCGCAATTTTTTTCCCCACTTTGTCTTCAAGTTTGTCCACGGTGAAGAGTAGTATTTTTCCACGCATTTTAACACACCGGTTGTAGATTTCTCGAGGAAAAGATTAAAAATAACTGATCAACATCCGCGATACACGTGATCGGAACGACAATTAATGTCCCAGCGTTGCAAACAGCGGCGGATCTGTTTCGACGGAATTGATGTTGATATCCATCAGAGGAGAACTGTTACTCGTAATACTCGTACTTATCGAGGAGTAATACTCAAGAATCACTTTATTCGCCCGGCGAATGAATCGTTACGTAGCATCGTCGCGATTATTTTCCGCTCTCGTCGCCGATCTCCACGGTAGTTGTATCATGTTTATCGAGCTTGTACAAGCAAATGCTCGCGCGAACTTATCACTTATCGGTTATAACCTACGTACGCTCGTTTCACGGTCATCGTATCTACGTTTCTTACTGGAAAAGTTCCAATGCTTTTGACATCTGATTTTAAAAATTTCAAACACAAATTATTTCCCCATCGATTTACCACTCGAGCAAACTCAAAACCGATTTCGGCGAACCATGCCTCGCCGGAAAAGAATTGGAGCGGAAAATAAATTGTTCGTCAAACGAATGATCTTTAGAATGTTCGCGAGTGGAGAGATCGGTAAACAAAAGTGATATAGGTACGTCGAGCAGTACAAACAAAATATGATCCGAGTTTAAACGAGCAATTATCGCGGCGCGTGGAACGGGAAAAATCAACGACTCGGGATTGCTGTTCGTTTTACAGATCACTCACCTTGGCCGCTCGTCAACGGATGAACGTTCCCAAGAAAAATTGCACCGATGATCAAGTACCATTTGACTCGTGATGCCATCTCGCCGCCGCTAGGGTACGGAGTACGCGATCGATCGCGATCACGCGCGAATGATAATCGACGGAAGGGTGGATGACAAATAATAATAATAATAGCACGAGGATAACGCGAGGACGCGTGATGCAAAGATTAGTTTGTTTTTTTTTTTTTGAGGGATTTTTTTTCAACGCGCGTCACGTATATTTCCAACTCGCGTCACGGCACACATCGTCGATCATCGTTCAGCATCCCGTCCACGACCGATTATCGATAAGACTCGCTTCATGGACCAACGTGACCTTACCGCGACCGTCCGCGCGCTTCGCTCGCGACTGACTGACTCACTAACGCAACTGAGCCACCGAGCCTGAGCTTTCCCAACCATTTCGTCGTCGAAAGCTTTTCCCGCGACTTCTCCTCCTCCTCTTCTTCTTCCCTTCGCCGACCGCCGCCCGTTCCCTACTCCGAGGAGTCGCGTGGGCGGGCGAAACGCGTGCTGGATGTCACCCGTGCAGCCGTTGTGTTGTGACGTTCTTGTGCGCCTCGTGTCCCTCCTGTGTCCGGCTCGTTCCCGTTTCGCTACAATTTTTTCCATCTCTATTTATTTATTTATTTTTATCCAAATTCGACTCTCCCAGAATAAAGTCGACGCCGCTCTACATGGATCCCGATTTTTTCGCGAAATATGTTATCAGGCGAGAAATTCTTCGTGGCGGTATCGAATGTTCGCGGCGATAAGTCACTCCTGCTGGGTACATGTCGGCCCGCCAAAAGATTCGTTGCGACATTCTTACGGCGTTTCGTCACAGCGCTCATTTTTATTCGCGCGGCGAAACGCGTCGGATCATTTTCTAACGTACCGGCGCTGTTTATGCCACTTTGATCGTAATTTTAATGCCGATGTTTGCCCTGAATTTCTGCGAACTCGCGTAAATCCGTTACGAGAGCACTTTTTGGGGATGGTAGTCGCGAGGGATAACGAACAGTACGAAACGATTTGTCGAGTGATAGTCGGCGCAACGTTCATTCGGTGATCTGTGAACTTACGTCATACGAGGAACAACCTCGTCGTGATAGTGACTCGTCTTTGCAAACAAATTGTACTCGGCTACTAATCATTCGGTGTATAATTTATTCGCGGGAACGGATCGGAAACATTCCTTGTTACGTCCGCAACTGACTAACTAGACTGTCAATCTTATTTCGGGCGTACGAAAAAAATTATTGATTCTCGAACGCGAAGCGACAGTGCATCTCGGACTGCATTCTTACAATTAGGATTTATTGCGGTCGACAGCGAGGCGTCATTCGCGCGTTTTTGCGCGATCCTTTCGCGTCCAGTTTCGAGTTGTGTCATCATGACGGAAGGAACAACAATATTCTACCCGTTGCATTGACTTGCCTCTGATCAGGCTGCCCGCGCATCCGATGACCGAGATCCGGAGCTGGAAACGCGATAACCTCGGATCAAGGTCACACATCCGTTGATACGAGTAACCCTTCGTGTCTGCGTACTCGTAACGAGTCCAAAAAAATGTTCACGTGCTATTTATATGGGGAAGTAAAAAATGATTGAAATATCAAGCTGGTCTTTGGGGCATTTTGTTGTATCTTAGAGAATCTTTTGAGATGATAGGACTTGAAAAGACAATGGTTTTTTTTGACCACACGAATGAACAGGGTATAAATCCAGGAGCCGATACAAACTATTTCTCTTCTACGGGACACGGAATTTCACACGGTTCTCGAATACAGAGTGATTCGATGAGAGTGTAGTCAATGAAATGTTGGACGATTCGATGATTCGTCCGGATTCCCGCATCGGATCGGTCAGAGTTGGGGTTGGAATTTACGAATTGATCCGCTGGACAGATCCGCGCGTGTACAGCGAACGATAGGAGGATCCGGGACAATAATCGTTTCACGTTCGGCGTTGCTGCAACGGGTCTCAGGTACCATCGAGATCGTAAAGTTCGGAGAAATCGTGAATCCGATAAATAAGAGTTCAAAACGGAATTCAATAACAGACAATGAAAAAGTATGTCGTGAAATTCGACGAACGGAATGTTTCGAGAATCAGGATGACTCGTCGCGCGAGCCTGTACGAACGCGGCTCGACGAAACGGTTTTGAATACGAAATGTCAATTATGCAACCGCTAAATCGTTGATTATGCGTCGGATTTGTAATATTATGATTTATATCACCGATCTATCCGACATTCGATACCTACGCGGATACAACTAGTTTTTTTTTGACCTGAGCTCGTCACACGCGACTGTTCAACAAGTTTATGTTAATCGCGGTCGATAAAAATATTTACGTCATTCCGGCATCGTTTACCGTAAGTTATATCAAACAGAAGTGTATAAGCTGAATCGTTCTTGGTTTTTCACCGTCAGACGAGCCTCGCTCCTGCGCGCAACGTGGCGGCTGTCTTCTGTCCGTCGGAGTTTCGAAAACAAGCCAAAAACCAAAAAAAAGTCTAGATAAATACGACTACGGTGAAACGTATGCGTGCTAATTGCAAAGCTGTGAAATTTACTTGAAATTCGCCGTGGAAGAGAAAGAAACGCGTGGGCGAGGGGAGAAGCACGCATGGGAATGTGAACGTGCATCCAGTCAGGCGAGGGATGCTATGGGAACGGAAAAGAAGATGTTATTACCAAAAAACAATCACTCGCGGTCCGGGTGATGAACGATGACTTGCTCCGCTGAGTATTAACGTGATATTCGATCTTGGCCGGAATCGAAAACACGTCGCAAAAACAGTCAAACGAAACGTCCATTCGTATTCCGCCGTCGCCTCTGATACGCCTGACTCGAATACGAGACGTAAAAATTCTACGCTCCGCGAAGTCGTTGCCGGCGTCGTTCGAAGATTATTCGAGAATCGAGGAAAATTTGTTCGAATCGTCTCCGTCGATGCACGAACGAACGAGCGTGATTTACGACGGAGCTGCATCGCGGTATCTCTCGAGAGTGAGCGCGCGAGCGAAGAGTTAGATTACTCCGGCATCCATCCGGACACGTTACCCGGAAACGTCGCGTGGTACTCCGGACAACGAGACAAAGAATTCTCCGACCGAGGTCACTTAGGAGGGACGATCGGATGGTGGTGGTTGGTGGTCGACTGGTAGCTGGCTGAACTCACAACTCGGCGCTTCGTAACTCCGCGCGTGTAAGTTGGGAGGTCTGGTCTCTTCGGTTACGTACATATTTGCCTCGCACGTCTACCGTCGATAAACACTTCTGGAGAGACGAGAGACGAGGCTGTCGTTTGGTTCTTGTCGAGAGGAGCGCGAGCGGGGGGATGAATAGTTCCGTGAACGAGCGCATCCTCCCTCGACCACCGGCTGCATGGCAATGAGCAGATCCCGGTGTTCATGGGAAACAACGCAACGAAGAGAGAGAGAGAGAGAGCCGGAGACGAAGAGAGAAAGAGCGAGAGGGAGAGACAGACTCGCCCGACCCCGCACTACGCTGACGCTGACAATAAGATTGTCAACTCGCCCGGAGGAGAATGAATCGTCGTTGGGATCCGGGTCAGCCGTTGAATACTAGAGAGGTAGAAAAATGAAAAAGAAGTAGGATACGCGAGTAGAACGAATTTATCATCGGGACGTGGACATCGAACGCGCGAATCGCCGATAAATCCATCGAGAGCCTCGGATCGAGCAAAATTATGTACAGCTGGGCGATGGCGCGTGATGCATGTAATACAGATTCGCGCATCTTTACGATTTTTCTCAGCACGATATCCTCTCGGGTTTCAGGCTCGACTCATCTCGATGCGAGTCGCACCGCGGTTGAATAAATAAATGTGATCGTGTACGAATTAGCATAAAACATTTGAGGATATAAACGCGACGTCGATCCCTGCGCGAATCGGAGATCGGATAATCATTCGTCCGCGAGAACTGTAATGCCACCTCACGTGTGTTCCAGAGGTGTCATTTTGACGCGGATAAACAATGCCGGCGCGATACAGCGCTAAGAACGGCATGTACCCGCGTACCTGCTAGGTGGTATGTTGCGTATAGGCGCGTTTCTATTCACGTTTCTTAATCCTATCCTTCTCAGTCGGTGCTTGACGAGAGGTGCAATTTGAACGGCCACACCTTTCGTGCCACGCATCGCGGGGCCCGGTTCGGTGGTATAGCAAACCTATCGTCACATTTGCATACCGCGTGCGTACTTTTTCTTCTTCTTCTCCTTCGTCTTCCTCTCCTTCGTCCGAGTTCGTCAAATAGCGACTCTTGTTCTCGTGGGCTCGGTCGGAGACGAGCATGCAAGGGCAATTTTTCTATCATTCGAAGCCTCGAATTGACTCGAAACGAGAACGACGGTGATGAACTGTCGGCGTTCGATGCCCACGCCAAGCATGTCGCAACAATGAGGCACATGCAACGATGGCGTTATTGAAATTCTACACCAGTTGTAATAATTACGTCGAG
This sequence comes from Arge pagana, assembly GCA_963969455.1. Lineage (NCBI taxonomy): Eukaryota > Metazoa > Arthropoda > Insecta > Hymenoptera > Argidae > Arge > Arge pagana. Next base: position 6,220,172 of record OZ018311.1, on the reverse strand, counting down.
ACGTGTCATAATCGCGTCCCGGTTCGATGTTCTAACCATAAAATTACTCGACTCGTGACCCATAAAAATTACGCCTCTTGCATGACAACCTGATAATTCGTACGTACATCCTCGAAGCGATGTCGATGCGATGTACGAAGGAAAGTTCACTAACGAATAGAGAAAAAGATGCGAACTCGTCCACTTGCTCGAGCCCGAGTGAATGTTCCTACACGCGAATGCGTGCATACGCCGATGACGGACAGATGTATCCACGCGTTATCGGAAACTCTCCTCCCAACTTCGGAACATTTTTTTATAGGTGGTATTCGGATACGGAGATCGAGACGAGAGTTGGCGGTGACTATGCAACGGAGAAGATATAAAACATCAAAGTAACGATGATTTAAAAAAAAAAGACTCGCAATAACGAAGCGTCGTTCGAACAATTCTAGCCCTACGAACATGGGGTATAAAATGTTATAATACAATGATACGACGCCATATGGTATCGCGATGTGTAACACGCCCGAGAGTTCCTCGGACGGACAGTTGGAGGTAACGACCACTCGGACGTGTTACGGTGCCGTTTACACGATACGGGTCGCTTTTTCTGTAAATCCAGCTAATATTCGTTGTACCTATAATTTAAAAAGACCACCGCAGTGGTGTCTCTTCGTCATCGGACGTTATCCAGTCACTCGCACTAGTTTATTATCTGGACCACGGTGATTGTTGCTCGATGAACGTAAGGGCAAGGTGCCTCTTTTCAGGTGCTGGAGAAAAAAATTCAATTTACTTGAAATATGCGTCGTTACTCGGCACTGACCACTCGAAATCTGGGGGCTACGAGTGCAACAGACTGCGAGTCGGTATACGACTTTACTCTTAACCACAACGAATAGGAAGTTGCAGAAAAAAATTGCGAACCCATACGTTCCAGACATTCGATCCACAAACGTGTCTATAGTCTAGGTCTAAGTGTAGAAGTATGTACGATGGCCAGAACAGTTTTCCGCGATTTCTCGACGTTTACTAGTTTTCAATAGGGTTATACGTAGTTGTAAGAATAGCGATCTTCAGAAGTTCATCGCACTGTCACGTTGCATTTCTTGATATGTGCAGGTTCCTTATAAAAAAAGTACGGTACGAACTCTCTTCATACCACACACGTTCTGACATTCTCATCAAAAACCTCACGTTCCGGCGATTAATAGATAACCGCTACTGCACATCTGTGAATATGGGCATTAGGGTGTTCGCCGCACGTGCGCGATTCGGTTGATATGTTCAGGATTAAAGAGTCCGCACTTGGAAAATTGATCCAAGTGTGCAATTCCTTGCGGTAAACACTTTTGTACCGTTTCACGCTTTACCGACGGCGAAGAAACCGGAACAGGGTGGCGGTCGTGACCTGAAAATATACCGGAGGGGTTGAGGAAAGCGCCGTCTTTCCGTGAATTCTATTTCCGCGTTTGCGCGTTACAGCTCGAACGAGTGTGTTCCAGTTGACCGAGAACGCGTGCCATCCAGTCGACTCGTCAGTTTCTAACACGTTACCTCAGACCCGTATGCTCTCTACGAATCTATCGGCTATGCATGTACAGAATTCGGGCCGACCTTAATTCACGTTCGTTTAGTGTACCTATTCGTTTCGTATACCCTGAAAATGAATACGACGCAAAAACGTTGCACGTCCTCCAATGCTGATTTTTTCAAACGTTATTTTAATTTCTATCGTTTTTTATGAACATCAAGTGTCGAGTATAGACGTTGTATCACGGTTCAAGCAACTGCAAAAAAACTTTTCTTTCAGAATTGGTTCGCAAATGGAACAGAGAATGCCGCACGTACGATGCGTATCGATGCGAGAACTGATCCGATGACGGGAACATAAGGAACACAGAGGCCGCGAGTTATACCGTGCGCGTTGTAGGTGCGGAGAGCCTCGCATATGGAGGCGGTCGAGGCACCGTGTTAGGCAACCAGGCCTACACGGACGCCAACTGTGTTGCATAGCTGTCAAATAAATATCGAATTTCGCGTCTTTCGTGGTTGACGTTACGAGTAAGTAATATCTATTCACCGATCTAATTTCCCTACCTACGACAAAGTAATTAGCGTAATCAACTCGCACCTGTCCTGCTCGACTTCCTCTACAAGATTCATGATGGCCTAGTTACCGAGAATCAACGCCAATGTGGGATATTTCGTGGTCTTTTTATCGATATCAGCCAACGAGTTGTTTGTCAATTTTAATCGGCTCGCGTGTTAATTCGACTTCTCCTGGTGGTCATAATTGATTCGTACCGTAACGCGGAGGTCGCGAGGAATGTGTATATGTCAGTGGCAACGGACGCATCGTACAAGCGGTTATTTCAAACTGAAAATGTCCTCGTTTACCATCTAACTTCGCTCAACGCTAGAAAACATTATTCCAAGTACATTCGACCCACATTTGCAATCGTACCAGAAATCACGGCGGCAGTGTTTTTTCCTATCATAAAAATGATTGTATGCCTATTTTTTCTCGCAGTTAGCGATCACATACGATAATACGCCACGGCCAACCCAAAATAATTCAAGCAATCGAGATGGCGGCGAGCAAACCACCGGAAATGAACTACACGTGCGAAATATGTGGCCTGGAAGGTTTCAACGACGAAGAGATGAGATCGCACATGGTTATTTATCACCTTCAGGGAGCAGCGAGCTGCCCTTTCTGTGACCTTGGCGAGGTATCGCCAGCAGAAATGCTCCTCCACGTGAACAGCGCTCATTTGGATTACCTTACACCGAGGTGCGAGCTTGGTCACGTTACGAATCATTTATTCTCGTTTCATCCGACTTCGCTTCTTAGGTTATACATATTTCTTCTGATTAGTCCGACGATTTCAACGGACTACGCTTCATCAACGTATCTGATGATTCGGTCGATACTTCGCGTATAATGTTTCGTGTTCATTAGCGAAACAAAAGCGTCCGTGTCCTGAGCGTGTCACGATGATTATGCGGGCCGCAGTATCCCTGCATGCGCAGGGAACAGCTTACAGATATCGCGACAAACGGAATATGGATCTTAAACCTTGAAAATATCCGCATCGATTCGTTAACACCACTCGCTGTCGTCTGATTTAATCTCGTTGATGCGCGCAGTCTTTCGTGGGTTTGCTAATGTAACGCGATAAACAATTGACAGACACTGAAAGCAGGTTTTCATCGTTTTTCACTCGAAGGATTTTCGGGAGGTAGACGAATATTTGAATTCAATGTTGCTGACATCTGTTTGCGTCACGTTTTCGTACTTATCCTACCGTTCGTCGTCTGCAGAGGCCACGGCGTCTCGATGCCCAATCGTGTAACTCAACCATATCAAAAGCTCGCCTGTGAGTCTCTGAACGAGTATCTGTCTCGAATCTGTTATGTAGCGTGGAAAACGTTAAACATTGATTTTGTCCTCGTGAGGATAAACTAAGAGAATCGAGTCCGGCTTTTGTTCGTGTATCTTGAACGACTGGTAAAAAAATCCTCTGTCAAGCTATGTTACAGTTGCACAAAGGATCTGTGAAAAGAAAACGGTAATACTGTTATTGATTTAAATTATGGGTACTCTAAGAATTAGATTTTTCTATTCGCATTCCATCCAGAGCGGAGTGATAACAATATTAGCTCTCTTATAACCTATAAACTATTCTCACATCCGAATTTATTACTTCAAGAATTCCTTTGTCGCGACGAGTGAAAGATAGACTAAGATCGCTTTGTAATTTCATCATATTTTCAGCCAATCCAATCAATGCTCGATATTTGTTGAATGATCTTCCTCGTTTTTTTTATCGTACTATGTGATATTCGACAGTACGCCAGAAAATGACATGATGGCTTTCATCGACGACGATCCGACAACTGATAGCGATCGGTACGACGAATGCCGTGGGCCATCTCCGGTACTTCCTCGTGCTCCGTACCTCCAGAATGGTTGGGGACCTGGGCCGGGGTCTCATCGATCTCATCAATCGCATCAATCTCATCAATCGCATCAATCACATCAATCTCATCAATCTCATCAATCTCATCATGACCAAAAATCTACCAGCTCAAACCTCAACAATAACATCAACAATAACAACAACAGCAATGGCATTAATGGTGAGATCCATTTATCTTCATCTCCTCTCAGAATTGTACGTGTAATCGCAATTATTTTAGTACACGAAGGTGCTGCAGATCATGGTTCTCCGCTACGCACCAGCCTTAATCTTCAACTTCGGTCGCATGCTTCTCCCCGGCCTCCGGTACAGGGATGTCCGATGTGTCCGTATACTTCTGACAGTCCGCTCAGACTCGAGGAACATATAAACCGTCAACACTTCGACCTGACTTCACCATCATCCTTTCCCGAATCACCTCCATCCAGAGAGAGCATTTTCAATTGTCCCCTGTGCGTTAGATCCTTCCCAAATGCTTCCGATCTGGAACTACACGTTAACATTGAACATAAAGATATACTCAGGTAATAACATGATTTAGCGATTCGAATCAGCGTCGTAATTGGCTTCGTCATTTCACCGTTGTAATTTTTGTATTCAGCCCTGCGAATGGTACGGCAGCATCCTCCGATCAAACCAGTAGCGATGGTGATACGCCTGCTTGTCCGGTTTGTCTGTGTAATTCATTCAGAAGCAACAATGATTTGACTGCTCATATCGAAGAACACTTTAATAAAAAGGGAGAGCCTTCGCCTATGACGCCAGATGTTTCCAGCGATCGAATGTTAGCCAAAGATATGGAAAGACGAGAGAAGGAAGTGAAGAAATTAAGAGAACAACGAGAATTCGAAATGTTGAGAGCGCAATACGGCATGGATAATCAAGGAAATTTCCGCGAACAAAGCGTCACCAATATGCAGCGGGCTGTATATGCGGGTGAAATGAGCGTGGCTGATTACTATGAAAGACAAATTGAACTCCGAGTAGCCGAGAGTAGTGGCATCGACGATGGAAGCTCGTGCACGCGCGGTAATATGTTCGCCTTGTGATTCGTTAGGGTGTAATGTTCTACCATGTAACACTTTATCACGTGAGAATACACGCGAAATATTTCTTGACAGGACTCGTCCCAAAGGTCAGGGCGGTGAGCCAGACATGCGGTAACGTTATTAATACATTAATGTGCTCTACCGTTGATCACTACGGTTCGACATACGGAGACAAAGGTTGGGGTTGCGGCTACCGAAATATGCAGATGTTAATTTCATCGCTTCTACAGCATACAGGCTATAACGACTTGATATACAAGGCTTGGGGCTCTGGATTAGGAGCAGGTATTACCAGCGACGGTCCTTCCCGCAGTGCCGTTCCGTCAATATCGCGGCTGCAAACAATCATCGAATGGGCCTGGTATCAGGGCTTCGATATCCAAGGTGCCGAACAACTTGGTGGAAAATTAGTAAACACTAGAAAATGGATTGGCGCCACAGAAGTAGTTACTCTTCTATCTAGTTTTCGAATAAGGTATGTTCGGTTGATAAGTTCTGCGGTAAATTGCACTGAATCAAATTCGAATTTCTAACTTCAACTCTGAATAGGTGTCAACTGGTAGATTTCCACAAACCAACGAGCGCTGACGGTGGCCATCCGGAGATGTTCAATTGGGTATTGCAATACTTTCAAAGAAACGACGACTTCAAACCGCCGCTCTATCTCCAACACCTAGGTGCGTTTCGGATTCACCCGAAATGTTGTTCACTCGCGGTTACAGTTTTGCTTTTAATGTGCAATATCATCTTTCAGGGCATAGCCGAACAATAATGGGCGTAGAACAATTAAGAGATGGCTCAATAACAATGTTAGTGCTGGACCCTAGCCATAGTCCACTTCAGATGTCGCAGTTTAGCAGTACAAGCAGTGCGCCCAGCGCGATGCGCCTAGTCCGTAAATCTGCGGGTGCTATGAAGGCTCGGCAGTACCAAGTTGTTGCTGTGACTGGTATCATGGAAACAGAGGCACAGTATCAAGTGAGAAATAAGATAAAATCTTTTTCTGGACATTTCGTTCCGTAAAAACGAATCAGTTTTATACTTCTAATACCAAATTATCACATCAATTAATTATTTCAGCAAAGCAAGATGCTCCGATCGCTGAGCGTTCCACAAGATAGGTGAGAATCAGTACATAAAATTAAAAACTTTTGTCCCTCGTTAAATGTCCTACGATGTTTCCTCGCCGCAATTACAGATTTTACCCATAATAATCGCGAATTCATGTCTGTCATCGTTCACACAACTTCGTGACCATGGGACAATAGTAAATCGATAGTAGTTTAGCATACCGATCGTTTATGAACATTCTTACATTCTTAGCTCTGACAGTGGATAGATCCAGATTATATCTGAGTTTATCGTTCTGGAGTACTTCAATTATTATTGAATGTAGATAGAAATATTAAAATTCAAACGAATTTACACTAGCAAATAATTACACAAGACAATTTGAATTTTGGACGTGAATATTAACGCGTCTTCGGAGTGCATTCCGAGTTCATTAAAGTCTGCAGTATCGTATAATGGTAACCACGTTTCATTTTTTCGAATTTATGCAGGCTTCGGCTCGTTAAACATTGCGATATACTATCATAAATATTTATCGAGATTTTACATGCGCCATCATTGGCTATAAAAAAGAAAACTGAAATTTTAGCAAAAAATTTGGAACCCTGTCATTTTTTTGGGTCTCTTTAAAATATTTTCATTGGCCCCATGATCTATACCGTGAATGTTATGCTCAAACAGAATAGAAATATCAAAATCATCTGTCACAGTTGACAAACGCATCTCTACTTTCTAGACGTAATTCTAAAAGCAGAAAAGACTTACCACCTAATTTCCCAATTGCGAGTTCAACGAAGTTGAAAAATAACGGTTTTGCCATCGGGATCGTGTTCAGAAAAGGTTCAAATGATGATGCATTTCGATGCCTAGGAACGGGCGTAAAATAATGAATTGTCAATAACAGGGATATATTTCATTGCATGTATCGACTAGAGGAGTAATCATTATTCTGTCACGGTCGCGGCAGTAATATTATTACCAAATTGATGCTAATCAGTAATAAACATTCGCTTAGCAGATATATTTGATTACGCACCACATGAATTTATCTTGATGAGAACTATTTTATTTCATTAGGGACCATTATATGTAAATGTATATATATATATTAGATATATTGTTCCTGTTTGGTAAAAGAAATTTAATATAATGACTGTTCAAACGCCTGTGAAGTTTGGTCAACAAAAACTGATAGAAATATAGAATGTCCGTGTTTCTTTCTAATCGACGGGAGATGACAATTCAAAAAATGATTGAACACGAATCTACCTAAGCTTTTCATACACTGATGAGAGTATTGAAATCGAAAAATTCGTAGTCTAATTAGATACATTATCCGGTATCTCATCTCAAGACAAAAATCTATATGTTTCGGTGATTTACTTATCATTTGATAGTTATGATGATGAATATTTACATTTTTTAGGAACGTTAAATCTGTTGTAAGGTTCAATTCGGCGTGTTAAAAAAAGCTTTATCTCACGTTACACCAGCGTACGGCACCCAACCCATGAACAGCACTCGCGCACAGCCGTTTCACGTGTAAAGTACAACTACTTTCATACAAATTACAAGTAATATATTTAATTAAAATAATTACATTAAACTATTTAAGTCGTCCCTACGCGCCCTAGATCATAAGTCCACAAAAATGCTGTGAAAATTTCAGTCCATTACTTAATCGTTATACGACTTAATAAACTCTCTACTAGGATATATATTATATTGATTCTTGAAAGATCTATTTATTATAACTCGAATATTTATGAATCGGAAAAGCAGGAACATGGTGTCTCGTAATTATAAGCTCCAATGTTATCCTCCTTAAAATGGAATTTACTAAACTCAAAATTACTATTCATGGAAATCTCATTTTATAAATATATGTTAATTTTCGAAACTGTAGCCATAATTTTGCCACCAAATGTTTATATTACTGGAAAATTTAGTTATGCAAGCTGAAAAGAGATCAACCAGATATTTGAATGTATTTAACTCGACTATATTTGACCAGAAATAGACTGAAAACTGTTATACAGCTGATGCTTATTCCAAATTGTTGTAAAATGATTGTATCATAATTTTGAGACACCATACGTCACATGCCACATACAATGTGGTCATTAGGCAAAATGCACCAGACAATTTCGGTTTAGCTCACTTTATTTTACCATACGACATATATCTAACACTATTCACAATTGAACGCCGCGCAAATGATTAGCAATGAATATTTTAGTATTTTCACCAGCCATCGAACGAAAAGTAGGCGGTCCTTCGGACCACTACATCATCTTCTCGCAGAATTGTCATGTAATGAAATTTGAATGTTAACCACAAGTCACGTTGAAATATATGCTTTCTTAGAAATCCCAACTGGTTGCATTGCGGAATTCGTTCTTGACATTTGATTCAATCCTATAACAGACTAATCATACTCTCAAGCCAAATAGTTAGTCACACGCTCGAACCAAAAAGTTAGTTGGATCGATGTTCATTCTTCCTCATGTCGGTCAACATCGGTCCCAGTTTGTTCCTGGTGATTTCTGGGCTAGGATCATGCTAATTTTGACAAACGGAAATGTTTGACAATTAATCTGGTTCGTTTATCTGCTCAATTAGTTTGTAAAAAAAGGAACTTTGACGATTAATATAGTCGATCGAATGCTATTAAACTAGATTTATTCACATCAGTTACTGTACAATGACTTGTGAGAAAATTCTCCTTGTTCTTAATTCCTAATCAATAAATAGCTTCGTTCAGGCTGCGTTTCAAACGAAGTTGACGCAGCATCACAAGTGTATTATATGTTGAATCCCAATTTCCTCATACACGCTTTATGTGCTTCTATCAATTCTCCACAATGCTCTTCTCCCTTCTCGATTATACTACAACCAAAAGAACGTATTAACAGATATTGCAATAGGAGTCGCTTATAACCTAAATTTCTCACACGAATATAACGTGTCAATTTACCAAGCATCTCTGGGTTTCTTCGTTTCGGGACACGCACAGCACGGTTTCAGTTTTTTCTCACCGTCCGTCTTGACTTCGGTTTTCACTTCAGTTTTAGCAGCCGCGTTTCCCATTTCTACTGATTTGTTAAATAGTCTGAGGATTTGCTTTCACGGTGGGCTGTCTTCTCTTGCGCCGGTGACTTGGCGCGGCCGGATACTCGCGTCAGTGCAAATATGCACAACTACTGACATGTTCAAATTTGAACGAACAACTATAGTCTCAGTTTGCAGAAAAGATGAGGATCAATTATAATGGCCTATCAAACAAAACACAACGAATAGTAAATGATGCTGTGAAAACTGCAAAACTATTGTCCATTGTCATGATGTATATGTATAGCAATGTATCGATATCCATACGACTGTTACGGCTGCCATTGCTATTGTTTGTTCGTAATTGCAGGTTCGTTTGTAACAGTGAACGTTGATCAGCGTGTTGATTATCGTATGATTTTTGTTACAGCTGGAGCCAAAGACTCGCGGGTAATTCCCAGTATCCACGCACGTCATCGTCTTTCCAGCAATGTATCAGTATGTTAATCACATACGAATGGTGTTTCAGCGTGATTTCAAAAGTTGCGCAATCTTGAGCAATGTAGAGGTAACATCTCGCAATACCGCAAGGGATATATCAGTTTTTAAAAAACCGCGTATTTCCAGATACGGTGATATAAAGTCGTATTTCACGGATTATTCTACGGAGATACAAAGCTGGCTCGTAAGACATTTGATGATCGAGCAGTTTGATAAGTGTAACAAGCTCCCAGGTCTCGACAGATAACGATTGCGTGGAGTTTGGAATCGGGTAGGAAAAAATGAACTATGAAAATATTGTTTGGCAAAATGAGCTCTTTAATTAACCGAGTAATAGCTGATGAATTTTAGCACCGAGCCTATGTTCTTTCAATCATAGAATCAATACATAGGTAACGGGAGTAACCGGTGTATAATCCGATTGATACAATGATAATAAATAATCAGACTCCGATCAACTGCCAGAGCTAATCGAAGTTATTTGAATACCGTGAATGGGTGAGCTGTCCGATGACAGCTAGTCATTTATATAATATCAATGATACAACTAATTACTTATTAATTATTAACATCATTAATTCTTCTATCGTATCTTAGGAATCACACTAGTAGCGAACGAGGGAACAACGTGGTGACACCGCGAACCACGAATTCAGAGATGATACTTGTACTAGAGTTCGTTCGTGGTTCGCATGGCGATATCTTCGAAGGCTCATAATTTTTCTATTACTTCGAAGCCTGTTCGATGTACGCGATCAGGTCTCCACGATCGCCGGGCTTTTTCAAACCAGCAAACACCATTTTTGTACCTGGGATATATTTCTTTGGGTTTTCCAGATATTCGAATAGAGTATCCTTGCTCCAGGTGATGCCTGCAAGAAAATGTAGGTATAACGTTCTCGTCGTTCTGTTTAAGTTTCTAACATTTTCCAAAATACTATGGCATTCCAATAATTGCATAACGAGTATTTCTCACCTTTGGCTTTGTTAGCATCTGTGTAGTTAAAGCCAGGTGCTTGACCAGTTTTCCTACCGATCAATCCGTGTAGGCTAGGTCCTACCTTGTGCTTGCCACCAGCTTCAATAGTATGGCATTGCGCACATCGCTGAACGAAGATCTAAAAATAATGGGTATAATTGATTTTTCTTATCACGTACAGCTCGAGTGATAAGCATCTGTATCACTTTGACACCGATTAAGTATAAAATTCTTTTGACGTGACCTACCTTCTTTCCCTTCTCAGGATCACCAGCAGGAACACCCATTTTAATTGCGATACTGAAATCAAAAAAATTCAATGAGAATCAAAAATTCATAACGAAATTCAATGTCAATAAGCAATATATGATCACGAAATATGCAATTGCAACTGGGTTTCATACGACCAAGAAATGATCTATTTTTGTGTATGTGGGCCACCAAGCTTGCCAATGAAATGCTTTTGACAGTAAATGACCTTCGCAACGAGCGAACGGATAAAAATTAGAGCGACAGATTATATCAACGTAAGAATTTCAGGATGATAAGGTTATCACGAATTGAATTCAATTTATCACAAATATCGACGATTCGGAATTTCACTAAAAACTTCTATCGTCATTGACGCGGAAATCAGACGATTGTCCTTCAAAAGTTTCCCGCTCGTTGAACTTGTTTTCGGCGGTAATTATCGCCTGACCACGTTGAAGCTCGTACAAAGGGTAATCGGAATGACGCAAGATCGAATTTGATTACGTCAGAGGAAAATTCGATTTCGCGTTTCGCGAGTTTTTGGATTGTCTCAATTATTTGCACAAAACTATCGAACAATCGTGTAGCAAGGATCGCGAACGTCACGAAATACGTAATCAACGCCTACTTCTTGCATTATTCTCTCACCAACGATCGACGCCCTTATTCACCACTTGCTCACGCGGACTGACGTATTGGCGACGCGAGCAGCACGCTTCTCATTTACCCATTCTAGTTACACGCGATCGACCCAGTGACTCTCATGCCATTGCCGAATCGCGAAACGATAACTGGGATACTGGCTCACGGCCAACGAAATTATATAACTAGCAAATAGGTCGGAAAATTATTAAAAAAAAAAAAATACACCCACAACGTAGGTCGAAGGACAATCGAATATTCCTCGTGCCTTGACAATGTCAAAATCTGAAGCTTTTTCCATGGTATGAATCGAGTTGCGATATTGCAAGGGTTAACAGCTAGATTATTCTGGAAAATCAATAGTGACGGCAAGGAATTTTGAATTAAAATGACACTGTCAAGCGAACATGTTACATGCTACATGTTAATTGTTACGTAAAGGTGATATTGGCGTTTACACTGCGTACAGTCAAAGAACAATTGCAATTACCTTACTGATACGACCGCGCCGATTGACCGTAGACCGGAAAATGATCTGGCTGCCCTGTGTCCTACGCTGTCTTCTCCCGCTTACTCGAGTACAGGCTCAATGGCATGGCAATGGATGGCATTGGACGATGCCTCGTATCGAATCGCGCGAGTTCTACGGATCGATATATACCTATCGCGACCTCGCTTGGTCGGCTAATATCGATGCGAGCGAACGTATAAATCGAAATTATTCTGAACGACGAGAACTTCGAAGCATTTTGCGAATCGCGTGTGTTTTGAAATAACTTCGAATCCCACGTCTCGAAAGTTTATGTCCGACCAATAACCAAAATACAACTCTACACACGAATGTCACGCGCGCTAGTGGCGCCATCTGCGATCCGCGGCGTCTCGCGGCCATATTGCATCGCGAAATTACTTTTGTAGAACTAACTAACTGATCACGATCGACTCGAACAATCTGGATGAAGACCGTGTTTCGTTAAAATTAAATGATATACCGAGCGACGTAGGCTAGCTAATCTAGTGTTTGCGCTAAGTTTTACGACGGCGCGCGACCGCGGCTGGTTCCGGAAGTTCAGATAAGTCGCTCATTGGTCGATGCGAAAGATACGTTTGCAATATCATTCGTTTTGACCAATGAGAGTGGGCATTCCGTGAACGCTTATCTCTTCGTTCGCATTTAAATTCTTATCGAATGTGAATAATTTCAATGCAAGTTTATCAAGCGACGCGAAATTCGTCGACGCAGTCTTATTTAATACACCTCATGGTTCGTGTTGGTACATTTCTCTGGGATGAAATAACACTCGTGAATCGTTCTTCCCCGTTACCATCGCGTTGCGATGTACACGTGCGATTGTTTCTTTCTGTTTATAAAATACTTTTAGATTAGAAGATACTACGTCACGAGCGTCATTCCAGAACCGGAAGGTCTGACCGAAATACTAACAAAAAGCGATAAATATACTTCGCAGATAAAAGCAGAGACACAATGAACAGGCGTAGTCACAGTGCGATTATTGTGTAGCTGGAGGGTACGTGCGAATTAATCTAACGTCGCACGATGTCGACATCTCCGTTTGCTTGATAAGGCTAAGGATGCGGTTTTCAGTATTTCCAAAGAGGCAGTCCGTCACAGTGGTTACGGGATTCCGCCACAGGCAGATATCTCTCTGACCATTTCATTTTTCTTTCATCGTTCGTTCGGTGAATACGGAAACCATTCCGTGGAAACGCCTCCGAAGACGTTCGTTTTTCATTCCAAGTACGAGTCAAACGTTAACGCAACTTAATTTTCACCGCGTAATCATTGTTTGAACGGGTGTATGCATACATCCGTTACAACTGCACTTGTGCAAATACTTACTCTCGTTCGAAATAACTATGACGTTTGGAAAAATTAATTTCACTTAGTTAGAAACTTTGCTTTTCCGAGTCGAGTGAAACGTGGTGGAATTAATCGGCGAGTTCGCGAAAAATACTACGCCAAGTACGGAAGGATGAAGAAAAAACTGGACGTCACGTCTCCGTTGCCCTCGACGATGACGGAGGGCGACTACGACGGGGATCAGGTCGAGGAGAGATCTCGACAACGAACGCCGCATCAGAAATCTGCAAGGACATCCCTGCGCCTACGTCTGGTTCGCGCGATAAGCTCCGGTTCCCTCCGACATCATCACAAGCACGGTTCAATAAGTTCGGGACACAGTTCGCCGACGAGCGGTTCCGAATCGCGACAGGGAAGTCCGAGACGAAGCAGCCCCGTCGCCCATGCGACGAGAACCAGATGCTCCTGTCTCGAATGCCAAGATGGGACGACTTCCGATAACGTCTTCGAGAAAAATCCCAGCTCAGCATCCTCGTCGTGCAAGTGGTATTCGAACTCGTCGGTACCGAGCACTCCGTGCACACCATTGACGCCGCGAAGCGACGGAAGTCCAAAATCCGCGACAGGTCACAAGCACAAGCACGCGTTCTTCCACTACGGATCGGGCCTCCCCCGTCAGCAATCTCAACCGTTGCTGTCAACCTCGTACGCGTCATCATCGGCGAAATGGTTCGGCAACGAATCGGAGCCCTCGTCACCGATGAGACTACCGAGCCACGCGTACTCGCCCAATATTACCGACCAATGGTAAGTGACGTTTGTAAAAAAAAATTACGATTTTGTTACGTTTCGCGCTTCGATGATCACGCCCAATCATTTACTTATACGAAGCGCGCGCTCGCTCGATCGCGTGCGCGCTGCAGTTTTCCAAATCATGCGGAAAATCCGTGAGCTGCTGCCGAGGGAAGCTATTTATACGCGTATTTTATCCGCCTATCCATGTATTGGGCGAAAACACGTCGTGATTCCAGATAATATTCATACGCGTTTTACTAGTATCAAGCGAACGCGTATCACGTCGACAGATGCACGTACAACGATTTATTATATTTTTTCTCGGGAGACAGCGAGCCCCGAATTGATTGATCGTAACGTTGATTCGTGTGCCGTGCAATTTTAACTATCTTCCGACCGATGATTAATATTGAAATTCATGTCCGGGAACGAATTCGCAACGTCTGCGTGGAATGGCTAGATAAAAGCGTAGCTGTTTCACTCCTGATAAGTACCGAGCACGAGGACCCAGACATACACACGCGTTCCGTATGCATTGCATCTACACGGACGCGAATTTATTGCTAGCAAACAGTTGGAAGTCCTCGTTACTGCACCGCGATAATTCGCGAAAACTTAGTCCTCTTGGCCACGACGGAAATGTCGCGACATTTCCCAGCGCGTTTACCACTTCCAGAAAGGTCAGATCCTAGAAATTTAGCATCGCGTGAAACCAAATAAAACGCGGTGAAGGATTTCGAACGAAATGTCAACTCGTTGCGAGTGAATGCCAAATCAACTCATCCCAGTGTACTCCCAATAATCCGATCGAAATGGTCAACGTGATTTTGATCTTCGATCCTATCCGGCTCGCGCTCCCAGCCAACGTCAACGATTTTTTCGTTACCATAAAAAAAAGAAAAAGAAAAAACTGACTTCTACGATCGCATTCGCCGAGTACCTCGGTGGAAAAATTTGTTTTCGAAACAAAGACGGAGAGGTCCACTCGTTGTCCGATTTGAAAAAACGACGCGCAGGTTATTTTTTGCGCTCCCTTCGCCGTAGGTGATGGTGTCCTGGGTCGATTCAGCGTCGAAACGATTCGCTGAACCGTTCCTCGCCATGCGCAAGAGCGCCCACGTATCTCGAGCACCGCGAGCATCTGTGGCGCTAGCTTACAATAAGATATAGCGCACGGTGCACCGATCGCCAGCCATCATTGCACACGTACAATATACAAACGTACCCACACAGAAGATCGAACACCCGAGCAAGTCTCCTGTACGTGAACGATATCGCGTTATATGGCGCTAAAACGCGCAGGCTCGCGGAGGGAGTAGCGCTCTACCCAGTGGGCCGCTTGAAGGGCCATCGCCGCAGTGTGCTTTCCTCACGGTTGCTTTCAGTTCCATCCTACCAAAACAGAGAGGCGCGTTTAATCGACGGAGATCCAGGTAAGTGCCAGTTATCTCGTCTCGTCCTATCTAGTTTCCGAATCGACTAACGCTCGAAAATTCAAGCTCGTTCTCGAAATGAGAATCCACCGCTGATCCGTTTAATGTCACTCAAATTTCACTGCTCGATTTGCTGGTCTTTATTTCCAACGGATTTATACCATCGTATCCGGCTCAAAAGTCGAGTCTAAGTACTCGCCGCGTTGGCACCGAATCGTTTTGGGTTCTACGCAAATTGCTCGTGATCCGTTTCCAAGTCACGGGTCTTTCTGCGAAAAAATGAAGTTAAAGCTGTCGAAATTTTCAGCTTCCAAACACGAAACAACGCTCGACAATGCTTTACCTCGTTAACGCGGCGCGAAATTTTTTTTTTAATAAGGTTCGCGTCGAGTTTCGAGGCAAGCCGATCGATTATGCCGTCGCGTTAAATTCGATTTTACGTCCAAACAATTGTCATTCGTATTCACCATAATTTTTTATCAACTCCGCGCATGTGAACGTAATCGAAACTTTACGAAACATAACGACTTGTTTTTGTTTTATGTAAATTTGTTAACGACCAAGGTCCTATATTTGCATGAACGTGATTCAAATGAATAAGGAAGGACAGCGACGAGTTATCTTTAACGCGCTTGTGGAGCCGAAAAATAGATTTTTTTTTAAATTGGAACACCACAGCGCCACCTATCGATTCGAATGTATATACAGGTCGATGTACGTAGGAGTACGAACGGACAGCTGGTAGCTAAACACACGCGCGTGTCCGTGTGTTATTCGTTGCGTGTTTACACTAACGTTGCCGAGCGTCGAGACAGGTTATCAATATTTTTTTTTCATTCGCGGGAAAATAGATAACATCTACGCGGGAGCATCTTTCAATGAAAATTTAAGTCCGTAGAAAATTCGGATCGCATCGTATCGGTCTATTACCTGGTTCCGAATGATATTATGTAAATATAATTATTCGAAGGCCGACGGTAGTTACATCCGTCGACGGAAAATCAATCGTGCAGCTCGTTATAGTACTAATGAAAAAGAAAGGCAGCAGAGGAAAAAGTAGCCTGACCATTACGATCGTAGCTCAATACTCTCTACCAGTCTAAATGACCAGGTAAATGAACAGGGAACGTTGCGAAGGTCTAATCGAAATCTGACGATCGGTTGTCTATAGATCTGATTTTATTCCTTTGACGGTTCAAGAAAGTACTCGAGTCGGTAGAACGAGGTTCGTTACGTCACCGCGGATGTTCGCGACTCAACGTTCCGTAATCGAAATGACTGGCGGTAGAAATGCAGTTGACATCAACGTCGTAATTCGTCGATCAATTGTTTGTTTTTTTTCTCTACTTTCGCGCTAAATGCTCGCGAATCGCCGTTCGTCAATCGGTGACCTAGATCAACGTGTTGAAATTAGGTTTAGTGGGGCTTGGCCTCCGCGGACCCTCGACGACGACGACAACCACCACACGGCGCACGCGTGACCCACTCCCTCGAGTTTGTCGTCCGACACGTGACAGACACATTGGTCTTATCAATCGCCCGAGAGGCGCGCGTTCTTCTCCGAAAATCCCGGTCCAAATCTGGTCGATCGTAATTCGCGTTTCATTATTTTCGCGTAGAATCCTTCAATGGTTTACGGGATTCGTCATTTAATTAGGTCGAATTTCCCCGCAATCCACGGCGACGAGGGGTGAGGAAAAACGGTCCTTGCGCAGTTAGCATACTAGCTTGGATGAGTTTGCGGTACATCGTTGTCGCAGCGACTTCTTTTCACCCAACTTTGAATGTTATCATCCACCGTTCGCCACACGAAACGCGACTTGATCCGCAAACGAAGTTCGCCTGCACGTAGCTCGAGCGAATTTAGCCCATAACGGGCGAATGTTCGCGTAATAGCAATCCGTTGATGTCATGTATTCGATTTGACCACACGACAGAATCGTGCGCGATGATATAACAGCAAACGCTCCGTATGAGAATAGAAAATGACGCGATCGTTGCGAAACGCGCGAAGGAACAGTCCGCTGCAGGATTTCGCCACCGCTACGCCGATTTGTGCGTCGAGCTATAGATCCGCGATTAGAACGCTATCGAATGTTACAGTCTTTATAGATCGTTCGGGGGTGGTAACGTCGGTGAAAAACGAGTCTAGGCAAGTAATAACTAATCGAGCTGACGACTCGTAACGTTTCGGAACGTAGAGTAGGACAAGGGCAAACGATATGAGCTCACTCTCTTGCTGATAGAGGGGCGGATGGACCGCGGGCGTGCAGCTCGTCTGAACGTAACAAGTTTTAGCAGGCTGATAGAAGAACACCTATATGTGCGTGCGCGCGTAAACGGGCGGTAAAGTAGCTCGCGGACGGATGTTAATTAAAAAAGGTAGCATCTCCGTGGCTAAACGTTGACCCGATCGATCGATCCTCGCGAACCGTACCGATACGTCGGGGTTCAAAGTTGCCCGAAAAGTGCGAGTGATCGTGTTCGTTGATTGTTAATTAATAATTAACAGCGCACTCTCTGGTCACCCGTTGATAAACTTGTCGCGAGTATAACCATTCTTACAGCAGAGCCGCAACGTTTGCTTCCATTCCATTAATTAAGCGACCGACTCTGATATTTTAAACATTTCTTCATCAACGTTTGTAACTTTACGATCGTAGCTCGTTAGTTCTCGACCATTTGTTCAGTACCGAGACGCGGAAGTTTCAAGGTTCAAGAACGGTCGTACGGCGTACGTACCATATACATGCATGGAACCGGAGATATGAAAACCGCAGGCATAATCAAGTGATCGGGAATAAAATATATAAATTTATGAATTGATAAAACGGCTTTATCGACGCCTCGGAGAATTCTCCTTCTGTAATTTTCAAATACGGGCAGACTTTGCGGATCGGGAGTCGTGATTGCCCCGGTCGGCAGATATTGCTGAAAGTGACGAGAGTCAAAGCAGCGAGCTACGCTCGAATCATTGCGGGTATCAATTACGAAACGGTGATTTCCTTTTAGCTTAGCTACTACCTAATTGGAAAGGCGTTGGCCTATTTGGAAGAAAATCATTTGTGATACTTGGTAGGAACAACGAACGACCGAATCCAGTTGCGGCTGGTCGGTATTTAAACCGGACAAAACGCGTTGTAAAAGATCGTCGTAACTCGTTTAAACTAGTTGACCAGCACGCGAACGGAGGCATTGCTCGCGACATTAAATTGATAAACGCGTTGAATGTCTCATTCGATCGTAAGCTTTTTCGAGCGCGCGCGTAAGTCTCTCTCTCTCTCTCTCTCTCTCTCTCTCTCTCTCTCTCTCTCTCTCTCTCTCTCTGCGGTTGCGCTACGTCGCGGCGTCGACTCGATTGAAAAGCTTCATTGTCGATAATGTTCGTAATTGCAGAATGAAGTACTCACCGCAACAGCAACAAAAGGAGAGGAAATCGGAGAGCGAATTGGGATCCGTTCAGGGTACACCGGCTCGGGAATTAACCGGCGAGGCTCTCCGACAACGCCAATCATCTCAACAAAATCTACCGGCGACATCCGACGCGGGAACAGCCTCGTCTGGAGTATTTGCTTGGACGAGAGTATTTCGGCTAGCCTCGATGCTGCAACAAATTGGATGTTAGATGGATAAAGCGAAGCTGGATTTAGAAAGACGACAGAGGAATAGATGTGATAAAACGATGCGTTGATAGAACGTTGAATTCTTAGTATAGCGACACTATCAATATTTATAGGAACTCTCGCAATAATGCAACGCGATCGGAGAAACGACGAGCATCGGTTACCCCAAACACGTGACGGATCAAAAATAGCGATCTTTATCGTATTTGTCGATACAACGTCGGACACGACGAACGGAGTAAATTAAAGCATCGATTCGGTCCCCCGATTGGTTCGAAATTTTGGATCGACGTCGTCGATACATATATATATATATATACATATATAACTATACGTATATATATACATATATGTATATATAAATACGGACAGCTGATAATTCGTTGTTAAACATATCTGATCGATCGATTAATCGGCATTTGAAATGGAAAAACCGCGTTTTTCACAGCATTTTCTCTCTTCGAGCTCGTATCATTCCGATTATCTTCCTCCCACAAGCTTTTTCTCTTCCACGATGCCCTTCGCACCGAATGGACAACTCTGCTATTTATTGGCTGTATGAAGTACCCTACGATCTTCGCTATGTCGTCGAGGTGTCGGTGAATAGTTAACAAGTCGAATCGTAACGAACGGCGAACACGAAGGTTCGGACGGCTGAAGCAGAGGCATGGGCGCAACGAGACGTATCTTTGATCGGATCGTGTTCGAACACCAATTTGAATGATAAATTGTTGATATATTCGTTACACCGTATTCGCTTGTTCGTCGCGCAAAATTATTTGTGCGAATCGCGGAATTCTTCGAACACTATGTTTACCGTTTATGGAATATACAGAAGACGGTCCGCAACGACGAAAGAATATAAATCGTGTCTCGCGCGTCGTCCGTAACGTCATTGGAAACAACGCCGCGACGGCGTTCTTCGAACGGAGAACACTAAATTCACGGTTTTATCGCGCTAACGGCACGAAACAATCGTATTCCCGAAGAAAATATGATTGTCTCGTTCGTATTCGTCTCTCGGTTTGGAATGTCCGATCAAATAATTATATCTACGTACAATTTAAATATATATTTATAACGTTATACTTACAAGGTATATTAGATTGAGAAACAATTAAAGCGAAGGCTTCCCGATTTGTTCCGCACTGGACAATATTTAATTGTTAGATAAAATAATAAATATATCATCACTGTTGAATTTTATCATTGAACATTTCGATTGCTATTGTATTTTTCTTGTCGTTTCGTTCCTTCGCCGAACAGCGTATCGCGTACCCGCGCGTAACTTATACGAAGAACGTGCGTATCGCGCGTACGCGCACATTTATTTAACATGTTAAGCTCTATGATTGTTATCTCGTTGATTCTTACACTCATATATTTTACTAATACGTGATATCGATCAATAAACTATTTACTTATCAGATCGAGCGAAAGACGAATAAATTTCTCCTGGAAAAATTCAACAACTCTCGAACATCAGTTTCTGCCAATTACCTCGACATACGAGGTGGTTCTTCGCCAAACAAGGTTGCCTACGCGTTCGTCGTAATGTCCCCACTCGAGCCGATTTTACAATCAATACTCGATGCATTTTTTTAACGGACATTAATGACCGTGCCGCGTTCTCCTCGCCGGCCCAATCGACGTGCAGTCGCTCGCACACAGTTACGCGCGCACGAATACCCACTGTCAACAAAACCCGACGGGTAACAAGAAAAACATCCTTATCGATCGTGGCACGTGCAAAGTTCGTATGGCATCGCGCCACGTGTCCCAGCGTTTGCTAATTTCTTCTACAAACTAACGAGGACTCGACGAAGTAACGCGATGAAAAACGTGGTAAAAATGCCGAGCAACTCGGAACCGGTTTGATTTTTTGCCGCGAACAAACGACGCTGCTCGCACGCGAGCGTCTCGTACCTTCGCATCGGCTTCGAGGCGGCCGCGACAGATGGCGCTGGTGATCGCGGCGCTCGGCGTTATTCAGTGGTGCTTCGGCGGGAGACGGGCAAAGTTTGAAGATCCCGGTAGATCCGCGCGCGAGCAAAGTGTACGAGAGGCTGTCGGATCGGACCAGCGGCAACCGAAGCGAAGTGTGTAGAGTGTAGTCGTAAACGACGCGCCCGACTAGTCAGAGCTTCCGAATCCGGGGAGCGTCCGTCGCGCGCGCGGTAAACGGACCAACGGTTCACGGTTGTTTTGTGTATGAAAACATCGGTGTATCGTCGCGATCACGCTGCCAGCTACGGCCATAGAGGCACCGAGGGTGTTACTACGGTGGAGATCGACGGTATCGCGGATCGTGGGGAACGCCGGCGAGACATGCGACGACCCCTTCTCCGTCATCTTTCCGAAGGTGGCTGTACCATCCAAGGAGGGGTTGCTCAGCACCCCTCGACAGACGGAGGACACCACGTGGGCTCGTGTCGTCTTCTCAAAGTGCCGGGTACACCCGGTGCATCCGTCAGAGACCTGGGAACTCCGCAGGAGCCTCGGCGGTCAGCCACGATGACGTTCCACAGGTAGTCGAGTTTACGTTTCACTCGTCTCCCGATCCGTACGCGATTCCACCTATCTCTCCCCGCGCATTCTCGAAACAAAACTAATCGCCTCGTTCGTCCTCGAGGCACACGCGAGTCGGGAAAAAGACTCGTTCGCGTTTGCCGCACGAATGTGTATGAATCCGATGATTAACAGAGTTGTAAAGTACGACAGCGATCGATATCTTCGTTACTTATGATTTTTTTTTCTCCTCGCGAAACAGCCGCGGGCCTGTTCGCGGAATCGATAATCGTGCAACAATTTTTTACTACTCGGGTCTACGGCAACTTTGTAATCTTTCGAGCAACTCTGAACTCGCTCTCGTTGACAAAGGTCGCGTATTCGTTTGTTTTCATTTTCGTTTCCCTGTCTTTACGCATCCGCCATTTCGCTATCGCGCCATTTCTCGCGTGTTTGTACCTGCTAATATCGCAACCTCAAGGACAAAGAAAGTTTCATCCCTCTCCGTTGCCAAGTTTCGGCGAAACAGATAAGGGTAATCTTCGAGCAGCGTCACCCATCGGAAATTCCCTCGAAAGAGCCTCGGCTTATTCATAACGAAGGAGGGGAATGGAAACCGCCTGAAACTTAACAAACATGTATCTGTGCAACCACGATGCGTGCACGCTTTTACGCGGCGTATCGTTACCATGTACCTCGATTAGACGGGGGGCAGCGCGACGCGAACTAAAAAGCCGGCGTCTCGCCTCGTTCACAAAACGACCTCTGCGTCAACCTTTCGCGTTCGCCCTCCGTGTTGTTGTTGTTGTTCTTTTCTCGCGCTGTCGAGCGAGCGGATCCGTTGGTACGTTTAGGGACAGCCGGATTATCTTTCCTCTCAAAAATACATTGCCGTGCAATTTTTCTTACGGATACTTCCGCGGAACCGCCGAGGCAGGAGCAGGAAGAAACAAACGAAAACGAACAAAGCATTCTTTCTCCCAGGTTTACCTACTCTAGCGTTATCGTTTCGGGGAATATACGAAATTGCGTCTCAACGTTCGGAAGCATCGCGTTTTCATCGATAACACTTGGAGAGCGACGGGCTCTCGGTCAGTGTCAGGGCGAAACGTACGACCGATATCGACGAATATTATTCGTGCTAATTTACCGAGACATTTTTTTTCTTCATCTACCTCGTCGTGGCCTAGTTCTAAGAGTTGCTCGTTGGCAATATTACTTCCAGCAGCGGTGCGCTTAGAAGAGGAGAGGGCTTCTCAAGGAGCGCTTTTAATTACATCGGCATCAAACCCACGTTTCTGCGAATGACTCATTATACTCGGTAGGTAGTAGTAGTAGGAGTAGTATTATTAGTAGTAGCAGTGGTAGTGGTGGTGGTTGTAGTTGTAGTTGTAGTTGTAGTCAGAGGTACCTTTTCACCACTACCGCCACTCAAATGCTACACATTCGCGTTCGCTTCGCTACATTTCAATGCTTTTCCAAACGTAACGCGAATGCTGCAGCAAATCTCTGCTACGTTTCGAATCTAATTGACGCTGGTGCAATAGAGAAATATAATCGCTGCGTGTCTCGGTTTTTTTCCTTTCGTTTCTTTGCTCTATCTTGGGGTAGGTGTGATTTCGCGTATCATTGTCCATATACGTGAGATACTGATCTGTAACGCTTCCGTCGCGCACGTACGAAGTAATCGAATCGAGTAGGTAAAAAGTGGGTGGACGCTTCGCGCGCAGCGACGTGGACGTCATAGATCCACGCTGACAACGCGTGTGGTTCGAGAAACGTGGAATAGGAAAAAAATATTCTCGACGAGCCGTCTAACGATTCTTCTCGTATGTATAGGTTTTTCCCGTCGTCTCTACCATTCTTTTCGTTTTTCAGAGGATTCATTAGCGAGTTCGAAACAGTTCGGTGCGTTATCCAGCGTCACGGGCGGACTAGCTCGAAGATAATTATTAGTTGTCCGATTGTTTCGCGTTAATTTGTCTACCATCGCGTCGCTTCGCTCGAACGGTCCTTCCGATTTCCTGCTCGATCGCGCGTTTTTTGCCGGAAATATCTGGCTCCTCGCAGCTCTGAGAAGACGCGGATGAAAATATTCGCTCGATCGATTTTCGCCGCGTATTCACTCGCCGACAACTTTCGACAGTTGAAGCTTATCTCGTTAAATAAATCCCGCCGCTGGTACGTAGTAGCCGAGGCAAGGTCGTATTCGACGAGAACTTCGTATTCAACGTGCACGTAATTGCTATATATCTGCCGGAGAGATACGTTTATAATCCGAGAGAAAGGCTACGGAACAGGGAGGAAAGAAATTCTCGATACGCGATAAGAATAGCTGCTAGCTTGTCGTAGAGTAGGATTTTTTCTAAACATTAACAACGCAGCTGACCGGTAAATCAGAAGCTATTAAACTTACAACAACCTCGACGCTTGTTACGTTTGTTACGTTTGTTTTACGACTTTGCAACAGCCAATTCCGAAGTCGTTTCGTTGAGAACCCTCGAAATATCGATCATCGTCACAGAAATATGCGCACAATTCGGTACGCGCGTACATCGTATAGGGCAACACCGAAACGGGACAATAGCTGAGCCCACCTGTACCTAGAAGGTATTCGAGCTATCGGCAGTCTGTAGCAGCTGCATCCTGTTGAAATATCATGTTAAATCAAATAATTACATCGTCAATAAAACATATATTACAGCATTCGCGTCCCGCGGCTGTTCGTCACGACGTATCGTCGTTTTTCTCGCCGCAGTCATCGCGATTACGTGTCAAAAGGCAAAAAAACAGAAAAATACCCATTTCGAAACGTTCGTGACAAGCCTCTCGGTTTTTGTTGATGTTGTTTTTTGTTTTATTTTTGTCCCAGCTACGTCTCCGATCGCGGAAATTTTCTCTGAGTTTATACGACCTGCCGCAGGTACGGCCTCATGCGAATAAAAGTTTCTCTCCCCATAAAACTGGTATCTCAAGGTTGAGCCTGCTGGCTCTGCGATAGCAAATGTTGCATGTATGAAAGCGATGTATTGTATAATCGTTGTCACACGAGGGGGAAAACAGCGTTACTTGATAAGAATAATTCTGGACTCGCGTCGCCTCGGTACAATCTTTGTACTTTCTCGCGCAAGCAACGATATATATGTGTATACTTTTATACTATTCCCCGCGATCGATTTATACTTGAATGACATGCAAACGGATTCTATTTCGGTCGACTCGGGCGTAGGATTTGAATATCTCGTCGCCGCCGGCCGACCTGATTGAAAATTTCAGCTTCTTCGGAGACTGCCAAGGAAATCTGACTTTTTTCTGCACGGCTCTCCGCTTTCGGTTAGCCATAATCCGAGCGTCTCTCTACCCTTGTCGTTCGTCGTTACGCACGCACCGCGACACGTGGACAATTACCGCTGTATCTCGGATGGCGAGCAGAGATGACATAAACTCCCTACGATTCGTCCATAGTATATAGCACGTGCTATATATATATATATGCCGTGAAACATCGACCATCTCGCGTACCTACGACTGCATGTATACATATATAGGCACAGATGTGTATCGCTTATAAGAACTTATGTTCGCGCAGATATCGACTACCCACCTAACTTTACCGGTCGACTCGGCATTACTTGGTTCTCGTTAGAAAGTGAGGTTTAGCCCCACGCTAACTATCGCTATTCAACAACATGCACCATTTGTGTCGGGATTAATATTTATGTGAAAAGTCGACGTTGTTACGTGCCGATTAACATGAGAAGGCTGACTATAAACATGGGCTCGTTCTCGTCAAATATTTCACATTTCATAAATGCCACGCACGAATCGGTATTCCGACACATTTACATAACGATCTTTCAAATTTCTGACTTCCGACGCGAAGAAGATACGGTAGTGGCGTAGGCCAGAAGCAGTCGAACGTAAGCAAACGTGTTTTTCACGACAAGTGTCCGTCTACTACCGAAAACCAAAAAAAATGTTGTAATCCTTCGAGTAAGAGTTAATTTTTTCGACACCACCGCGAGGTTGTCGCGATCAATTCTGCCCAACTACATTTCCACGCGCGTGAGATTGTTTACCCGTCTTCATCGAACATGGAAAATATCGCCGATCAGAAGTGTCAAAATCTGCGACACGATCCGTGAATATCGATAGCGTAACGATGACTGGATTTTGAAATAACGCAGGAAGATTGCGGCTTCGTGGAATAGTACGAGTGTTTGCGTAAGATAAAGGCGAATACGCGTGTTCGTACGATACGGTCGATTCATAAAACCTGGCAAGACAAATACCAGGAAACGGGGCAATAAAACGTACAACATTATTTCTTCGGTTATACGAGCATAGTGATAAGACGAGACACTAGACGTTTGTACATGATTCGGAATCGTCGGTACAGCGCATGGGAAAAGTATCGATATCAGAGCGACGTGACTCGTGGGAGATCGGGAAAGGAGACGCGACTAATCACGCCGTCGGTCCTTATCTCAATCCCGTTCGAAACGATTCACGGAGATGAAACCTAATTGATTATTATTGCACCTATCATTACGGTATAATAACGATAATCGATGCGTCTACCTACAACTTAATTCGCATAATAATCTCTTCGATCAACAATTGCATCTGTATCATGCGCTCTGTCACGTTTCTATTTCGGTATTTTTCAACGTCGCGTTAATCACTACTACGTACGAGGCGCACGACCGTGCTGATCCTCCAACAGTACCGCAGCCTCGGCTCGGAGCTTCGCTGCTGTGCCCGTGCCACGCAGATTCGCGTGTTTTGCAAAGCCATTCTAATACAGAGTGGCAGATAATGATCGTTGCTGCGAATTGCAATTACACGATGGGTCTAGCAGATAACGAACCTTGCTCGATACCTCGATACTCACGGACACGTATAATCATCCGCGATCCGCGGCACACGCTGCACGCGCGTATCAATTCGTTGTCTCGTAAACTCGACGCAAGCTTGTGAGCGTCGGTGCAAATCGCATCGGCCCGCGCGCGGACCGGCAAGCAATCTTACCGTTCATGCGTACGTCTGACCCCACCACCATTTGTTCATCCCGCAATCGTGATTTTTATACCGCGAATTACCGTATCTAACGAATTTCGCGCGCGCGATCAGATTCCATCGCTCGCTTCTGTGCTGCAATGAAATCTACCGGCGCGAATACGCAGTTACGCAGGATTCGAAGGAGTATTACGCGTGAATAACGCGCGAAATGTATCGTCGAAACATCAATAATCCGTAGGCGAACAACGATGCGAGGACGTGACGCGAGATAAATTTTGGGCAAAATTGACAAAAATCGCGGAGAACTATTGTAGTATTCGAAGAGGACATTTCTGCCGCGATGATTATCTCTGACACGTTCCGAGGTCTTGGCGTCATCTGTTGTGATCTCATTCACGTCGCGGAACGAAGTCGGAGCTATTTCGCGACTCGCGTCTCTGTCATCGCGGACGTTGCGATTTCTATTGACGGAGAAAGAGTCACAGTTTTAGTACGATTCTGCGAATCGTATGCCGTGTAATTACCAATCGAGCGCGAACGTGACAGCTGCCCACGAATCAGTTTGCTTAAGGTCAGCGGTTTAAATCGTCGTTGAAAAAAGTTAGCGCGCGAGAAATAACGAACCTCGAGGCAAACATGCCGACAACGATGATGCTGTTTCTCGCCGAATTTTCGCCTCGTCACGCCGATACGAATCGGGATCGACGGCGCTCGGTGAACTCTTTCCATTCGTTCGCGTCGAACAATCGTGTTGTTCAATCGTCGTAAAGACCCGATACGAGCTCTCGACCCTCGTCATTATCCGATACGACAAACGCACGCGCGTAGATCTCTCGAGATTTAAAATGTCACAGACAGAGAGAGAGAGAGAGAGAGAGAGAGAGACGAGAGAGAGAGAAAGAGAGAATGAGAGAGTGAGAAAGCGCGCAATTAACCCTAATTGGCCGTAACGAACGGCAATTAGTCGTGCCAATATATCGCGCATAATAGTCACGCTCCGTCGTAGCACAATTTGTACGTCGCAAATAGTCGCATACACGCCGGATAATAGAATTCTTCAACGCGAACGTCTGCCGCGAGCTGATAATTTCAGCAGCGCCCAGAACGCTCGACGTGATTTCCGATGAACGGATTCGTGTGTTTGAAATTTAACGAAACGAAATTGCGGGGAGAAATTGAAATTATGCGCTCCGCGGTCGGAATGTGGGATATACGTGGTAATCGCCGGTTCTGAAACCGGCCAGATGATATATATCCGACGGACAGCCAACGCGACGTATCGAAAATTATCCCCCCTTCCCTCATCTCCCGCATCTCCCCCTCCCCAAATCGCTTCCCAGTTCCCCGAGGGTTTTGACACAGCCGCGCCACGATCCACGGGCACAACACACCTGTATCCAGCGTGGGTACGTACCCAGCGGAGGCTTGCGCACGACGTGCAGCGGACACCGGCTGCTGCAGCAGTATCGACCGACCACCACCTTCCCCGAGCCTTGACTCTCTTACTGACCCACTCTGCGATTCCCGAGTTCATTCTCGTCATCGTTACAACGATACCCGTCCACTTCTCGAACCCCGCACTCGCACTCGCATCCTTCTCTACTCGTCCACGAATCTCGAATCACTCGTTTCTCCAGGCTCCTCGATCTCGACCGCTGTAGCGGTATCCCTTCGGGCGATGACCACGCACACCGTGTAGGTCGCGGACGGCCGACCATACGGGAGGCTCGAATTACCCGCCTCTATCGATCCCCTTCTCGTACGCGAAGCGCAGTTTCAATTGCACCCTTGAAAATGACCAGCTGGACATCCCAAGCACTCCCGTCTTCGCCTGCTCGTCGCGCCAAATGAAATCTGCCGAGCAAGCAAGAAGTCCGCCTTTTCAATCTCTTCCTCCGAAATCCTTCCAGGCGTCGTCGAGGCTCGTCGAACGACGTACACTTTGTTCTAGACGTATGTACGTTCGTCGACGATTGTCCGAAAAACGAATCGACGTTGACCCGATCGTAATCTAAGCTTTTATCACCGAAAACTACGCCTGACCCCACACGTTTCCCACGCGACCTCTACCCGTGTAACGTCGACGTCGCGTGGCTAACCGGTTTTTCCGGGATCTAGTCGTAAAAGTAGGATTGGCGGACGAATGACGGTTGCTCCTTGATTGACGGCCGCGCGTTCATTCATTCTTTCCGGTTCGTTTCCCTATCAATAATAAGCTCGCGTTCGGTCAGTGAGAAACCACTGCCGATAAAGCCCATGAACCTTCGGTTCGCCGCAACGACTCGAACAATCGCACGAGCCGGCGTCGAGATAACCCGTGCAACTTCTCAGAAATGCGCGAATCGATTCGTTCGATATAATTAAAAATGCAACTAATTAACACGAAGCATCCGGAAGAAACTCCGTGCGATTTATGATCGCGAGCTCTGCTTCGTCGCTCTAAAATTCTCAGTGGTCAGTGCGAGGAAAAAAAAGACCAACCTCGATTACTTTCAGCGGAACGAACGAGATAACCGAAGTAGTTTTTCCATCGGTAACGTATGTTATTTCAATCGCACGTTAGTTCCACATCATTCATGCACGTAAGTGCATTAAAGTCGATCGTTATTCATCGCGGCAGGTATTAACCGCGAACGACGGTACGCTCAACGGCGCATGCTCGTTTAGAAATTGTTTCACCAAAACTATCCGATTCGTGTCTCTGTGGCGTACGCGACAGTGCGTGTGCAAGATTTGCAACGATTAATCAATCCGATTCGCCTGTTCGGCCTCGTAGAAGTTGAACAAAGTCGACTCGTCGAACATCGTGACTATATTTCGATTCTCGCTATCGTTCGAACGATAATCTATTTGTTCTATTTGTCCGTTAATTGTGCTGTTGATTGTTCGCTTTACACGCGCACGCGGGATAAGTTGCCTGCGTTATTTTGAAATTCGCACGTTCGCCGCGCGATGGGTTCTGCGAGGCCGCGTACGCTGGTAAAGTTGAAAGTTTAAGTCGTACAGAACGTTTAGCATACAGCCTCGCAGTACGAGCTATCGATGTACAGTTAATCGGACACCTGTAAAATAACGGATTGACCTTCGCTTACGATATCGTCGGCAAGTTTCCGCATGGTTTTCGCGCGTCTCCCGATGTTTTACGAGCGAATAGTCTGAGATTAGTTTCCCGAGTTTCTCGGCAGCCCGGCTTCCACGCGGAATTTCGGCTACAACGAAGAACGTCCGGGAGTTATGAATGTAGCGAAACGCGAAGTCGCGGCGAAAACATCGGCTGATGAAAAAGCTGCGAGAAAAATAGGGAGCAAAAAAGGTGCGAGGGAAAAGAAAAAAGTAAGCCGCTCCTCCCAGGAGCAGTCGAGCTCTGGGAGGGCTTCCGACGACGGGGATCAGAACTGATAGACGAGCGATGTAAAGGATTGGTCGGTCCGCCCTTCGTCTTCGCCGTGCCCTCGGGTGGATCTTGCCTCCGCGTTCGACGATAATCCCTGGCCGGCCACGACGTCTCGAGGCGATCGGCAGCTGTGCGCGAAGCTTCGTCCGTCGGCGTTCGTATATTACCAATTTTTATTTCCCCCGTAAATCCTTGGTAATCGTGCCTCCGTAACAAAGATTGATATATATATATATCCTCGGGTTCCGGCTTTCTTCCGCTTCCGTTTCGGTTTGCTCCCACGGGACGCGCGCGGATCCTTTTCAATTTCGAAACAAACGACCAAGTGTCGATAACGCGGCGAATTATAGCCGCGAGCCGCGTCGATTGATAACACTTGTGGGAGTTCTCCGAAAGCTGTGCGAGAAACACGGAGGAAACGACGCAGCTCGTCTCGCTCGTCGCCCTCGAACCTTGTCAAACTGTGAAAGACGTCTCATGCATATTCCATCGAGCTGTTGACGTATGTTTTCATATGCACATTTTTCTAGCCACTTCTCCCCATATGGAATCGGGGGAGTCTCGTGGTAATATACGGGCCGTTCCACTTCCACTCGCCTCACCTCGGGGCGTTTTACGATCTTAGATTTTCCGCGATATTTATTCCTCGACCGTTGGCGAGGCTAGCGAGAATATGATCGCGCGTAAATTTAGCATCACGATTCTCGATCTTTTGATTTTTGGAAGCGAAACGAGGAATCTTCGAGGACAGTAGATACGAAAGTGGCTTTTTTGTGGCCATGAAAATGTATCGACTCGTTACCCAGATTGGAATCTTCATTGGTACTAGAAACATGTAACAGGAAAAACCTGTCTGCAATTTACGTTCGACGCTCGAGTCAACTCGGAGACGTTGGGAAAGCGGAGGAAAGTTTGGGCGAATTCGGCCCGGAGCAGCGAGTTCCGAATGCGCCTGGGGCATGGCAACCCGACATACGCGCGTGTAATCGAATAGTAGTCGCGCGCGGAAACGAAGGCGATCGGCGGTCGGTTTGTCACGGAATTAGCCGGAGGCTATTCGTTATCTCGGCACGTTTCGATCGTTGGAAAAAATGACGGATGCACCTCGCGTGATACGAGGCACGCTATACGTTTGGTAATGACCTGAAATCACAACTATGAACTTTGCGCCGGCGGAGCTGTCCTATTACGAACGGGTTTGCCTAGTTGACGATGAAAATGTCCTAGATTAATGCTCAACAGTTTAATAGTTGTTGGCGAGGAAGTTGGCGGGTGGCAGAGAATAGGCGGAGAGTATTCGTGCAGTCAACGAGCCGTTCACCGAGTTCCAGTGGTTACCGGCGAAGAGGGAGAGAGGATTTCCTCATTCGGCAGCCACGTATTCGCCAACGCGAACGTCCCCCGCGACACCGATTACGCGTTGCTCGATATTGTAATCTCGCAAATTTTATCCCAATACCAAAAGCGGCTTCCCAACGTTCGCGAGCGGTTTTCGCGGTCGCGATTCGCTAAATATTGCCAAGGATCGATCAGTATAGAGCGTATCCATCATTTTGCTCGTTTCCTCCCGAGAAAATATCCATTCTACGAGAGATCGAAAAATATAGAATCGGAATTGAAAATTGGAATCGTTGTCATCCGCTACCATTGCAGGGAAAGATAAAATTGTGATCGTATTATATGTACACAGGTCTGCGATGCAAAAGTTTCTCGTGAAACACACAGATTTCGACTTGCTCGTTCCAAATCCAAACTCCATTTTAACATATCACGTCACATTTCTTTCACTTTTACAAGTACGTTCTGTCTATACAATATTGAATATGAAAGAAATACTAAAATGAACGTTTCATTTTTTAATATTTTATGAGTCTAAGCGTGCAAGAATTAATCTACTTAACCCTCTGTGATATCCCAATTTAAGTAACAAAATGCGTGCACTGCTTGATGACAGACATTTTTTTTCCCGAAAGATACGTTTTATGTATTCATACTAAGGTAGACATGTTGTTTTCTTTTCGTTTTAATTGAATAATTTAAAAAAACCTGAACGGGACGATTTCATTTTAGTAATCACAGACTTTTTATTCAGACGTACCGTCACCCGTGGCTACTAAATGGACCGTGGCGTATTACCTCGGTACATAATTTTGGGTTACGTTTAGGAACACTATTGCAAACATAAACACCTCCGTAAAAGATTCTTGGTAAAAATAATTTCGCAGAGTTGGGTTGGTTGTTATTATTCGTTCGGACGTAGTTCGCGTACGCACGGTTCATAGGTCTTCCGCGAACGTAGAACCCGAGACTCCTGTAATAGTACAGGACTCGGCGGGATACAACGAACCTCGGCACGTCCAAATGATCCCGCTTCTCCGGATCCCCCCGTGTATACAGGTATCTCCGAAGCCTCGATTCTTTGCAGTGCAGGTATAATAGTCGGCAGGGTAGCGATCTGCCTTTTTCTCTTATTAGCTTCTCGTGCCGTACTACCTGTAATTTAACATTTTAACCACACAGAGAAAGTCAGGGTTAATCAATAGGTTCGTTCTAATTCGCTATTGCGATAGGCCACGGAGCGTAATGCACAAAGAACAGGGAGTTCCTCGCCTATGCACGCGAAACGCCGTGACCTATCGCAATAATTTTTCATCTGGGTTCCTACGTAGAAATTGCGATTATCGTCGTGCGAAAATAAGATGTCCGGCTGCATATCCGTCGCTTTTGCAATTCCGCCGCCGAACGAGATACAACCGCGCGAGCTTGCATAACAAGCGAGCTTTTATTTCGTTCCCACGAGAGCCACCGCAACGAGTCCTTGTTTCAAACCGAAGCTCGAGCGCCGGAGGTCTTACGGCAACGATTTTCATCTTCGAAGCTTCGTCTCGCACGAGAATTTCAACGAGATGAAATCCTTTCGAACGGCGATTAACGCAGAGATTACATCGCGAAACTTCCAATTACGGGGTTGAAACACAGTGGGAACAAGCGGTGCCATTACGCGGCGTAATTTTATTACTTCCAGGTGAAATGAAGGATGATAGAAAAAGATCGGACCAGAAACGTTGGGACGAGGCAGCCTCGATCATTTTTCAAAACCCCAGAGCTTTTCCGTGCCTCGATCCTTTTCGTTGTTCCCACAACTTCGCCGTTCATTTTTTTATAGACCTTCGTACTACTGCCATCTCGCTGCTCCTCGTCGATTAGCCTCGAAGGTCGGAGGTCGAGGTCGCGAAAGAACGACCCTTGACAAAAGGCCTCGCGAAGTTACATCGCCTCGCCTCGGCAAGCCGATCCTCGAGAGAGTATTGAGAAATATCAATAAACATCTCGGTTTACGCTGTTCTATTGCTGCCTACCACTCGTCATCGATCAATAAGATAACATCATCATCTCGAGGCAATCTTACTCCACGCTAGTCTCCCCGAGAACTCGCGTACCTATATCGACCATGCGGACAAGGTCGGGGGATTTCGATTATTTCCGCCCGCAATAAACTCCACGCCCACGCGCGGCCAGTAAGAGAGAGAGAGAGAGAGAGAGAGAGAGAGAGAGAGGGAGAGAGAGAGGGAGAGAGAGAGAGAGAGAGAAAGAGAGAGAGAGGGAGGGAGAGCCGTTTTTGCGGACGACAACAAGTCGTAAATATCGAAAAGGCAAAAGGAAGAGTCGCGACTTCTTGACAGGTGACGTTTAGTACGAGCATAGTAAGTTTCAGAAACCATAATGGGGCACTATTTTTGTCCAAGAAGCATCGTTACACGATACGGGGCGTTGCATACACATTCGCATGTACGTCAGCTTCCTCGTAAAGGAGCATGGACTGCGCAGTACTTACTCGTTGGCGAACTAGACTATCGTTGGACACGGCCATAGGATCAAGAGGTCAGCCGGTGGGTGTGCTTTGCTTCGGTGTGCTTCGTAGGCTCGCATCGCACGCTGCGAATATCGCACACCGCGAGGAGTCGTGCCCGTTCGGTTTTCTTTTTTTTTTGCCGGTTTTTTTCCATCGATCCAGCAAACTATCACTTTTCGAATAATTTTACCGAGTGATTTTACTTTATCGCCGCTGGTAATGCGCCGACGAATCGACTTTAATAAGCTGTGTCCGCTCGTCCCGTGTGCGATCCTCTGCCGGACGGACATACCTTGTTTGTCGATGGTTAATTTCGCTTCTTCCGTTTATCGGGGCCACACGAATCAGGTACGATCTATCTATGAGCCGAGGAGAGACGAGTACGTTATCGTCGGTCGGAGAGCGCGCGCGGCGCTACCTCGCGTACGACGCGAATATTTATCTGCTATCGCGAATCGTGCGAAGCGATTAGCTCGTTGGTAACTCTCGAACAAACGTTTCAATTTTATTTCTTCTCTCTGTTCCAGGTGCGTATAACCGATTTCGGACAACGTTCGCGTCGAACGTCAACGATGGTTCGCGGTAAGTTAGCGTTTTTACGGATGAGCGAACGGGAAAAATGGCGAAAAGTTTGAATACGATGGTCGCGGAGGTTCGTTGGTCGCTGCACGCACTCGTTCGTAAAATGTAGCGTGGCATCTGTAGCCGCGGAAAGGTTGATCTCACGGTCTCGTATTACGAATGAAAACAGCTCGCTATTGGCGTATTTTTGTCGTTTTCTACGTTTCACTCTAACGAGTTCATTTACATCGCAAACGCGTAACGTGGCCCAATCCGCTCTGATATTTAATGCGCGTTTGCAATTTCCTGTCTTTTCAGTATTCCGTTTTTTTCGCAGTCACGACCTCGCGTCGAGATTAAACATCGGACGAGGCGTGACGGTTCGGCTCGATTTTTAATCAGAAATGACGACGAGCACATTTCTAATTACGACCTCGAACGAGACTTGTATAAATTATAACGAATGCAGAGACGCTGCGTCATCCGCGTTCTGATTCCGAGGTCGCTTCCGGTTCCCGCCGGAAGCTAATACCGGGCTCTCGCTCCCGCTCTCCCGCTCGTGCGATTCGTTCGGTATCTTAGCTGAAGTACGTCAGAGCTGCGCGAAAATCACGTCATTTCCGCCGATAGATCGAGCGCTCTGCTGTCCTCGAAAAGACAAGTCTTTTCTACATCTTCGTCAGATTATCGCCTTCCTAATGTATCCTAAACTAAAGGATCGCGATACGTTCGCGCAGAACTTCGAGAAATGCGGGGAGAAGCTCGAGCTTGCGGCGAAAGATGGAGTAAAAACGGCGGAACAATGACTCGCTGTGCGGTGGGACGACGGGGGTCGGATCGAGTGCAACGACAGGTAAAGGTTTGTTGACGCTCGCCGTAAAACACGCGCAACAATCGAGAGTTTGGCTGACATCCGGCAAAGTGGGTGTTGAGTTAGCCTGTAGGTCTGTTCTCGGTATCAAAAGCGAGATCGACGAGAATAAACGAACGTACGTTGCACAGAACCCTGTAATATACACGTACGACGTATACTCGAACGTTAAGCTCCGTTCACAGCGATCGCGATCCCATAATCTTCCGTACAATTCCCACCGCGCGAAACTCTCCGGGTGCGACGTAGAAAATATTCTCTACAAAATGTGGCGAACGAAACGCTACCGAGTTGGCGCTTGTGCATTGCGGGAAAGAAATATCAGGCGTGGCATAAGTTAATCCGACTCTTCCGCGTACTCTCTCTCTCTCTCCCTCTCCCTATCATCGTTCATTCCGCTTTCTATCCAATCTGCATGGATGATTCGGTGCTTCGACGTCGATGTTTCAACTTTATCCACAGCTTTGATATATCTCGCACGTGCGAACTGGTTCGTCTCGCGGCTGTTGCTGAAAAACCTCTCTTTCCGCTACCTCTTTCATAATTAACGTTGTGTGTAAAACAACATCGCTCGAAACTCTTCCGTTCCAACTTCAAAAACCCGACCCCACCCTCCGTACATTATTACAGTTTCCGACAGCAAAGTTTACGCGTGTCGAGTAAATGAAATTACCCGTAGCAAATGACATACGGATTTCACCCTCGTGCCGAATGTAATCAGTCGTACAAAAAAAAAAAAAATAGAAAAAAAATATTAGCATTCGTAGTTTTCTAGCAGATGTTGATAACGAGAGATTGTTCCGCGGATTATATCGTTTATGGCACGCGTTCAATCGCACTCGAAGTGTTCATCTCAAGTTTGAGCGATCGCAGTAACCGCGTTTCTCGTTCGATGCGTCGGCTCTCTCGCGTCGTAATGATTGAAAAAAAAATGTTTATCCGTTTAATAGTAGAACGAATTTCATTCGGTACGGAGTCAGCTTAAGGTTTTGCATCGTGGGCAGAAACCGCGGCGTGCAATGCGTCATGCCCGGATTACGTGGTTCTACGTAGAGTATAGAGGATAGCAATACTCCGTCTGGAATATCCACCTACCTGATTCTGGTGGCTGACACTCGATCGCCGTAGGTATGACGCTGGACTGCGATTAAACGGGCGAACGATGGGCGGGTGGAGGACCCGGGGGGCGTCTGTCAGAAAGACGAAGGATCGAGAACTACCAGGGGTGGCGAAGCATCGCGATGTGTTATAGGATTATCAGGCAGTCGGACGTACGAATCGGTGTTGATTTATCGATGGTGACATATTTCCATCTCGTCACGGATCATTTCGCCCTTCTCGCGATTGTTCACGGGTGTCCGTGCGCGTTGATGCAGACGTTACTCTCGCTGGGCGCGGAACACGCGTGAACGTATATTCGCGCGTACGGATGTAGAAAGACGCGCGTTGCCGTAAAATTTTCGTCCAGCAGCGGAGATTTCTTTCCAGTTTGTTCCATCCCTCTTCATCTTGTTGGGTACGAGTGTTATGATAGTGGAAGCAAGGCGATGTACCAATGATTGGTATTGGCTGTGGAGGCGAAGGATTTTATTCTGGGCATCGGTAATATTAGAGGTTCGCGATCTAATCGCGATTCTAATCGAGTTAGGTATCTAGAGCTCCGTTGAATTATAAACAAGGTGTTGGCGAATTTCAAGACGCGGACTTCAGATTCGGATAACAAGGTAGATCCGTATAATTCTTGGATGTAGCGAGGAGACTTGGGACGACGGAGAAGACGTTCCCTTCGATAAATCATAATCTCCAATCGGTTTATCAAATTATCGTCTAAGTAAATTGTTCATTGCCATTTATTCCAGTACTCTTCCCCGACATGGCAAGTTTCCCCTCTTCCCTTGGATTCGCGAAAAAATTTCCTTCACGGCTGCAAACTCGTCGACTTATCTCCCTAGAGTACGATCTTCTATCCTTTTTTCATATATCATTATTCATCATATTCATCAATTCTCATTCGTCTTCCTCTTCGTGACCCTGCTCGTGACAGAATGACATATTTCCAATCTACGTCTCTGAGCTTTAATTTGCATTTTTCTATTTTCTCCCTCTCGTTCTCTCTCTCTCTCTCTCTCTTACGTTAGTCTTCTGAATAAAACTCAACTCGACTCGACTCTCTCCGCGTATCTCTCGATTCGTAATGATCGATTCCAGCCAATGATTGGCGCGAGAGTTTTGGACCTTCGCGTACCGATACCTCGTGCCTTTTACGGCGCGAAAGGTCATTTGCATGCGAGGGGTTGCGTCCGGGGATTTGGCCAGGTGCAGGCCACCGCCTATC
Source organism: Arge pagana (assembly GCA_963969455.1). NCBI lineage: Eukaryota > Metazoa > Arthropoda > Insecta > Hymenoptera > Argidae > Arge > Arge pagana. The sequence goes on along the minus strand of OZ018311.1, from coordinate 6,182,442 downwards.
AGTGTTAAACCCTTCTTCGCTCGGACCCTGCAACCAAATTTTCACCGTAGCCCATTATACGCTCGAGTTGGGGTTCTCTCAAGTGGACCATGTCATCCGATTCGAGGGTCTTTAAAAAAAAAAGGGTACGGCAACCCGAGGTCTCTGTCTCGTCCGTGGCATCTCCGTGGGTAATTTGTATAATTGTAAAAAATTATCGGAACCGATTTCCTTTCAACGCGCTCCACGTTTTTTCCCCTTTTATCATCCCAGCCCCGAACAACTCCGAGATAAAACCACGCATCGTCGCGCCACGTATGCCGATGAGGCGAGCGCCACGAACGTTGACGTATTCCATATTTCATTTGAAATGTCACCGAAAGACTGATTCGCATCTCGGAAAGAGCAGAATAGTAGAACGATAAGACAAGAAAATATCGATTTGTCGGACAATTTTCCCAATGACGCTACGTAAACAGTCATTGTCCGCCGGTCAACGCCGAGCTTTAGTCTCTCGTGACCCCAAGTTGAATCATTGCCGACCTCTCGTCGAAGTAGTCGAGTAACTAAACAAACGTAATAAATTTTGAAACCTTTGTCAACGCGCTTTCCTTCCTTTTATTTCCGAAACTGGACACACCAGAACCGGATACCATTGACACGTTGACCGGTACTCGCACATCCATCTCACCGTGTATCTAAACTATGATCCTGGCTTCATACTTCAGCATTAGAGAATCCTAATGGCACGTGATAATACGGCCATGCGTCATTTTTTGTTAGCAGATAAATTTTACATTCGTGGGATTTGGAATAGGGGAAGATTGGTCATAGTCGTGAGCATTAGGAAAATATATTAGCGTCACCGCGGTCGCCGGCGCAGGATTAGTCAGCTGTAGTTTGGGCATTTGGCTTGTTAATCACTGCCGACCGACTATAATACCAAAATCTCCCGATGTCTTTGCTTTACGCTGACCGGTCGAGTCGAAAACGTTGGATATTCGTCGGACCACTCTCGCCGGGTTCGAAATCGTACGCGCGTGAAAGTAAAAGCGACACGCGTCGCACTTCGACCAGCCCTGTCGACAAGAGCATTAGAATTATTTAACACACCGGATAAACCACCCCGAGCACAAGCTCGCAGCCAACTAGAAATTCCGGTGCGTCATCTCTCGCAGAATTTCAAATAACAAACAGAACATTAATTGCCTCGATAAAGCACTATCTTTCTCTCTACGTTCCTCGCTATTCGTGTCTTGACAAAAACCTCTTTGGGAACGCCGTCTTTAGAAATATTGCGCTCCTCTCTGGATTTTTCGTAACTAGCTACAACGCCACTCGACCTTGAATACTCGCAGGGTTCGCGCGTCCGCAATTTATATGCGAGATCAATTTAATAATAGTGTCGCGATTTTACGTCGACGCGAGGATATGTTTGGAAAAATTGATCGAAGGACGCTGGATCGTGGATGAATTATCGCGAGGTATGATTAACTGCCAGGAAAACGTTTGCCCCTGCAGGGGGTCAGGACCCTACCGAAAGATGGACGCAATTTGGACGGCGCGCAGTCGCCGAACCCTCGACCCTTCCTTCGATTATGTTAATTGATTCGTTCAAATGAATTGCGGCTTAGCTAAGAGAGGGGTCGCCGTTGCAATCTGGACCCACGCTGCTCGAGTGCAGGCGAGCAGAAAACTGTCACCCCATATCGAATCTTCGTTGCGAAAATTCAAGGACAAAAACGCGAAGCGTCGCGCATACGTCGTGGCAAGTGGATAAATAGCATACGCGTGAAAGCTTGCAGCTTATCCGCGACGTCTACTCCCCCGGGCGAAACGCGTATTGGGGCGATGGAGAAGAACGTAACGTGAAGTAGAAATATACGCGTAAGAAACGAAGCGAGTGGTTTTCATCGAATTCTGGAGATTTTGCCGAAACAAATACCGCGACATTCCGCTTTCCGTTTTCTTTCTCGACACGCGCCAAACTTGTCCGAAATCCCGTTTCCACCCACGCGACGCGCCCAACTCTCGTTTCTTCCGGGTCCTCCTCTCGTTTCTGCAAATTCGATCCGCGTTGAGTTCGAAGTGTTCGACGTCGCGGGAACAATTTCACTCGACGCGTCCGACTATCGACAAAGGGAAATAATACGCACGGTCGAACGGAAAAATATTTCCTCAGCCCCGCGTATATGCCCGCGTACACACGTACATTTCACGCGCGTATCCACGTATATTTCACGCTCGTGTTCACCGTGCGCAACCGTGACGATGAAAATACCGGATGAAAGTCGAAGTCAACAAACAAACCCGTTCACCCTCTTCTCGCCGGCCCGACAAGGAACAAAGTCTCCGTAACTAGAACGAATGTTCGGCATTGTTCGATCGATCGTGCGATTTTTCTCGCGCGATATACGAGAGTGAAGGGAAAAATGTATCGTTGAAATTGCGGAGACGATAGAAATTGACAACGCTTCGTGGACCTTCCCGTCGATGAAACGATCGAAACGAGAGAGAGAGAGAGAGAGAGTGAGAGAGTGCGAGATCGACAGATAGATAGGTAGAGAAAGAGAGACAGCGAGTGTACGAATAATGGGAGGTGTTTCAGCTCGCGGAGTCAGATCGAGGAACGAGGTGAGGGGTTGCGTCGCGTGCGATGCACAATAGCTCTTGATTCGCACAGGTATAACGTACACGCGTCGCTATATCTGTCCATCAATATCCGCTGCGTGGATCGTACCGTAGGATAAACGTTGCGCGGATTTACAAAACGAAGGTGAAACACCCTCGTGTATATTGCGTCGCGTAACAGATTTACGCACACGCGCGTCGAGGTGTCTAGATTATCCGCTTCGCGTATGGCTTTCGGGACGAGTATGCAGCGCGTACGCGAAGATAGATGTGCCATCGACCAAAATTAACCTCGCAGGGCGGATGACCCGTCTGCCTTTTTCCATTACCGTACCTTTTTGCATTTTTGATTCGGAAGGTGGGCGATGGTCTACCCTTGGGGTCGACGACACAATACGTTTTAATCAAGCGATCGGTGAAAACATCAGTAATGGACGTCGAAGGTAAATGCGTAATGGACTCGAATTAGTCGCGCTTCTCCCGGCTAATATATCAAAAGACTTCGAACAAAGATCCTTCGATGCTCTATCATCGCTTGGTCCCCGAGTAATTCGATACTCGATCCGAATGGTAATCATTGAGTGGTCGCGGATGACCACTATTCTTTCGAATTTCTAGGATTGGCCAGTCGGTTCAAACTACTAGGCACACGCTAACAATTTTCCGCCGTTGAGTAAAGTGTACAAATTTTCCTGTAGAATATTTAACATTTCGGTGGGTTGATTCGACACGATCGTTAGTGTTGCTCTCACAGTCCGTTTTTCAACGCACAAAAATGTTACTTGATAGCGAAGTAACACTTTTTAAATGTTACGCTATCACTCGTTTGCGTTACACCTTAACACAAAGCTGTGTTACCTGACGACTACACACCGAGCGTGTTAAAATAACACAAATTTTGTCGTTAACACACAATTTTTTGTAACTTTTTTGGAAGGCAGATTATCGAAGCTGATTGTCGCGAGGCTGGTTTAGTTTTATTTTCAGGGTGTCTCTCGGCATGCGATGACAAAATTGACGCCGTCGTGCAGCGACCACGAAAAGACGCGTGTTCGTACGCAATTTACCCCCCGATGGTTCGTTTCTCGTTGGTCGCCTCTCGCGATTCGTGATGGACGTCGAGGAATTATCCCTGGGGAAGGTCTTGCGTCGTGTTCGATGGTAGCTGATCTTCGCGTGATCGACGCTTTTCACGCGCCGGAATGGAAAATCCCTCGAGTTGAACGTGGCATCGGGGTACGTCTCCTCTGATCGTGATTGGATTTCGCGGGGAAAAAAATCGTAATCGACGTTCCGTCGACTGGCAGACTTCTCCTTTAATTTCGTCCGATTTCTTTTTCATCGTTTGCCTCTGCGCCGCAACTCTCGTAGGTCGCGGAGAAATTGTACAGCGAAACGAATTTCAACAAATTTCCCGTCCTGGTGATGAAATATGCATGGATTCCTGTACATTCCGATCGGAAAGCGCGATGAATCATCGCGGTAGCGATGAATTATTTACTTTCTATTCGGGAGATAAAAATCTCGAAAAGGACAAAATTACGGTCAATTGATCGCCAAAAATCGGATCGGTCGACGGAGATTTTGAAAAAATGGACCCTTGACGCGAGTTCGAGAAGACGGAAAACTAGTTCGATATCGAAATATTTCGCAATTATCGCGTGTAAAACACTCGACGAACTTTTTTGGTGTATCGAACCGTCGAAGAGCTTTGGACCAAGCGTCAATCAATTCTCCGCCCACGACGCATTTCTCTCACGACTCCGCTTACATCAACTTTTCGTCTCCTCTACACCTCGCCCACCACGTGTTCGCTACCGTAATGCGAGTGGAAGGAAAAGGTCGAGAGAGAATCATCAGCCCTGGGAACAGCGTAACCAAGGAGGAAAATACGGCGGTTCGCCTTCGTATTCAACGAATATCTGCCCGCGTTGCTCTCGAAGTCTGCCGACCCAATTTCCAATTCCGGATTCCCGCCGAAAGCCAGGATCGCATCTGAAACAATAATCATCGGCGTCCAGAAATTCTTCCCCGTACAGTTCTTCTCATTCGTAATGTTTGGTTCATTACTCACGTTTTGCAAATGCAATTGCGCAATCAGAAACAAGTTAAGCCGCGTTGTTGTGCGCTCGTTTCCCATTAATCGCAAATTTTCTCCTCGGAGTTGCAAAACGAACAATCATCCAAGAATCTATGTTTTCTTGCCACAATCATCTCTACACTCGTCGTTTAATTAATGCCTTTCCGCTTCGCGAATGTCGACCAAGCATTTGAGAAAATTCCGATCTGCGGTCTAAACTAAATTATCACCGAGATTTCGCAGATACGAAGATAACAACAACAAAAATGTGAGAATCCGCGATTCCTCTTTCTCGCGCCGGATTCGTACGTCGAATCGCGTATCGAGATAATAGACGAGCAAAAACGTAATAACTCGCGCAGGCTTCACGCTCGCACGAGTAACGTAACAGTATAGCCAGTCTATTTATTGTAATAAACATAGCCTCCCGACGATTCACAACTTCTCGATGCACAGTTGCGTTTCTATTTTTCTAAAACGCGGAAACGCGAGCCGCCACAGTTACTTTTCACCGGGTCAAGCGCGTTGATAATTCCCGGCTCGAATTACAGTTCCGTCGATCGAGCATGATCGATCGATCGCACGATGCGAATCGCGCGGTACTTCGCAGGAGAACGGAGATGAATTTGTGACGCCTTCGAAGGTGGCGAAACATCTCGTACGATTGTTCATCGTTCTTGGCTATTGTACGAGGAAATGAATTATGAATGAAGGTGGAACAAACGTATTGCTTCGCTCTATTTTCGAGAGACACCGGCGCGAACTTTTTACTCTCGAACAAAGAATCCTTCGCCGCGTTCTTCTCTCTCTCGCTCCGTGTTCACCGAGTTTGTTACGCTTGTCTCTCCGCTTTATTTTCCTTCGCCTTTCGTCGATCTCACGCGGAGCTTTATTTCTCTCAAGTACCAACGGACCACCTGAAATAAATCTGACATCAAGTTTCTCATTAGCCTTGTTCTAAACGAGCACCGACCCGGTTACACAAGCGAGTTAGCCCCCGCTCCCGATAATACGTGTTCGCCCGTATCTCGCACGGACACACAAGACTTCGATGCCAGACGAAACACGCGCTTTAATTAGGTGAAAATGATTATCATCATTGTTATTACCATTTACGTACGCCTCTCTGGTTTCTACGAATTTTGCCAAACGAACGGTAACTACGCGTCGGCGTTGTCTAATCCGCGGCGCCTGATCATCGCCATGCCGCCTTTCTCGTAGTAACCGAGTAACGAGTTTGGCCTCATCGATTATTTTACAACTTCCCCGGGCCTTTCTTTCGCCAAGTAGACAAATAAATATCGGTCGCGTTTCCTACGTCTACTATTTATCCACCGACATTTTCACCCTCCAACACACTATCCGTTGTTTGTTTTCAATTTTCGTCCCTAAAGCGGGGAAACAGTCTGGACCGACCATCCTTATCGTCGGCACCCTCGAAAAACTTTCCGACCCAAGTACAACAGCGGCACAGATTTACGCGGTACTAAAGTAAATTCGTAAGGCTTTTCCAAACTCGCCGTATCATTATTTACACGCGTATTATACCACTGCATGTAACCGAGCCGCGATCCTTCGCTCATGTACCTACGCTGTACCTAACGTTATTACGGTCGCCAATTATGATAACGACCTCGGATACACGTCGTAAATTCGGTCACAATCAACGCGAATGAGCAGTACGAAACATTCTCTTGCATCCTCGAAATTTGTCGAAATTCTGTTTCATCGTACGATCTTTTTTCACACCTTTCCTTCGTCCGTCGATAATTGGAATTGATAAAACGCGGGCGTCGACCAACTTTTTCTTCCTTCGAATTTGATTATCGTTATCCAACGCTTTTGATCAGGTCGCGCCCGTTCATTTGCGCCTATTCGTGTGTAAACGCATGATAGAATCTAGCTTTATGGTAACGGTGCAATATATTCGAACTGTTCCGTGTCCGGTAATGAGACGCCATTAGCTGATTTCTAACACAACGCGAGTAACTTTGTAGAACGGCGTACGGTTAGATTGGTAAAGAAAAACGATCGTTTTACACTTGTCATCGACTTTTGAGAAAAAAACCTGATGGCACCACAATTTTCCTCGGCACATTTTTGTCTTTCCGGTAACAGTAAAAATTATTTATTACGACAGAACTGGAGAGAAACCTGAGGGGAGCATCGATAATAACGTGTTTGTTATCCATGTATCGACGCAATCCTTTTTTTAAAATCGTTTTTCACGTGATTTCTCGCTTCTTACGCATTGTAATGGTTTTCCGGTGAATCGTAATTCACGAGATGTCGGATATTCGGAGGAAAGGGGGAAAAAGGAGAGAAAACGTTGGTACGATTTGACGAAAGTGGATTATATTACCGGTATTTAGGTATTATCATTTCATAAATCATGTTGATTCGATCGTAAACGGAGCGGACGTCTTCCACAAATCTGTCGCACTCGGCGTCGAGATCGGTGCACCTACGGAAAAGGACAAGTCGAAGGCTGGTACGCGAAGTGGAAGACGAGTGGAGAGGAGGATGCACGGGGCACCTTATAAACTCGTAACGGAACGATATTGCCCAGTTCGGAGACTGGAAATCCGTAAATGGGAAGTACAACGTAACGCAACGAAGCTTACACAACGTAACTCGATTCGATGGGTATGGATTCCGTGAGCGGAGAACGCCCATCGCGCTTCGCGACATTTTTCGCGTGGGAGAAGTGCGACGGCACGATAAGGTGGAAAATCGGATCCGAATCGAATCGATTTACCACTTTATTCCACGAACTCCGACTCGATCAGCCCGTCGCCGAGTGTCGGACGAACACGCTGATGCGAATAGAATGCGCAAAAAATGGAGTATCGTCGATGAACGCTATTTTTCGCCGCTGATCGATTCGCGAACATTTTTTTTACATAGGGAAGAATCGTTCTTCTCGTCTCGTGGCGCCGCTGGCTGTTTGTCGGTAGCGTGTAGGTAGGTACTCTGAAAATTCGAGGGCGGAATAATAACGGGACGAACTGTGGACGACAGCAGGATTAAATCAAACGATACGTAGGTGAAATAAATGTAACGGGCGGGAGGAGAGGAGAAGAGAATACGGATCAACAGCTGTACCACGATCCTCCCACGTCAACGGGGACGAGCACAAAGGCTAATACCGCGGGGAAAATGAATATATTTTCCAAATGTACCGCGAGTTTCATTTACATTCGAATCGACTCGAATTACATTACGTACCTGACTTATATCGCTGCCTAACGCGTAACGTATACCGCCTACCTACATCCACCTATTTATAAACGCGTTACTAAACCTCTCTTCGATTTCCGAAGCACGTATGAATATCAAGGAACCACTTTCCGACCCGAAATTAATATCGCATCATTTCTCGTATAATCATTCCGGATATAGGTACCTACTTGCGAGCTCATCAATGAAATCCCAAGCTTTCTGACGGAACGAGAAATATCTCCGCGGTGAAATTCCACGCCTGAGAGCCTCGAGTCTCGAAGATCTCCGAAAGATGAAAATTCTCGTCGAATTGTGGCGAACAGAGCGCGAGCGAGAGACAGAGAGAACGACAAAGACAAAGAAACGCCTATCTGTCGGGTAAAAAAAAATGTTCGATTTATGAAAATTACAATCGTAATTCAGACGTACCTGAAGATACACGTTGCCGCGGATGGGGTTAATCGTAAAGAGCAGTGTTTTTAGGCGAACGTTGCTCGCAATTCGTGCCAGCAATCTGCAGGAATGGGCTGTAATTAGCGAAGACTAAGACTAAGCCGCCGACCGTGAAGTTTTAATCGCCTTCGGTGGATACTGCCAATGCAACATTTGCATAATATCGTACATAAAACGCATTTATAACAGTATCGTAATTATCAAGGAATTTCAGGTCAGTGTGTGGCTAACCGTTCTTCGCCTCGATATTTCGAACTCTTATCGAGATCGATGGATCGCGCACACATGTTTCCCGGCGTTTTCTCTAGCAGGACTAATAGTACACGATACGTTGTCGAAGACACGTAACTCGGACTTTGTCGGGAGAACTGAATCACGTCGTGTTTGCCAGCGGCGTGTTTTACTTGTGATCCACTTATTCCATTTTCGATTTTTTCCACGCGTCATCCTTATCGCGCGCATCTCGCCGGCTGGAATTCGTCGTCGTATCGCGTGCCGCGACATCAACGATCATCCAGCTGGTGTCGAACGCCCGCATCTCCCTGGTCACGAAACCCGCGGAATTTTTTTTCTCGCCACCGCATCCGCGTCGCTCGGTTTCGTTTCAAAAAATTTACTCGGTCAGCTTCCCGATGCTCGATTTCGACCCGCATGCATCTCAACCATCAGACGCATTTACCGGAAAACTAGACGAGATTACCACACTTGAAAAAATGGGATCCATCTCGGGAATCGTTTGTCTCGCAGCCGTTCTCTCCAGCTAGTAGCGTTTCGCCGTTATTCACACGACCGTCTCTTTATCGCTGCGCGATTCTACCTGATTTTCACCTGCCATCTCCTCCGATTTCGGTTGGATCGAATGGATTAAAACGGGAGGCGTCTCGTACACTCTACTCGCGAGAAAAGCATAGTTTGGTCTCGTTAGTTGGGCGAAACCCGCACGAGCTTCATCCGCAGGCTCAGGTATCTCCCTCTTTAAGGTCGAGTTAACCCAAGAGGACCTCGAGGGCCTTTTAGTTAGAGCTACGAAACGCAATACTCTCTCTCTCTCTCTCTTCTCTCTTTCTCTCCTTCTAAGAACCCGGCGCCATTTCGCAGCTGTGCTCGCGCGTTGTGCTTTCATGCGCGGCTCTCGGCTCGTAAGTGCCTCAACGCAAACACCATGCAAATTTTCTCCGCGGTACGGTTAAACCAATGCCGCCTTTTCTCTGCCTCGCTCCACGTCCACGGTTATCCACGATCCTCTCCTAAGCGAAGCAAAGTTTGAATAATTTTCATTTAACTCGTAACGCGACAGAGTATCTTGTCGAAAGTCGTAAATTTTTTTATTCAACGTTCACGCAACTGACCCGTTGAAAATAATTGAAACTCGCCTCTGCGTCGTCGTTAAAGATGTTCCATTTTTTCACGGCTCCAGAGTCGAACATACAACATGAGCCTTTTCTCCCGCCAATCTTCGATATTTCGTTCAAACGTGTACGTCGCGTCTCATTGCAATTCGTTTTCGACAAATGCAATCTCAACCCGCGACGACGGCCACACGCACCTCACATACGCGGACTACCTATTCGACTTTTGCACACACGGTATGGATAATTTTTTTTCGCACCATCGCGTTGGATCTCAATGATGAGAATTTCGTACGACTTCAATTGTTTTCCCTTAACGAGGCATAACGAAGGATATTCGCCAACGAGAATCTATGGGGCATTCCCCGCCAAATCGGCGGCTCGAATAATTTGAACCTTTGATTTCCTTCATTTTTTTCATATTTTCAAGTACCCATCCAGAAACTGTTTCTGGTGAAGTTTGAAATACATTTTTATCTTTACATTTTTGTCTGTATTCCATGAGTTTCATGAAACTCCTGTGGGAAAATTCTACGGGAAAACAATTTTATCTATTTTTGAAAAATCTTTTCGATTCACCAATCTCTCATCCACGCGAATACGTCACATACGCGCGCATTCGTCTTGCAATCAGCTCGGCACGCAGCTGAGGTGAATCTTAAGCGATACGTGGATAGACGTAGGTATTTGTCATTTGTTTTCCACGACATTGCGGATTTTTCGCTTACTTTTCCATGCAGGAGAAGTCGCGTTTCGAAAGATGGAGCGACGCGACTCACGCATCGGGGGACGCTAAGCGTTCCAGCCACGCTCTCTAACGGACTACACTCGACCGAAAGAATCACAGTCACAGGCCACGGATAGCCACACACGTCCGCCCCCACCACAAAGCATCGAAGCGTATTCCCTGTCGCTGCGACTTACAGCATAGCAGAGTCGTGTTACTAGCGCGAAGCAGTTCTCTGGTCTTCCACCTCCGTCTTCGACGCGACGAGCCTAGCGTTCGTCAGCGCTAGACACCCGACGAGTCGAACGCTGTTTGGAAGTATCGCCTATTTTATTACGGTTCAAAGTTCGACGTACGAGAAAAGCGACGAAGTTGCTCGCTCTGCGACGAAATATTCCACCGCGAGGCAACTCGTTTCGTCGGAGAAAAGCGTGTTCCGCGTGCCAACAGTTGAATAAATATTCGACGATCGAAGGATAACCGCGCGTCGATCGGATGGTGTTCAACGAAGTTGGGGGGAAAATGTGCCAAATTCGTTGGTGTTCGTAGCGAGTGCGCGCGCGTGCATATATACATACGCGTACGTTATACGTCTCGTCGCGATCGAATCGTACGAAGGAAACGTCCAGCGCGACGGACCGACAATGGGCAACGAGACGAAACGTGCGCAACTCACGGGATGAATGAACGAATCGTGGTATGCGGAGATTATTATCAACGTTGATGGGATCTCGATTCTCGTTCCATTACGTTCTTGCTGCTCGCTCGCGACGCTTGTCGAGGTTAGAATTTTCAATCTACCTATTCCTCGACATTCGACCGTGCGCGAGCTACGCAGCTCGATTACGAACGTGACGAAAAAACCAAGTCCATTCCATTTTCGGTCGTTCGTTTTATCGTTTGCGAAACGCTATCGCGCTTGTTTCCGGTCTCTCGGCTCCTTGCCGACGAATTTTCGCGTCGAAAGTAACGACCGTTCGTAAAAAGCGTACGGGGATGGCGAAACGTTCGCAGCCTTGAGAAATCGTTTGTTTGTTTTGTTACTGGTCATACGAACGCGAACCATTCATCGAGTAGGTGTTATAATACCGTTCCGTGCTCGGTCCCGTTTCGCTTCTCCTGATTCATCGTCGATCTTGACCGAATGTGCAGGGAACCGGGTCGATTTAGTTGTCGCCAGCGTAACGGCGGCGCGTGAGTGTAACCGAAGCCGACGGAACGTGATGTCGCGGTGCTTCGATCAGTGTAAACACAGTGTAGTTGTTGTTGTTGTCGTGCGGCGTGCATAAAAATGTTGAAGATACACATGTTGGACTACATCGGCGACACAGGGTGAGTCATTATGCGAAAACTAACAACGTTATGCTCGCGTATTGATTTTGCGATGGCCCAGTATTTTAAACTCGGAGAATCCCGGTCAGTTTCTCCTGGGTGAAATTCATTCGCCACACTTACGCTCGTGCGGAACGAACACGTCGCTCCGCACACGACGAACGCATTCGCGTCGCGTACTCGGACTTCCTCGAGTCCATCTTCGTCGCTGTCGCCTCGATGCGACTGTATATCTCGCGATTATTCAATCATCATAATCGACACGCGTTCAGCGAAACAATTGCATTCCGCCTGCTCGTTTCTCTCGGATCCCCGAAACGAAGGACGCTCGACGCGCAACCGAGCGAATGTGGCGCGATGACGATCATACGCGGAAATAATAATTATACCAAGGAATAATTATCGCCAACTCGCGATACGGATACGATTTTCCAACGACTATCTCGTTATTTCCGTTCACATCGGCTCGCTGGATACGCGCGTACCCTTAAACGTTTTTCCAACGATTGCTTACGAATAATTATCTCCCGTTTTTCCCCCCGTTAATTTTCTCTCGTACTCTTCGCGTTCCAGGTAGACGAATCTCTCCGCGTAACGAAATACGCCATGTATACTCGCAACGTTGCGTTGGCGATCGAAGTTTTTTTTTCTTCCTTTCAATCCAAGTCACCTCGGCGTGTAACTTTCCGTCGACCCGAATGTATTGCAGGACATTTTTTTTTTCGTTCGCGTTCGACGAATTTCGCGCAGCAGAAGTGTCGAAATCCGCGTCGAACGACGAACGCGAACCGATCACGCGCGTCGCATTCCTCGCGGGGTCACGCAGGTATATAAAGACAGGCGTTGTCCCGCGCGCTGTAAATGAGTACGCCGCGGTCATACTCCTTATTATGGTCATGCTCGGCCCCGATGCTCGTAGGTGTTTTATTGCCGCGAATAGGTATATTGCGCTCACGATCGCCACGAAATTCTCAGCCGCGCGCTTTCGTGGGAATAAACAAATCATTCGTGGCGCGCCTCGTCGAAGACGAACGAGAAGCGTCGCGGCGGGCGGGAATTGAATTACAGTGAAATAATATTCACGTTTCCAACTGACCGATTTGCGCGTGATTTTACAGCCTTGGCAGTGGCGTGTCGTCGCGTCGTTGTAAAATAAGATGGACGAGCGCGCGCTCGAATGGGAATAATGATTCGAACGTGGCGCGGCGCACGGTGATAAGAAAAGTGGCGCCCGTACGAAAACGCGCGTGACCTCGCTCGATTCGATCGATCGAGGTTGGGAAAAATGCGGGATTGTCGAAAATGCGTGAGAAAACTGTTCACGTCGCTCTTACGTAGCCGAAGATATTAAGAAGCCCGCCTCGTTTTTACAGCGATATTAACGGAGCGTTGACAAACGGGAAGGCTAAACGAATTTATCGACCTCCGCGTCACGCGACACATGTGCTCTTCTCGCCGGGCGGACGAAACGTCGCGGGAACATTCCCTCGCTTCTTATTGGCCCGTCTCTCGACGAACCTGACCACACGCATGCAACATTTCTCAAAATCTGTTCTTTCTCACGTTTTACCGTTTTCCAAAATTTCGTGCTACTTTTTTTTTTGCGCGATTCTCGTTCCCCCACTTTTCCTCGTTTTCGACCATATCAACGAAGCTGTCGTTTCCAAATGTTCGATCCGGTGCGTATTCGTGCGCGAAAGTGGCGCAAGTTCCACCGGTGTCACGCGCGAGCGGCATTGTACATCGAGCGCGTGACAATTGCCCGGAATCTCCCGCGATCCAAAACGTAGTTAGCCAAGGCGCGGCATATAATTAGCCCACAGGTGAAAAAAAATCTCGGAGGCGTTCGCGTATCAGAGGCCTTTTCTGTCGACCGACGAAACGTGAATTCATCCATCGAGGCGTGCGGTTAACGAGGCCATACTCGTTCGGTATTTTTCGAGCCAGTATAGTATACAAATCCGATTATAATAATCGAAGCGGACGGAACGGACGAGAAACGGGAAAAGAAACTCTGCGAGAATCAAAACGAGCGTATAAAGCACGAGAACAAGGAGAACAGCAACGAAAAAGCCCATATATATAAATCGCGTTGCGTGGCTGGCCGAATTAATAAATCCCTCGTTACTGAATTCCTCGGAAGCCGATCGTAGTAGGTCTTGGGCTACGAACGCGAAGCCCTCTTTCCATTTGCACCGTCACAATTTCTCGTCCAGTTGCGACGCGCAGCTCCACTTCTTTTTATCTATTAACATATTCGAAAGGTTTCTGCGTGTCTCTCGCTCTTTCCCTTTCCCTCGCTCGTTTCACGTGAACACGATCTGACGAAACGTAGTAAAAAACGCACCAGCCATCATCCGAGTCTGCGCCTGCTGCGTGACTTTGACGTTTGGGACTTTTTATTGTCCTTCGGTTTTTTACCATTTTTTACGCTCGATCCGTTTTTGTTTCTGCCACGATGGAGAAACCGAGTTGATTTAATACTTACGCACGTTTCACGTTTGTTTCACGTACCGAACGCGTGTACGTGAGCGCGCGGTGAGATCTGATGCAGCAGGTACTTGTCAGTTGAGCATGTTAAACGGCCATTTAACCATTAACTTCGCTCAAACTGTCATGTTAAACGGAATTACCACGCGTAGGCGGCGTATCGCTCGATGCTCTGATAAAATCATATTTACATACGTCTGCCGAATGAAAAGGCGCGATGTTCAATTGTTTCAGGGAGAAGCTCATCTCCTCGCACCTAAACGTTGATAACAATCAATTGTTCGTCATCTTCGCATTCCGACCAGCTTAAAAATATCCACATCACCATATCCAATTCCTGAGATGCTGAAAGTTAGTCGTTCGATTTCATCGATTTTTCAAATTATCCACTTTTACGTTGCTTTCTTTTCCAATTTACTCACAGTGACGGAGCGTCGCGCGTCGTTTAAAGACGAGATTATTGTCCCGTCGTTTTCTCTTACAATTTTGTTGGAACGCTGGATAATAGCGCGATTATCAGTCTATTTTTGGTTTCAATATCGGGACGCGCCGAATTTCTACTCGTTATCTCCACGTAGCCAGGCGTGTTTGTCGACAGGAATCACTTCCGAAAAACGTCTCGTCTCCCCCGACTTGGCGACGTTCCGTGAAATTTATAACAATACGAGAATCAAGTTGTCACCTCGTCCGGTAGAACCAATTACATCACGTTTCCTACGCTACACTCGCCTTCGCGATTCCACAAACCGCTTCGCGAAAAGTAAAAGTCAGAGGTTTAATTGCAGATTTTCACTCGCCATTTTTCTCTCAAAATTGCGCAATTACCTCGCTACCGAACTAACATTTTTTCCCCCATCCGCGAAGATCCTTGATCGCGCGACGATAAACCTGATTAAATCCTCTACTCGCTGTCACTGCCAGTTGCAGAAGAAAAAAAACGTATCTCTGCACTTTCTAACGCGAGTTCTCGACTCCGCGACGCGGCAACACTTTTCTTGTTTGCAACCGCGTGACAAAATTTTCCCTCGCGTTACCTTTAACAGCACAACAATGCGAATCGCCAGGAGCGAGGCGGAAGAGTCGCGTACCTTGCATTACGATTTACAACTGCAACGCCGTTTTCCGTCTGTTTCAATACCGGGTGATCGTCACCCGCCGACTGCTACCTCGCCGTCGTCGTTTCCTTCATGGTGCAATCGCGACGAGGAAAATACTTTCATCCGATCGCTATGCCTCTCTCGCGACGTCCTCCACCCCCGCGAGGAAGACTTTCACCTTCGTATTTTAATGGTAGACTCGATTCCCTGATAACGAGACGTTTCTTCCCCTCCTCGATGCGTTTTCCCCTCGTTTTCATCTACGCGAACACTCCACCTCGATTCCACTTTCATTCCGCGGACGGGTGAGGACTACGCGGATTTCAAGGACTTTCCAGGCATAAATTCGGATTAAGTGGTAGGAATAATGGCGAAGTCCTGTCGCGCCGGGGTTACGGGTTCATCGAGAAATAATAATTTAACAACCGCTCGTAAATTAAATTCTTCCGCGTAAAATAAAATCTCTTCTCTCGTTTACCCACTCGGAATCGAGAGAATTTCGCGAGACTTCTTACCGAAGGTATGATAATACCAGCTGGAAGATGTACTTCGGATAAAAAGTACGCGCGATTGTTCCAGCCTCCATCGAAGTCGATCCCGTTACGTACCTCGATTCTGTTACGTACGTCTATTCTTCGGCCCGCGCTCGCGCGTTTATCAACGAAAACCGGCATTCAAGTTTCACGCAAGTGGCAAGGAAAACTAGCGACCTTGTTCGACACCTTCCATGAATATTGGAATGCCGCGCATTGTACACCCGATCACTGCTCTGCTGTGTGAAACGCGATAGAATCGGTGAAAAATTCTAAAATGAAATTCTCAGCACGTTTCCTTTGTTCCAAACGAAATACACCGTCCACGGCTGACATAAGAATGAAACGGATCCAGAACCACCGAGGAATCACCTCTATCAAGCTAGAAACACCACATGATCGAATCGAATTCTGCGATATCTGAGAATAAAGTGCTAATTAGATGCTAATTAAATGCTCTATTGCCGAATTAAGTGCTCTTCATCTTTTGAAAAATACCCGTGGTGTTGCTAGCTTGAGATCATGCTAGAAACACCACAACCGAAGGCGGATCGATTTCGGAAAACTGTTTCGGCAGGAATCAAGTGCTAATTAGATGCTAATTAAATGCTCCACGAAAATCCATCGCCCGAATTAGGTGCTCCACTCCTTTTATTTTTTTTTCCAAGTCCGCTGGATGTCGAGAAATCCGGAAAACACGAGGAAGACCCATCGCAAAATCATGCAAAATTGATGTTTTCGCGATTCTCGATGTGTTCTGGTCGTCGGACAGCATCGGGACCATGCCCAATGGATCCAAGTCGACCCTTGCGGATCCCAAACAGTACCTGATCATATATCTATGTCCGCTGGATGTCGAGAAATCCGGAAAACACGAGGAAGACCCATCGCAAAATCATGCAAAATTGATGTTTTCGCGATTCTCGATGTGTTCTGGTCGTCGGACAGCATCGGGACCATGCCCAATGGATCCAAGTCGACCCTTGCGGATCCCAAACAGTACCTGATCTTATATCTATGTCCGCTGGATGTCGAGCAATCCGGAAAACACGAAGAAGACCCATCGCAAAATCATGCAAAATTGATGTTTTTGCGATTCTCGATGTGTTCTGGTCGTCGGACAGCATCGGGACCATGCCCAATGGATCCAAGTCGACCCTTGCGGATCCCAAACAGTACCTGATCTTATATCTATGTCCGCTGGATGTCGAGAAATCCGGAAAACACGAGGAAGACCCATGATCTCAAGCTAGCAACACCACGGGTATTTTGCAAAAGATTAAGAGCACTTAATTCGGCAATAGAGCATTTAATTAGCATCTAATTAGCACTCAATTCTCAGATATCGCAGAATTCGATTCGATCATGTGGTGTTTCTAGCTTGATAGAGGTCGAGGAATCCACGGTTCCCGAATCCCTAAAGACCTTCGAGTCGATATCGCTGTGCCGTACAAATTCTCCTCAAAATGATCGAAGACCTGAAAAATGAACAATCGATTCGTGGAGTTGATTTTTTTCCCGCACCTGGGTGTTTTATTCGTCGCGGAGAGTCGGAGACGCTTGGAGCGCTACCTAAAACTCGTGTCTTCGATCGAATGTTTCTTCGTCGCTAGTCTAGTCTGCAGATATTACTGCGAGCGATTAACATATTGTATTGACAATGCGTCTACAGTCAAGGCGGCTAATTTTATCACGGTTGATTGTGAGCGTGCGCCTCGTTCGCATGCGACTGATAAATGTATCACGTACGAAGCGTATGAATGAACTTCACGACTGTATGCGACGGCTATTCAACGATCGTTCACGACTACTCAAACAAGCGCGACGTCCGAATGAATGAAACTCTGTTTCGTTCTGAAAAGTCATTTTTTGCGCAAACACCACTCGCATCGACACGGTAATGAAACTCCGTTGATCAAAGTACTTCTCCTTCCGAAGTGCTGACAACTCGCGTTTCTTCTCCGATAGTTCTGGAAACGAATCGAAACCGACATCAGATCCGCGGACGGACAACGAGTTCCACTTCGAATTTCTCACAGTTTCGCGAAGACTGGCGCGCTGGACCAATTAACCGCGAGAAGATGGCGACGATGAATTGTTGGATAATTTTCCAACAGCTCTGAATTCAGTATTTCTGATTACCCACGAATTCGCACACCCGTCTTTAAAGTTCCACCCTAACTATTGGTTCTACGGTAGGAACGGAGGAAAGTTAACGTCGCGCCGAAGTGGAATGAATTTGAATAACTTCTTACAAGGAAACCTTGCGAACCCGAACTCACCGATTTCGATGATTTTGATATATGTTGTAGAACATCGAAAAATAAGAGACACGTATTTTTTTATACGTGCTCTTAAGCCCATTTAGGGGTGAAATCTACCCTCAAAGTTCACTCTCAAAAAGTCTTTTTTCGAAATATCTCTGCTTCTAATTGGTATTTCGCGACGGAACAAAATGGAAAATGCTCTTTGCGGCAAGGCGGAGCTACTAGACATTGTTATGCCCACGAGGGTTGCAACCCCTATTTTTTATACCGGAAAAACCACATTTTTCGAAGATATTTTCGTTGTACTGATTCGAATATTGACTTGAAAATTGAAAAATAAATATTCTGAGTTGTGAAATAAAGTAAATAAGTTGACGTGTTCGAGGATTTCGCGTTAACTACCCCCAAACACGGTTACTACCCCTTCAAACATTGATCATCTGCAATAATGAAAAAAATGTTTTCCTCAAGAGAAATACGAATAAGATATGTTTTGAGAGACACGTATTTTGTTATACGTGCTCTTAAGCCCGTTTAGGGGCGAAATCTACCCTCAAAGTTCACTCTCAAAAAGTCTTTTTTCGAAATATCTCTGCTTCTAATTGGTATTTCGTGACGGAACAAAATGGAAAATGCTCTTTGCGGCGAGGCGGAGCTACTAGACATTGTTATGCCCACGAGGGTTGCAACCCCTATTTTTTGTACTGAAAAAAACCACATTTTTCGAAGATATTTTCGTTGTACTGATTCGAATATTGACTTGAAAATTGAAAAATAAATATTCTGAGTTGTGAAATAAAGTAAATAAGTTGACGTGTTCGAGGATTTCGCGTTAACTACCCCCAAACACGGTTACTACCCCTTCAAACATTGGTCATCTGCAATAATGAAGAAAACGTTTTTCTCAAGAGAAATACGAATAAGATATGAATTGAGATATCGAATATCTTATATTTAAAGTCATTTATTACGAGGCAATAATTTCATCATAAAATGGATCACCTTGGTCAAGATAAACTATAATTCGCGAGTGACTTTTTAATCCATCAATTCTTCTTTTCGTCCAATAATTTTTTAGGATACTGTTTATCACCGATTATTCGTTTCGTAACTCATCGGTCGGGTATATATGTCGCGAAACTCCATGCTCGGGAATAAGTGTAGTCTTTTAGAAGCATTGAGTAGGTTTGTTCCTCCATCCGGACTCAACAATGAGAATCAATCCTTTGACTGTTATACATTTATTATCCGCGTTTTTTCAAAATATTCAAATACAAGATGGAACGGCCAATCATAGAGAAATGGAGTTAGCAGAATCGATTAAAGATATACTGTTAAGTGCCACAAATGATTTCAATGACGTAGATATGATTATCGAAGAGACATTACATTTTCAAGAACAGTACAAAGATCACGCAGCAAAAATAGTTGAAGATACAATACAGCATCATTTTCCTGATCCTGTTGAAGCACCAACAAATCATTGTACAGATGATGAAGAAGAAGTGAGTTTTGACTATAAACAGAGAGCACTGGATTATTGGAGAAGTGGGAAAAATAAAAACTTGAAAATCGAAACTGTACAAAGAAGATTCAGAAAAGTCAAATCTAAAACTCAACTACATCGTTGGGCTAACAAGATAAATAAGGGTGGTACCTACAGGGAAAAAATTGCACGAATTTGTCAACATGTATTAGATAATTTCAATGCTGCTCTTGAAGGTGGTTCAATTATTCATGATCGAGATTTACGGCGATGGGCTTTGCACGCTCAAAAAGAAATTGGCTCTGAAGATTTCAGATTCAAGGCTTCTGAAAGTTGGCTTTTGAAGTTTAAAAAAGCCCATCGAATAGTATCAAGAAAAATAAATAAATTTGTCACTAGAAAAACTTTGGACAGTGAGTCAGAACTCAAAAGTAAAGCAAATCAGTTTGTAACTGACATTAAAACAACTATACCTATAATTGGAGTTGAGAATTTATATAATTCAGATCAAAGTGGATTCCAATTGGAAATGCACTCTGGAAGAACGTTAGCTGTTGAAGGAGAGAAGCAAGTGCAATGTTTAGTACAGTCAGTTTCGTCGACAACTCACAGTTATACCATTCAACCACTTATATCAGCTACAGGAAAACTCCTATCACCTCTTTTTCTGGTGTTAAAGGAGCCAAGTGGTCGATTCGGCCCTATCGTACAAACAACATTATTCCGTGCAGATAATGTACATGCGGAGGCATCTACATCTGGAAAGTTAACTACAAGTAAGCACACTCACAATAATTATTATCACCAAACTATGATTAATTGAATGATTTTATAAGAATATCTTGTAATTTCAGACCTTTTTAAGATTTGGTTAGAACAAGTATTTTATCCGAATGTGGGTCATCACTCTGTATTGTTACTTGATTCATGGAGTGGACACTGCGATGCAGTAATACAGGAAACAATGCCGGAAAACAAAATAATAACTATAAAAAAAATACCAACCGGTACAACAGGAAAAATACAACCACTTGATGTGTTTGGGTTTCGCATATGGAAAAATTATGTTCGACGTATTTCTGATAATGTAATTTTAATGAATTACGATTTAAATCTGCATTTGAGGAATAACATTATCAAACTCCAATCTTTAGCCCACAATCAGCTATCTTCACCACGATATGAAAATCTTTTTAAATATTCCTGGTACAAAAGTGGTTATATTGATGAAAAACCACAGGAATTCGTTAATCCCGTAGATTTTAGTTTCGGGGATTCGTGCGACATACGATGCGGAATAAGCGGATGTGAGAATATTGCTATGATACGATGCGGCTGGTGTAAGAAATCATTATGTTTCAAACATTTCTATGAAGATTACCATTATTGTCATGAATTTATAGAATAATACACTTTCAATTAAGAATTTGAAAAATATTCATTCGCAATAGAATTAGTTCTAGTTTTTTGTATTGAAGTTTTCTGGGTCAGTACATGTGCAGCTGAACCTGATTTCCATAATTGTTGAAATAAAAAATCAAAAATGAGACCTGTGAGCACTTTACTTTGAAAAAACCAAATTGATTTCGAATATTTGAGTATTTTTATATGTACATAATATGAATACGATTTTCCGAAGTTGATAACTTCTGATTACCACGAACAGCATTCTGTACAATGATTCGTTGGTGCTTCAACAGAATCAGGAAAATGATGCTGTATTGTATCTTCAACTATTTTTGCTGCGTGATCTTTGTACTGTTCTTGAAAATGTAATGTCTCTTCGATAATCATATCTACGTCATTGAAATCATTTGTGGCACTTAACAGTATATCTTTAATCGATTCTGCTAACTCCATTTCTCTATGATTGGCCGTTCCATCTTGTATTTGAATATTTTGAAAAAACGCGGATAATAAATGTATAACAGTCAAAGGATTGATTCTCATTGTTGAGTCCGGATGGAGGAACAAACCTACTCAATGCTTCTAAAAGACTACACTTATTCCCGAGCATGGAGTTTTACGACATATATACCCGACCGATGAGTAACGAAACGAATAATCGAAACTGATAAGCAGTATCGTAAAAAATTATCGGACGAAAAGACGAATTGATGGAATAAAAAATCACTCGCGAATCATAGTTTATCTTGACCAAGATGATTCATTTTATGAAGAAATTATTGCCTCGTGATAAATGACTTTAAATATAAGATATTCGATATCTCAATTCATATCTTATTCGTATTTCTCTTGAGAAAAACATTTTCTTCATTATTGCAGATGACCAATGTCTGAAGGGGTAGTAACCGTGTTTGGGGAGGGTTAACGCGAAATCCTCGAACACGTCAACTTATTTACTTCATTTCACAACTCAGAATATTTACTTTTCAATTTTCAAGTCAATATTCGAATCAGTACAACGAAAATATCTTCGAAAAATGTGGTTTTTCTGGTATAAAAAATAGGGGTTGCAACCCTCGTGGGCATAACAATGTCTAGTAGCTCCGCCTTGCCGCAAAGAGCATTTTTCATTTTGTTCCGTCGCGGAATACCAATTAGAAGCAGAGATATTTCGAAAAAAGACTTTAAGAGTGAACTTTGAGGGTAGATTTCACCCCCTAAACGGGCTTAAGAGCACGTATAACAAAATACGTGTCTCTCAAAACATATCTCATTCGTATTTCTCTTGAGAAAAACATTTTTTTCATTATTGCAGATGACCAATGTTTGAAGGGGTAGTAACCGTGTTTGGGGGTAGTTAACGCGAAATCCTCGAACACGTAAACTTATTTACTTTATTTCACAACTCAGAATATTTACTTTTCAATTTTCAAGTCAATATTCGAATCAGTACAACGAAAATATCTTCGAAAAATGTGGTTTTTCCGGTATAAAAAATAGGGGTTGCAACCCTCGTGGGCATAACAATGTCTAGTAGCTCCGCCTTGCCGCAAAGAGCATTTTTCATTTTGTTCCGTCGCGGAATACCAATTAGAAGCAGAGATATTTCGAAAAAAGACTTTAAGAGTGAACTTTGAGGGTAGATTTCACCCCCTAAACGGGCTTAAGAGCACGTATAACAAAATACGTGTCTCTCAAAACATATCTCATTCGTATTTCTCTTGAGAAAAACATTTTTTTCATTATTGCAGATGACCAATGTTTGAAGGGGTAGTAACCGTGTTTGGGGGTAGTTAACGCGAAATCCTCGAACACGTAAACTTATTTACTTTATTTCACAACTCAGAATATTTATTTTTCAATTTTCAAGTCAATATTAGAATCAGTACAACGAAAATATCTTCGAAAAATGTGGTTTTTCCGGTATAAAAAATAGGGGTTGCAACCCTCGTGGGCATAACAATGTCTAGTAGCTCCGCCTTGCCGCAAAGAGCATTTTCCATTTTGTTCCGTCGCGAAATACCAATTAGAAGCAGAGATATTTCGAAAAAAGACTTTTTGAGGGTGAGCTTTGAGGGTAGATTTCACCCCTAAATGGGCTTAAGAGCACGTATAAAAAAATACGTGTCTCTTATTTTTCGATGTTCTACAACATATATCAAAATCATTGAAATCGGTGAGTTCGGGTTCGCAAGGTTTCCTTGTTAGACTACTACCAACTCGGTCGACGATAACCTTTGGAATCGTTTGATAAAGCGGTAGAAACGTTGCGAATAAAAAATGGTTCGAAACGATGACCATCGTCGGATCTTTCTTCCGGTGATGTTTCCTAATCGCGGGAGGATTTGTACATATCCTGGAGGGTCTCGCCGCGAAGGCTCTACAGTAGTAATTTCCTCGACAGCTGAAGGCTTACGCGACGGCAGATGTCGCCCGATTGACCCGAATCCCTTACCTTCCGGCAATCAAAATCTCGGTGATCGTAGTTGGGATACCACGATTATTACACTAATCCCGGTGGATTAACAAGTACCGCCGCTGACTTTCTCCCACCCCGCTGCGTCGTAATGCGGATAAGAAGATTGGAAAAAAGTGTGAGAAATAAAAATTAAAAAAAAAAACTGGTCTTTGATGCTCTCCGTATCATCGTGTTACTCGAACTGCACAAACCTCGTCTAAACTCGTCTGCTTTGTCTGGACTTCCAAAGATGTTAACGCTGTATACTTTTTCATTCCTGTTTACCAACGCGCGTTTCATCATCGCAAGACTCTTTGATCTCCGGCTTCTTTTCGGTCGGGTTCGAAGTGCGTTTCTGAATTTATTCGAAAAAGAACGGCCGGTACGCGAGTAACGATGCGTTTCCCTTGCGATCGACCCTTTACCGTTGAATCTGACCTGCCCACCATAAATTACAGCGAGTCTATAGATTTCTGATTAATTGGCGCTATCCTGCCTCGATATTTAATTACCTCGCGGGTTTCCACCACCCCCTTCGTGTTATCTCGCCGTTCCATGGGTAAACGAATCGTCGACACGTTCGCGATTTCAAAACGCGTCCTCGTCCTGCTCTTCGCTTTGCTCGCGAGGAACCCTACCTTCTTACCGACCGATCACCTCCACGCCTCGTAAATTCACGCGTTGCTTGTTCTTTTCTCTTCCTCGTACACCGCAGGTACGCGCCAACGTTCGACACGTGGTAAAGGTAGATCGCTTTCGATTTTATCATTCCGACTGGTGTACGCGTAGCCATTAATCGTTCTTCGATTACACCGTTTGCCCTCGTGATTCTCACCTCCAAATTTCAAATTTCAACGGGCGATCGTCTCCCCGAGTCCGATATTCCAAAAGCTTTCGCATCTCCTTGTTAGTTTTGGCCAGCAAATCGGTTCGACTCGCCGTCCGATTTGCTGCGAACCTGTAACGAGCAGACCCTTTTACTTTTTTCCGCATCTCCGCACGAAGAGTCGATACCAAATGAATTCTCAAATTTCTGCTCTCTGTAAAACGCTCGGTAGCTTCGTGGAAAAATGCTACGTAGTTTGCATCGATATTCGTGCGAACATGCATATGCGGATATCTGATACGCACTTAAGCTTATAGATCGTCGCGCAGGAGAAACGTGCGAGGGGCAGACGATAGAAGCGGAACGATGTTCTCTCGCGAAGAGACGACACGGCCAACGAGAATACGAGGGGGTTGCAAAACTTGAGGTGCGATAGAATCGAGGTAATTTTCTTCTCGTGCCCGACGAGAGAGAGAGAAAGAGAGAGAGGGGGGGAGAACATCAACGAGGTAATAGAATACTTGGGATTGATACAACGTTACAGCGGACTGCTACAGATATATTTGCGATTAGTGAAGTTGTTTGTTGTGCTCCCTACCCGGGGAAGCGAAAAAAATAAAATAATACGTGGTATCGTCTCTCGTGTTCGCGTGCCTTTTTCTTCTCGACGAGGTTGCTTTCGCGCGTCCGCGAAGATTTATCGAGGCAATCGTTTGAAAATTTGTTGCACGTTTGTCTCGAGCCGTTAATCTTCGATGAATAATGTTTCTGGTCGCTTCTGGTGCAAGGATCGTTGGTGTCGACGGGCTCGGTTAACTCGAACTCGGGGAAGATACTGACTGGCAATGATGCAGGATAGTACGGGCGTGACAGCCGAGACTATCGACATCCGCGCTGGCACTCTCGCGCAGCGTCGACTTAATAATTCAAAAGCACTCCGGAGGGAAAAGCTCCCGAGGGCTATCGCGATCCTGGCGGCTGGTGCACAGCCGCGATTGTACGTCGCGCGCCGAACGATGACGACGTCGATCGGATATCCGAAGAAGAAACAGCCGTAACTCACGCGGGATTTTGTTTCGTCTCTTTGCCGTTTGCCAACGTTTCGCGAATGTATCCGCGGGTTCGGGAATAACGCGGGACGCGCTTCCGTTGGGAACCACGTTTTTCACCTAACTTACCGCCGACATGCTCTCGCGAGCTACCGGAGTTAATCGCTTCTGGAGGACCACTCGTTCGTCGCCAACGAGTAAACTTCGGCTCAGGTCCGATCATAAATCTGTTGAGCACGGCGGCGCATCCTCCTCGGAGTTTCGTAACGCTAATGACGATGGCCAAACGAGGAGGAGCGCGTTCCAAGGAAACTACGGTGACACGCACGCCTTTTCGTGCCGGAAAGACAGACAACAGCATCGAAGCGTGCCGAGGGAGAATCGCGTCGTTACAGTAATTAGGAATCTACGCGAAGCGTTAAAAGTCCGGAATTCGTTATCGTCGCGTCAATTTTTTACTTTTTTTCATCCCCAAACAAGCGGTAGACCAATTAAATCACGACCGGAAGACCAACTGCGGCGAAATTTTTATACGAATCATGGAACACCCTTTCGAAATTCTGTCGGCTTGTAATCATGACCGAGCGTTTATGCATTCCCTTCGACGCAAACACATTTTCATTATCCACGTGTATATAATTCAACGCGCTATTTTTATCGCTCTGTACCTTCCTTGTTCTCAAATCTCTCGTATACCTTTTCGCCAAGTTACATTAACGTTTATTATTTATACTTTACATCACCGTTTCGCTGCGCCCGCCGTAGTTATCCATTTATTAGAAAACGGATATTCCCCAATTACGGAGCGCGGTTGGAATTGAGCAGATATAATTGTAATAGAATAAAATAATAAACGCGCAGAAAAGTAGAAGAATATGATAAAATTCGCTAAATACAGGTAGGTTTATTAATTTGTTGATTATCGCCACCATCCGTTACGTTTCGCACGTTTATTTCGTTAGCTCCCGTAAATAAATCGTTGGACCGCGATCGTTGTACGAATTGAAATGAAAAATAAACGGAAAGACGGGCAGAAAAAAAAACGTTGTCCTCCCATTTCTTTTCATTCTTGCTCGGTTTCAAATCGAGCAACGCAAAACGCCACACCAAAGCTCAACGACATTTTCTTCTCCGCCCATTTCTTTCCGCTGGTTTTTTTTTTTTATTACGTCCCGTCGCATCGGATCGCGAGGGGCTGCCAACCAGCTACTGGATACGCACTTCCTTCGCGACAGAATCGGACTCACTTGTTGTGCAGACCTAATATTCGGCCGTATAAAAAAGGTTCTTTCAACCTGCGCAAAGAAAGGGGGTCGCGAGGAAGGGCGGTCACGGGTTAGTAACTACTACTACACGGGTTAAACTCGAACCGGAAGTTGCATCTTCGCGTAGCGTGCAACGACCGGACGTTGTTTCGGATACCCCACGTAAAGCTCACGCGTAACTGATCCGAACGTATCGTTCGGGGCCGAATCGTTTCACGAAAAGAAGGCTGCCGTGATTATCAAATTGAATGCACGTAGCAGCGACACGGAGACATCATCGCTGGGTCGATCGGGTGCGGACGAGGCGCGGTTGAAAATTAGTCGTGACTTTGGATATCCGTGTATTCGGTGAGAACGAACGTTTTGTTCCCGACGTTCGGAGACCAGCGATTACGTCGTCATATCCTTACGCCACCTCGATTCAATCTTGAATATATAATCGCACGAAAACTAGCCGCGCGAGTACAGTGGCCCCGCATAAATGGGAACTCGCCCATAATTCTCCGCGTACTTTTTCACTCTTATCTCGGGTCCCGCATCTTGATCTAATTCCAGGCTCCGTAGACCGTGGAGCTGGCAAAGAAACGGTCCCCGTGTTCTCATAGGTGCGAATAGAGGAGGACCGCGCCGCGCCACGATTCGGAAGAAGAATGGCGTCGTTCGCATATCAAGTGCCGGTAGCTCGACCCGGTTGCGTACAAGGGTACAAAATTCAGCGGGGTTCCGCCCACAATGCGAAACTTGTCGGCGACCAGACGTTGCATCTGCGCGTTGACGTGGAAGAATTCTGGGACAGATTCTGGGGAAGAAATTCATTGAGATTTCTTTCACCAGTCTCTCTCGCTGTGGTCCGCGCGTGTCTGCCAGCCTTTTTGCGGGGACGACACGCTGATGATCGATCACGCGGCAAAAACGCATCGCTCCAGGACGCGGTTAATCATCGTTGAGACGCTATGCGGTTTTAAGTCTGTGGATTATTGGAATCGGAGCTTTTTTTACCTCCGGAGTCGAGGAGCTGGTTGTAACGAGGTTTCGTGGAAAAGTTTCGTCCTCGTTTGTTTCCGGGATAACGCGGTCGTTTGGAAACTTATTTAACGACGGAGGGCTACTTTCTTTGGCTTCGGCTTCGAATGCGATGCACGAGTGAATACGGATAGAGATAGATAGACGGAGACTCGTGACGACTGCGATGACCGGGTAAATAGGAAGGTGGTCGAGGACGGGGAAATATTAGCGTGTAAAACTCCTCGGGCATGTCTCGTTGGGGTTGGGATTGAACCACGACCGTGAAATTTCACCGGGGACTTTTCGTAGGCCGGTAAAACACTTCCGCTTCCGGTCGCCACCTCGAATTTAACTGGACATAATTATCCTCCGGAATCATCAACCCGCCGTTTGCCCCGGAAATCTTCCCTCCTCGTCCTGCTTTATTCACGAAGAAATTAAGCAAGGCGTTACTCCCGCGAAATAGTCACCACATCGCGTACCGTCGCAGTCCCGCGCAAATTCCGCCCGAAGAACCGAAATAAAAAAAAAACAAACGGAATTTATTCTGCGGCCAGCAGTCATTTTGCGCCATTAATCTGCCCCAGATCGGGACAATTCCTTCTTGCTCGGAGGGATAAACCTATTGGGAAATTTGCTCCAGTGCCCTTCGAAATATTTGCAATTCTATTGTCGCGAAACCCGACTGTTTTTCTCCCCCGATGACGAGGGGAATACTCGAGTACGTTGATAGATTTTTTGTTGCCAAAACTAGTCGACCGATAGCCGCGTCGAATCGACTGGATAACGATGCCCCTCGCATCAATGTATTTCTCGCCACTCTCACATCTTCCATCTCACAATCAATTCAACGGCGTATATCGTCTCGCAAAAAAGGTACAAAAAGCGAAATCGCTTGACCGAAGCGTCATAAACCGACTCGATAATTCCTTGAAAATAAATTTTCCACAAGAAATTGAACGGTTCGCAATTTTATGCATGACGAGGAGACGCTTTTTTCTAGAGTTGGACGGGAATAGAATTGATGTGTGATTGGTTAACGTATTCCGAGCTTATCGGAAGGCGGATAATTCGGCGGCTGTGTGGTAAATAAATTGAAATAATCGGAGATTATATCCGGACTCCCGCATGGAAAGTCCGCAGCCGATTATGATATCGGAATTTAATCGGATTTGAATGTACGAGGTTAACGAATCGCGCCCATTATTGGCATTTTTGTTTCACCGAGCGTAGAGCTCGGCGGTAGGAGTGAAAAATACGCGGTTCGCAGAGTTTACGTCTATGGGATTCGCAGTTGGCAAAGTGTTCGTTGTTTTTCATTTGGCAGACGCGTCGACGAACGATAACGAGCCCGGCGACTCGCGACCGGAGTGCAAAAATCTTGTAGTCATCTATCCTACGTTTCCGCGTACAGGACATTCGAAACTAGCAACGAGCATCGTATCTATATACAAGTATCTCCAAGGTACGATAACGGCCCTTCGGACATTCCCGATGTACGCAGTTTTTTTTGTTCGTTTTATCACTATTTTTTTACCTAACGACGCACGCGCGTACCACGGCGAATGAAACCGGTTCCAATATTATTTCATACGCTGTTCTGGTGCGATAATATTTCGGATTACGATGCCCCCGTGCCCGTCACGTGGCCTGCGTATTATTTTTATGTTACGTGTGTTCGGCGGACCACGATCCGTTTCTCGTATACCTAACGCGCGTACGCCTATACATCCAAACGCGCGTACTTATTTATATACGCGCGCGTTGGCTCGAGCCAAACTCCATTCACGAGCCTCCTCACTCGATTATTTCTACTCCAATCATCGGCCTCATTGTTATCATTTCACTTTTTCCCCAATCAAACGTCAGCATTTTTTGTCCAATTGATTTTTACCCAGAGGGTCGAGCGTTTCAGCGCTGGGGACCCCGCGACAACAATCCCTCAGGATTAGCCGGGGATTTTTGGAATTTGCTACGTACCGCGGATTATTGGTCCGCTTTTGCCATCGATGAAAGAAAATGATCGTCTCTGCAAAATATATTCCATTCTCTCGTCGAAGCCGGCGGCAAAACGAAGAATTCCGCAGTCGATTTCTCAGAGAAACGCGCGCAAAACGCAGGACGGATTTTCGAAACGGGGTG
The DNA here is from genome assembly GCA_963969455.1 of Arge pagana. Classification (NCBI taxonomy): domain Eukaryota; kingdom Metazoa; phylum Arthropoda; class Insecta; order Hymenoptera; family Argidae; genus Arge; species Arge pagana. The sequence continues at coordinate 6,152,644 of OZ018311.1, read as the reverse complement.
ACAACGTTCATCCCCTTGTTTTGATTAGGCACAATTGTGGGGTTGTCGCGGTATTGTTTGTTTATTTCTTCCCGTAATAATCGACGCGTAGGATAACAAGCGGCGAGCTACTACACTCTTGAATGAAAAATTCAACGGCAACTGCCAAACGAGGTGGTTCGTCAAGTTTGCCCGTGCGACCGATTGTGTTGGTACACGGTCGATCATGCGTACGTGAAACTAGAAGAGAGCGAAACGCGTTGAATAATCTGCGAAGAATGGGCAGGATGTATCGGACCTAGATACAATATTAATATCATAATGCTACGGTGTGCTCGACAATGGAGGCACTGAGAAGAGGCCTCGACGCACAAAGCACCGCTGCCGCCGTACATTTGAGCATCGAACGATCGCACATATGTAAACTAGTCGAAAAAACCTCGAGCCCCCTTCCTTCCCCCCTCGAGCCGGGCTCTCGACCGGAAGAAGAAACCCTTTTTTCGCCAACCTCGATTCACTCCGTTTTTCATCGACTGACAATCACCACCATAAATTTCCATTTTTTCGCTCGATGGCGTCCCGTGATCAGCGTCTGTTGGCTCTTCTGTAATCGTGTAACGCTGGCACGCACGTCAATCTAACCTGGGGACGCATCGGTGCGGTGCACGTCGAACGCGACGCGGAAATTCGTCACGTTTGTCACGACACAATAGCGACGCCGAACGCGAACTCTCGGTCAGTCCGTCGCAGCTCTCGCTTCACGCGCGCGTCTCTGTCTGCCGCTGGATCTATCCACGCGACGCTTAACGGCGAACGGTTTATGAACGCGCCGATTGTCTATTGTTTCCCTATTTTTATTGGACGCATCTGTAGGCGCGCGTCACTCGCTCTCGTCAGTCACGCTTCGACAACGTTTTGCCACGGTGAACAAAGCCCTGTACCGGGAACTCGAGTCGAAAAAATGCATCCTGCGCTGCACGTGCCTACAAAATTCAACTCGCGAAAACGCAACCCAAATTTCAAGACCAAGTACGAAACGAAGGCTCGAAGGCTCGAATGTTTCCTCCAATAAAAAAAACGCACTCTTCGCATTTTCGTCGAATTACAACGAAAATTTCCTTCTGGTTAACGCCCCTCGACACGAAGATGCGAGAATCGCCATGGAAACGTTGAATAAAAAGCCAGATTCCGTTGATCAATTTTTTCGTTTGCCGGAATCGAAATTCGTTAGGTTCAACCAGTTGCCAGGAGTTTTTACGAATCGCCACTGCCGCGATGGTCGAACTCCGAGACGAATTTTGTGGCTTCAAATTTATTCCGGCCTCGTCCCTGCGTGGATCATTAGCTACGGTCAATTTGCTCGTTTATCTCCGCAACCGCGACCGAATATTTCCCTCTTGTTACACTACGAGCTCCGAATCCTTCCAACCTTCGAGGTAGGAACGTCCGGCAATGACGTTGCTTGTTGCCAATCATAAATCACTAATCTCGCATTAATTGAAATATCTCTGTTGATTGCTACCGCGAGGCGTGATGCGATTTGCTTTTAGTTGTTCACGCGCGTTATTTATAGACGAAGAATTATGGCGATAAATTCTAACAACGAGAACTCTACAGCTAAGCCGATAAATTGAAATCGATGGTCGAATTTTCTACCAAATTCGCGCGATTTCATGCCGGAACATTTTTATTTCACGAATTTTTACCCCCCTTCGTGTACGGAGGGGTTTTAGGTAGCTCTGCGAAGGGTGCGACACGACCGTTTCAAACGTTTCTCACCTCGTTGTAGAAAAGTTCGCAATATCCGGAAATAATCGATGACGTATCGATTCGCGTTCCGTTCAGCGCCGTTGCTGAATCAGCGTGATTAGTGGCTACCGATTAAGCTCCGGTGATTAACGCGCCCGCCTAATTCCAGCTACTATCCCAGATTTTCATTCTATTTTTATCCCCGCCGACCATCTCGCGTTTTCGTTTTCTACTTTCTCTCGCGATTATTTTACTCGCTACCGGCTGGCAAAAACAGCAGCACGTTGCGATTTCACGGACAAGTCCAAAACCGTGTCTCTTCACAGATTTTGGCCCGCACAAATATTGTTTCTCTGCTCCCCCTCGGATGCTAATTTCTAATACGACTCGCTTCATTTGCGTAGGACAGACATTCCAAACGAAGATTCGCACAATCACGAGTTTCTCTCCGTCGTTAGTTTTCCCCTCGCGTTTCGCAGTCCGCGATTTAATTTCGCAAACATTCGTCGTGTTTCGATTATCGCTCGACGAGGAATTAAAATTTCATCGTTTCGCCTTCGTCGTACCGTAATCCACCGCAGTTGCGGGACGACCTCCGACGTACTATAATACATACGCGTACACCTACCTGTACGCGTGTAAAAGAAGTCGCACGCGTCCGTGTTGCCATGGATTTACCGTTGTTTGAATTACGATAGGCTGTCATCGATCAATACCTCCGGATGCGATGATGGGTTATCAATTAAAATTTCACTCGACATCCAGCGTATACATCGATAAAGACAGTAATTATTAATAGTGATCACGCGTGTTCGTCGCGTCGAAATTTATTACGAACATCTCCTTGAAGAGGTGGTACGCCGCCTAGAAAAAAGACGACTAACGCGGTCCGTGGGAACGTTAGACGAAATATCGCCTCGTTTGAAAGCGAACACTGATATTCCACGCGTGTCCGTTCCTCGATGTTTCCCTTATTAAACATCCGTCGGCGTCGCGGTCCGCGGTGTCCGATTTAATCGCGACAATTAATTTCGGAGAGCGAGAGAGAGAGGGAGGAGAGTAGAGTCGACTGTACGTAGCACAGATCACCCATGTTATAACCGCGCAGATGAATCTGTAAGGTTATACTTTTTTACCGCCGTCGGTCACGTTTCCGCTTCAACGATTTCATTGCGCTGAAATTCTTCGTTTTACGAGAGATGAGACTCCTGCTAAATTTTTTATGACCGTGAGATTGTTTGCCTCGAAAGTGCGGACGAACGCGAAATTGTGTATTTATTCGATTTGGGATGGAGTCGTCAAACGTTTTTACAAGATTAGACGTCAAGGTCGATGTGACACCCCACGAGATGACGCCGCGTATACGCGCGCGCGCGCACTGTGTATACGTATAGGCGACGTGGCGTATTTGATACTCGATGACGAAAAGAATGGCAATCAGAGCGAAGAGGTTGCATTGTGTGCCGGAGCGGCGTAGTTTACGAGCGGTCGCAGATGTCGAGTTTCGAGTAGCGTAGCTCGCGTTAAATCTACCTTACCGACGTGGGGCACTCGAGAGACATAAATTATTGGTCGGGTGTCGGTTTTATGGCCGTTTCTGTCTTTCCGCGCGATCCGTACCGCGGTATTACTCTCGACTCGGTTTCTTTGTCGCTTTGTGTGCGACGCGAACTTCCGCTCGTGGACGATCGATACGGGATAAACCGATCCGAATTCGCGTTTAATCGTAAACTCCATTTATCCTCGTCGTTCGACCCTTCCGCGAGATTAGGCAAAGGTACCGCGTCGATCAGATCTACGCGTGCGACGGCTGTAAAATTCGCAAAAGGCCCCTCTTTTATGCTTCCGTAATTCTCCGCATTTCTTTTATCGACACGGATGTGGCTCTGCGGTTCGTTACGGGAAAAACTCGTTCCTCGTTATCCTGTTTTTTTTGCGTATGATTCTCTATTCCTTCGTAATTTACCCTCGATATTATCGCAATCGGATTCGAACCAGAAATCGACCCGATACGCGAAGGCAAACGTTTCAACGGGAAATTCTCGAGAAATACTTTATCCATCGGCGATATCTCGACGTCTTTTTCCGACAAAAATTCATCGACTCGTTCCTCGATCGAATTACCGTGAGATTGCTGCTCCCCCTACAACTCGTCGATCATTTTGTAAATCCAATTCTCAGTTAGCAGATTTTCATATCTACCAGTCACCTAACGAGTTCGAACGATGCTACGTAAAGCTGCATTTGTTCGCTGCTCTACCTTGACGATTCGTACGATTTCTCATTTTCTCCGGAACAGAGAGAAAAAAACGAGTAGTCGATGAGTCTAGAACTGAACCGGCATTTCTACCCGTAAAAATCATGCCCTCATCTGTATTCGCGTGAAAGTAGTAATAATACGTCCCATCGACTCAGACTCGAGAGATTTAATTTCCCACTAGTGAAAAACACCGATATCCACTGATAAATTTCATTCCATCACGTGGCAGCTGTCGGAAAGACGACTTCTATACGTTGTCTGTACGAAAATTAGTCCGCAATACGTGAATCTACAAGGTCTACCTACACTTTTGCTCCCTGAAAACCAGAACTTACGTGAAAAAATCCGTCAGCTTGATCGCAGACTTGTCGAAAGGTGTGGACAAAAATCGCGCAATTTTGGTAGAGCGACGATAAATGACAACCGCGTTCGGGCGAAAGAATCGTATGTATTTTTTTTTCTTTCTCCTATCGACACGCGCAAATCGGATTCCGTAGAATGACGACCGGCAATGCCATGCTGTCATATCCGGAAAACGCATAGGAAGTCGTGTATTGGTGATGCGCATACACGCGTTCGAAGAGGATGGCGTACGTCGTCCCCCTCCCTACGCACGTCGTTGGGCACGCACCATGACGCACCATTCACTCCGGACTTTTCTCGCTAGTCCGTCAGTATGTGCGTAACGCACGAGGAGCGAGGGTCACGTGTTACGTTTCGTATCAGAGTGATCGCGCGAGTCGCGGTGTGATTTACGCGTCGTCTAATTCGTCCATGTCAATTGGAGACTAAATCACCGCTCGCCAGATATCAATTGCATCGCGAGTTTTGGTGTCACCCGGCAAAATAATTACGGCGAACGCACGCGGCGCAACGTGCAAAGTTGTTTGTTCGTTTGTTTGCGCTCGACATCGCGTTCGATTTCTCGTACGCGCGGGACGAATCGTGCAATATGTGAAGGATATTCCGTGTGATTTTATTGGAATCGCACAAAATCTCGCCGAACCGTCTTACTGGCGGAGGTTCGTTTCGCGCGTGACCACGGTGCAACCTCGGAGATTTGAATGCCGGTGCTGGAAGGAGGAATTGCCAAAAAACGGGGTGGTCGCGGTCGCAAGATGAGGATGCGGCTGTGCACACCCTCGAAGGAGTCTTACACGCTTCTCACAAAGAAACGGTACGGATAATCCCCGTCCCGCCTACTATAAACAAACGTTCATCTTAATTTCATCCCCGACGAATATTCCGCAACGAGCGCGCTTCTTCCACCCCGAGATCAGGGTAATGGAATAATTTCGGTCAGTCGTAACGACACGACGCGCATCCCCCACCTCGGAGGGTGGGAAGCTCCTCGTCCCCGGTAAATAATGCAAGGAATTTCGAGAGAAAAAAACGCTGTATTATTATCGCGAGGCGGTGGATAGCGACGTTGCAAAAACGTTGAGGGGGGGAAAGTTGAATTCTCGGAAGGAATTCATCGCTGCTAATCGTTGCGCGACGTTCATTAAAATATTTCAACGAGAGCTACGAGAAGCAGGGAGAATGGGGCGAATTACGCCCGCGCAAAAAGTGTCCTCGCCACGCGGCGAAGGGCACCAGCAACAGCAGCTCGTCTCGCTCGCATCCGGTCTAATCGTTCCGTATTTGGCTTCGCAAAGGCGCCTCTCTTAATCGGCAAAAAAATCGAGTTGGCGGTTTACCGTGAACGTAAGGCGATACGAGGCGAGATTATAGCCCGGACAAAGTACGTACTCGTACAGATTTCTGCCTAGATATGAGGGGACGTTTGGTGCGGCGAATTTCTCCATAGGCGAGTTCACCACGGGTGCGCCGAATATTGCGCCGCGGTTGACGTACCGAAGCGCGAGGGAAGCCTCGCGATTAAACTGGTGGAGATAAGTTATCAACGTGTCCCAAATACACGCTTAGTTAGGTCGCACGCGTGTTCTTATGCGGGTGTTTCGTACGCGTCCCCCCCTGGTAGCCGAAGCAACGTGGATCCCGCGCTGAGAATGGAACAAGTGTTCGTACGTTTCGGGCCCGGAGCAGCGATAGCTCCGACAGCGTGCAGCGAGCTCTATCGCGCTCGTATACGATTCGTATACCGACTCGCAGCTGCCTCGGTTCCGGCATCTCTATCGCCTAAACCCGACCGAGAAGATATCTTTCGATGGGTTTGCTCTCCGCGTACGAGCGAGCATCGTATATGGATGGTTACGTTTCTGCCTCTCTCCTCCTTCTCCTTCTTTGTCCCTCGATAACGCGGCTCTCGCTATGAAGTACTATAGTCTACGAAATACCATGAATCGGAATCGCTGCGCGCTGATGGTGTTACGCTATCCTCGGGAACATTCGGATGTAAAGCAATTCCCAGTTTCTCGATGATCGTTAAGCGTCAGAAAAGTGTATGGAAATCACCAGATGCGCATACCGAGACGCCCACGCGCTCGTATTTTATTACTCTCATTGTCGCGACTATCCCGGAGAGCGTCGGTGGAAACCCTTTCGTCGTACCTTATCTCTCTCACTCTCTCTCTCTCCCCCTTTCGTTCGTACGATTCTCGCCAGTGAGTAAAGATTGTTCCAGTACGATCGGAGATGCCGGAAATTCCTGAGAATTTTTTTCTCCAACGTCGACTTCCCTGAAATCGAGAGCGTTCTTCGCGTAGCTACTTGCTGCAGCGGATGATCTGTAATCACTAGGCTGGACATTCGCGGGTTCGCGCGCTTCCATGGAACTCCGGATATGCAATTAACCGCCGGACAGTAATTCGTTCATTCGATCTTTCTTGCAAGCCTCGTCTTATAATATACACGCGTGTAACGCGGATGTAAACCGATATGGGATTGGAGCCAAGTTCGATCAGATCGAGCCTCGACGCCCGATGTTGGCTACTCGTCTATTCATTCATCCTCCCAGGAGTTGAAATTATCGTTTCGCGACACGTCATCCGATCCAGTCTCCTTGTTAGGAGAAAGTGAGAGCATCTTCGCGTGGGAAGAATCGGGAGATACGAAAGATTCGAAAGATTCGACGTGTGTAATTTTTGGCACGTCGTTTTAATCGAACTCGACGGCGTTGTTATCTTCGCGCGACTTTATCGCGATACGTGTATTTTCTTAGCACCGACACCGATGCACCGACGCTCGCTTGAACCACGTTTAACCTTTGGCTACTTCCTACGTACGACCGAAGGCGCTAACAGCGATCGTTCGTGCAACAGAAGTCAACGAACCTCCAAACTCACACGCGAACGGAGATTTGTCGACGGAGCAGCTTCTCGCACCTGGTGGAAGAAGCACGCCGTTTCGTTGGGAAAATCCAATGTGACTCGGAATCTCTGTCGATCGGCCCCAAGCGAAATGGAAAAGCCGGACTTTACATACGACCTTGACCACGGATCTCTCTTTTTAGCGGAACGACCGCGAATCTTGTCGTCTCATTTTTCTCTCGATTTCACCGCGCGTCCGCGACTCGCTTTATTAGAACTGTCATCAGCGCGGCTGACTTCATCGTCCGATCAATGGAATCGTGACGGTTACGTGGAACGAGGACGGATGGCCTGACGGATCACCGAGCAGCGAAAGACAATGCTATCGGAAACCGGATATCCTTTCAGGTTTTCACGAATTCAATTGTCACATCTACGCGCGTGCAACCGAACAATTATTCAACCCTGCTCGACCTTATCGCGAGGTCTCTCGAAATTCTGGCAATAACCTATCGCGCGGACTTAATCTTCTCCGCGCGAACAATGACTTTGTCGAAAGGGAAGGCGTGGAATAGATTAATCGAGAGTCGTTTCCGCGCAAATGGGATCGAGGTGGTGCGCGATGCGAAGTAGACGCGGATAATACCGATAGCTTCGTAGATACTCGTCAATATTTGTCCTATCGCGTAGCCCGTGTTTGCTTCGCTGCCTCGAAAAATTCGTGATATCTGCTTGATCGGTCAACTTCGTCGCGACGACGGAGTCTGGAAAATTTGCTCCCTCGTAGCTGGTTTTTATCTTTCAAATTCTTTATCTCGACTCGGGTTCGCGTACGAACAGCGTATCGAGTATTCGAGCCACGATTGTGTTCGAAAAATCAGGCCGTGAGCAATAATTTCCGCCGCCTCGTTTGCGTTTCCCGACAGTTTTGTCCTCGTCGCCTACCGCCGCGAGCTTCACGGTGTTTCGTACAGGGACGAGAAAGGGCTCTCCGCTACTCGTGCGCGAGGGAGCATAAATCTCGGGATGCGAAGCACCGAGATGGTGATATTTCAGATTGCCGGAAGAGAACTCTTCCCTCCTCGAACTCGCGCCAAAAACTTACCATCTGTTTCGTCGAACCACAGATAATCCAACCGTCTTCCACCCGAAATTAGATACAAGCCGCGCGTTCTCGGTGAGTGTGTCAAGGCTTCTGTGGCTCGCATCATTCCCACAGAAACGACTGCGTTCGCAATTCTCCGTGTCGTAAGACGAAAGGAAAAAACCCAAAAAAGACCCAAGTCACAAGACCAGCCGACTCGTCATCTTCCGGATGTCCATACTTTTATAGCATAGCCCCAGTTACAATTAATTCTCACGCTACGATAGAGCCGACGGGGTTAGCGCGAAATAATTCCTTTACCTTCGCCTCGGCATTCCGGGAATCTCCGCTACGTATTTCCGAACTCACGATACTCGCGTCTCCTATCGCGATGGTCAATCTTTTCCGTGACTTTGACCAACGGAAACTGTATCCGTATCGACGCGATCGGCGGGGTCGACGGGGGGGAGCACACTAACGCGAAGCACGGAGGGTCTCCGACATCTGGTATTCGGTTGCGTTTCGCTAGAACAGACTGGCTGAGGCCGATGGCCAGACCCCCAGTGTCTTCTTCGAACCTTTTCGAAATGGATCTAAAAATACCAAATGGATTGGATCTTCATCTGGTTCGTCGTCTGGCTCGAGTCGAGAGGATGTGCCGAGACGGGCAAAAAATGTTAAGGATAGGTGAAACGCGTAATCGAGTCCTTATCGATCGATTAGATACACAAACGCGGCATCGCTCTTCAAAGTCTTTTGACCCCTGATTACAGTCCTCGTTATACGCCAACGAGAGGCGCGTGTGCGAGATGTCGACTACCTCCGCGATAGATTTGAAACAATATCCTCTGAAATTTCTCCGACGATATCCGATTCCCTGTTGTTTTTCGGATCGTCGCTGGGTCTAGTGCGCGTCGACTGTTCGGCAACTTGGAAGAGGGTAAGAAAATCTGTGGGACGTTGGATTTCGCTATTCGAGCCTTACCCGACCCAATTTGACTCGGCTCGACGTCTTGTTGTAGCGTACGACTGGTAGGCTTGTCATCAGTTCTTCAGTTTTTCTAACTCGTCGATTTCTACCGTCCCCGAATTTCAAATTCATTACGTCCCATCGAATATCGCCTGCCGTGGGTGGTAGGTACTTGGAAAACGTCGCGGCTGTGCCTCTCCAACGTTACCGGTGCGCCGCGGCGTCTGATAAATGATCATCGCTTATAACGGAATGAATTGTATTCTCGCCGTCATCATGAAAATGTCCGAGCGAGCGACAGCGAGGGAGAGTAAAAGGATTAATCTTCGCTCGTGGTTGGCAGGAAGCGAGCAATTAAGTCTATCGCGCGTCACCCACGGCACATCTTCATTTTCTGACTCACGCGTCGCGCGGACTCCTGTCTCCGATTCTCGACGCGAACGGGCGAGCGGACTCGAATTGATGGCATCTTCGACTCGCTACGTCGAGGAGGATGGGGCATACGAGAATCGTGCGAGGAGTAAAAAACTCCTCGCGGAGTGAAGTTGAACGGGGTGAACGGCTGAAGTGGCGATATCAATGAGACATTCCACGACACGTTGACATCGGGTCAATTGCTTAGTTGCGCCCACTTGTTCGTTTCCATTCCTCCAACCGAGTGTATTCACTCGACGATGTGTATTCACGCCTTCCTAAATTCGTGGCACCCGACGTCTGGTCGGGGAGAAACGAAAACGCGAACGGAAAAATACCCTCGTCGAATAGTCGTCGATCAAAGGCTTTGCTCGTGAGTCGCGCGAAAAAAGTGATCGATCGCGTCGGATGCGTAACGAATTTCGAATACGTCCGTAGAAATCTGATTCCGATTTGGACCCGTAACGCGGGTGAAAAGATAGCAAGATTCGCGGGCTTTGCGCGTGTTGCGTTGGTAAAGGCGTAAAGTAATCAAAAATTGAGACTAGCCTGCACTCGCCTCGTTTCCAAAGTCTCATAGACCCTCTGGGTATGATAAATTAACCGAAATCTACTTAAGTCGTACTCCCGATCCTCCTTCCAGCTGCTAGTAAATTACCGTAAGCCAATTTACGTATTAAGACCTTGAACGGGCCCTCGTTTGTCCGAGGCCTGACTGAAGGGACGGACCACGAGGAGAGCCGTACAATTTATCCTTGTATCGGATCCGAAATGTTGTAATATCGACTTCGCGTTGCAATCTCCGTAAATTGAACGAAATATAAACGCAATCTCGTAACTCATTTCAGCTCGATCCAAAGGTTCGAACAAATCTTCCCCCCCCCCCCCCCCCCCGCGATTCGCGTAGCTACGTACGCGCGCTACGTCTATAGGAAGATGGAGTATGACGGAGAGGAAGGTAGCGAGAGAGAGAGAACCTTTGCACTCGCTACGATCCATTGTAACGTTGCACAATGTGTAATATTCGGAATGTTGGGTCGAGGACCGATATAGGTATGCGAGCTATTGTGTCACCTAGCGATGGGGTAGTCGGAAACCACCACTTTTCACACCCCACCACCGCGCGAGCACGCCTATCTATAGACGGACACAGGAGTGAAAGCGGCGGCAGACGTGCCCGTATTACGTACCCGACCAATTGCCGCAATTATATTACTTTCGGGCACGCGTCCATATCAATTCTCGGTTCTCCGTTCGCGTTGCCTATTAATCGCATTATCCCGCCAATATAGCGGAAATGCAGCTTCTACTTACCAGCAGCGTGGGTGGGTACGCCGAACAAGTCCAAATTACACGCGTCGTTTTCGAAAAATCTGCGCGTCCGTCGTGTATCGTTGGTGGTTGACGACAGCGAGCGTGTACCCTCAAATTTACGGTGTACCCTCAAGTTTACCGTGGACCCTCAAGTTTACCGTGGACCCGCGCGTGGCCCGAGCGGCGGGGACGTAAAGAAAACAAAAAGGGGCGCGAGATTAAGTCTTCCAGCAAATTAAACAAATGGTTCCGAATGAGAGGATGTACAAACGAATCTGCGCGCGAGATCCGGACAACGTTTCGTCTCGTCGGTTGCGAGGAGGAAAACGCGTGTCCGCGGTACGCCCGATATATTCACGAGCGATACGATTCTTCGCTCTGTTAATTCGCGATCGTTGGGATCGAGCGAGCCGGAGGGCGGGACTCGCGGCAAGGGAATCAGGGCAGGGTGTTTTTTCCACGAGCTTTGTCAAATAAAAACATTCGTTGATTCGTTTGCGGGTACGTATGACCGCGCGATTCGATCGTCGTAACTCGGCTATTTGTGCCAAGTGAATCGATAGAGCGATCAACGGTCGATCACCGCCGCGAACAAATCCGAAAATAACGACGTAGGACAACGAGGAATAACAATAACGCGGGATCGTAATCGCAGACTCGCAGACGCGTCCGTCGAGGACATATGGGCATGCCGTTGGAGGCAGAATTGATCATCCCTTATTTTTTCACGCGTTTCACCCAACTTTTTTTCACCTCCCTCGTTTATCACCCGTTAAATTTCTTATCCGGAAATCAATCGTGGATCTGGCGCGCTTTTTATTCGCCTATTAAACGAAGAGTATTAAGCGGCGACCACGGGAGAACATGTGACACGAGGCACACGGCTCGCTTTCGACTGTTTGATTTAGAAGGCAAAAATTACCATACTCCACAACTGTGCGGGGGTCGATGCATCGCACGTGGCGTGTCATCTGTCCGAAATGAGGTAGATTAGATAAAAAAAAACACGAAAGCACTACGTTACACGATACGACGTTACCCGCAACAGTTTCGGAAACAAACACGCGACTGCCATCCCGAAACACGAGTGTCCACGTACGTATCCCTCGGCATTCATTTCCACCGATGTCAAATTGAACGCGTCCTGTTTTTTCGGACGCGTTTTCTCTTCATTACATTCGAACCGCACGGTAGAATGACATAAGCGAGCTGCGAGAACAATTATTTGAGCCGTATTACTTTATCACTACGCACGAGGTGTGTTGAAATAAGCCTAACTTCGTGTGACAAATGAGTCGTTGATACTAATTTTTGTGTTAAATTTGACGGATTTTGTTTATCGTGTAGGCATAGTTCGATCTCGTCGTGATCGCGCAATATGGAGGTCTCGTGACTAGCGTTTGTTTGGATCTGCATTCGTAATCTTCTTCCAACTACGGGATGCACTTCACGTAGCGAACCAATGGTCGCACGCATACCTGTCTGCCGCGTGGTATTATTACACGAGCGGAAAAACACGGCGAGTGGATTTCGCTCGGGTACGCGCAAACGCCGTTTATTCGAGGTCGCTGTACAGCGAAGTCGCCTGGCAGTAAGCACCGTACGTGAAAAATTAGAGGATGAAACACGAGCGAGCGGAAACGGATGATCAGTATCGAGAAAAAGGGAAGCGCGTGCAAAAGAGAGCATCCAGTCCACGCGGAATCTCGGTGGACGGCCTTGCAGTTGATCAATCGCGCAGCGTATCGCGGTGCGAAAGGCGTGAATGTGTTTTGTTACGATGCAAATGTCAATACGACACTTGGATCTCGACTGCATGGAGTGCCTCGTCTACGCGATCCTCCGTCGCACAATGCCAAAATACTCGTAATAATAGTAACGAGCAATGAAATATGGTTATGCAAATCACGGGGTGAAAGGAGCGGATAGAAGGGGGGGGGGGGGGGGGGGACACAGCTCGCGGTAGTTACACGCAGGGTGTATGGTACATCTAAGCCTGGGTATACTTACATAGGTATACATATTTCACGTGCACGCGGACGAGCATCGTCCCGCACCCCAAACCAACGGAACGTCATACGCGATGCTCAGTTGGGCCTTGGGCCGTGTATCCGCGACATACGAGTCGCATTGTCGATTGGACCCTTCGGAAGTAACGCCGCTTGAAATTACACGCGCTTTTGTTTAGTTTTTGTTTATATTTTCGATGCCGCCCGCCCGTTTGGACTCTCGGCCTCCTCGACATTGCCACTCGTAATGCCCGAATTAATGACCCGTTAATATCGCTACTGCCGCGTCGCATATGTCGCCCGCGGAGTCATCTCGAATTCGAGATCTCGCGTACGCTTGACACTTCATCCCCCGTTCAGATGAGTATACCTACGCAGTAAAAAATGTTCGCACAAAAATTTGTGTAAACGACTTTTTTTTACGCAAAGTTAGTGTTATTTCAACATACCTCGTGTGTCGTGATAAGGTAACACAGCTCTGTTGAGAGTAACGCAAACCAATGTTAGAGTAACGCAAAGCAATGTTAGAGTAACATTTAAAAAGTTTTATTATAGTATCGATCAACATTTTTGTGTGATGAAAAACAACATTAACGATTGTGTTGAATCAATATGCTAAAATTTAAATTACCGTGTATAGTTGGCTCATCCGAGGGTACGGAGTCCAATCCTCATTTAACAGATTCGGACGAAGAGAACGAAAATGAAAGGGAAATAAAATTCTCAGTTATCGCGAAGACGCGATTCGAAAGGTCGATATTGGTTGCTACGGCACCCGCTCGGCGAAAGATTGAATTTCTCGTCGTAAAAAACGATCGGCTTATCTCGTCGACAACGACGACGTAGAGATTCGTAGAGAAATCCGTTTCCAGACGACGAATGATTTTTTCATTCCGTTTTGCGGTTACGATACTTCGAACCGTGATCGATCATCTTATCTAACCTCTGACTTTTTCGTCCCTTATTCCCGTGTCCTCGGATTTCTACGCGTGCTGCGCGCGTGCGTAATTATCACCTACCGCGATCCGTACTTCTCTGTCGCGTATGATCGACGAGCAAATCGATCACGGTCCTACAATGCCTCCGAGGCGTGGCTCCGCGGTCGCGAAAGCCACGCTCGCGCGAACAACGCAAAGCAACAGGACAAAACAATCGGGGCAAAAAAAAAAAAAAATAGACATCGTCGATGGTAAACGAGAGAGAAGCGGAAAGATTGGACGGACATGTCGCGACGATCCATCACCCGACTCGCACCAACGACGGAATTAACATATTCGTCGAGGGGGGAGAATCTCCCGAGTCGGAGACATCTGCCAATCAAAAAGCACCGCGACCTACCTACCTACCTACCTACGATCAAGCTCGCGTCGAACCCCCGTCTACGCCTCGTGTAACCAAAACTCTAGCTAAATTACAATTTCATTTAAATTAGACAAGTTTCGTATAACTTGGAGCACAGTTCGCGTGGCCGCGAGTTCGCCAAGTTTCAAACATTCCTATCTGGTTCTCCGCTGCGGTGAGAATAGAGCCAATATAAATATAATTGAACGCGCAGGCCGGCTGGCAGAAGCGCCGGACGAGATCCAGATGTACGAGGTTCGCCGAGATACAACGCACCAATTTATCTCGGCCGCGACACAATGGAGCAGTTCTGCAAAGGTTCACCGACTAAACTATTCGTAATTAATGTTTCATCGTTTGTTTTCCCGCCGATTATTTTTCACCCCACGGCTTTATTCGCCGCGGTTCGCGCTGCCATGTTAAAGAAACGCGTCTCGACGGAAGGAAGTACGCGACAGCCGAGCGAATTGTTCTGCTCGGGAACAATTCCATGAAAATGTACGCCGCGCGCTACGTTTTTGTGGAACGTGCCGGGGGCGATATCCTTCGCCGCGATGCTGGGAATAGGTCGTTAATTGTTTATTAAAACGAATTTGTTTAATTAGACTGTTCTTTTCCCCACGGAAGTCCTATGAAACGAGAACCCATGGGAAATGCAACTCGCCTCGTTATTTCTCCTTATGGTTTGTTTCTCTTGCATGAATGTTATGACGTGCCGCGTCCCATCTATATGTTCCTTTTATAAACAACAGATATCTGCATTTGCTTTCGGTCTGCTTCCTTTCATCCGATGATTCAAACATCATCTCTTTTCTCGCCCGCTTCCGTCTCTGTTACCCCCCACCGCTCCCCAGCACAGCGAATGTTGTAGCCTAATCGCTTTGCTGCCCCGTAGGCTCTCGATCTCGTTTCGCTACTACGTGCTACATCCTTACGAGCGTAATACTCGTGGAAAGTTTCATAATATTCGCGCCGACTACGTGTCATCGGCGCGAAAGGATCATCGCGAGCCGCAATTAATTCAGTCGTATCGTTAGGGTAGAAAATTCCCTGATAACCATCTCCTTGCCCCGTAATGCGCACGCGCCTCGGATGCCGAAGATGCGTTTAATTGATAATTAGGCACAGGTGAACGGCGAAGGACATCACGCGCGTGGTATAACTCGAACAACGCTACTTTGTCACTACTTCTCTGTACGCGCGTAGTCGTTGGTCATTTGCGAACAAGCAGCAAGTAGAGGATGAGGAAAGTCGTTGCTTCTACGACTCGATACGTTTGCGCTTCTCAATTTCTGTGTTTCATTGCACCTCGAGGAATCGCAGGTGGAAATTGATAGTCTTGCTCCGTTGAACGGGGTTACGGTTGCGTCCTGAATTCATCGGCTCACATCTGACCGACACGCGCACTTTGTACGCTCGACGATTACCTGCGAGCCTCTGCCAGTTGGCAGTCTTTCGCTTTCGCAGATGATTTCAAACTAGCATTATTATCACCTTGCATTTTACTCGCCTTTAACGAACGGACGAGCGTCCGAGTGACTGGCAGCTGCTTTCTTCTCCTCCTCTTGCTACGTCGAACAGATGCATTTGTTTCAAATCATTCTCGTCGCGGGGTGCCGTGGAAACGTTGATCGCAGCGAGTACAAAGTATAATATCGAGTCGCTACGCCGTTACCATTATCACTGACTTGGCCGCATCCGAAGCCACACGTTTCCGCGGAAAAAAATGATCGTGTTCCCAATAAAACGACTCGTTCCAGTTGATTTTATGTAATATGTACACTTGGAATAAAACTAATGAGAGTATTCTGTATTATTTCATTACAGGAGACAGCAACTCGATCAGTCAGTCTACTGCCCCGTGGAACCAAGGAGAGCAGATGACACGCGGAACAGTCGCATAAGTTCGGACAAAGCGAAGGTAATTATTCGTAGAGTATTCGTTGTCGACGATAAAACTACCAGGGTTGATTCTCGGGCGAGTACTGCTTCTGGAAACGTACGACTTCTCTTCGACGACGTGACCAGGCGTCTAACCACATATTTTTCTCGCACGTCAGTGGTTTCCACCTCCGCTGATGAATCAGATGTGTTTTCCCCGAATGAAAATGCAACGACACGCGCGACAGAAATAATAATAAAAAGAATAACTAGAACGGAATAAACTCTTCGTGGCAGCCGTTCTTCGCGTAATACGTTATGCAGGAAAAGGAACGGAAGGGTAAACTGTGGATTCCGACGAACAGTACATAACGATAAGTGGGATGATCTACTTCGATATCATGAACGTATCCATTGCGCGGAACGTGCGATTTATTCTGTCGAAAATCGAGAAAAAAGGTGGAACATTACTCAGCTACTGAGATATGCGACTATTTGCAGTCTCCCCCGTGACATTGGTTGATCTAGTACGAAATAATGCAATTATTGCGTTTCAAACAAACCTTTCATTTCTCTGAGAACAACGATAAACTCATTTCACGTGAAATTCACCAAATCGGGCGCATACGTTCGATTCGAAGTGTTCCCATCGAAGCATGTTCGAGAAATATGCGAATTACGAAATATGTGAATTACCGCAAGTAATGCCCACCGAACGACTCGCTTTGACGATTTTTTTTCTCTTTTTTCAGGAACCAACTCCGGATTTATTCGAGCTTCTCGAAAAAGCACAAAGCTCGCGCCTCGACGATCAACGTTGCGCTCTACGACCGTTCTGTCCACGGGTGAGTCCTGCGAATATCTCGTTTTTAAATTCCCTTTCGAATCATCATTCATTCGGAAAACGGCAAGAGCGACGTCGAGCACATCGCTAAAGATTAAGAGATTATGACGAAACATCGTTTCGCCCGCGAATACCCGTTCCGCGCATTATTTTCCTTGGTGGATCGTCACGCGAGATCGCGAATATCGCTTGAACTTCCAGTCTCCAATGTCCGCCTCTTTCGATTATCTCGATGTAACCGGCTGTCGTTACTAACGACGTTCAGATGGATGAATGCGATTCGGCTCGGTGTCCCATCGAGGACGCCAGTTCGCTTCGAGGTTGGATCAATCGAACGAAACGTGTCGAATCACGCTAATCTGGCCGCACCGCACGTGTGTACGTATGCGAATGTCGAACGCGCGAGAGATCAAATGACGACGATTAACTTTCGTCGCACGATGGAGGGAGAATTCGTACGAGTCATTTGCCGAAATAGTCACGCTTGAGCTATTAGACTCGCGACTGGCGCGTATTTGGGCGCAAAAAAAATTGCATTAATACGATCGCATCGTCGCGTCGCGTGGTCGTGGTCGTGTTAACGACACGAATTCGTCCCGATTGAATTTCACAGATTAGCATGATAATTGAACGGGAAGTGCGCGGACTAGAAGCTATACAATCGAATTAAGTCAAGGCCGCCTGCTGATAAATCGGAGCCCGCCGGGTGCGAGTCGATCTCGATCTTCTAATGAAATTCGCAATTATTCTTCGACGCCTCAGGCTCGTCCTAGGCGGAGAACAACTTCTCGTCGCCTCCGGGAAAATTGACGATTTTATTACAATCACATCTTAAACTCGTTTAACGAGCTCGAGAGACGCTATTAGCAGTTCGTACGTTGAAATGTTGAGAGTAACGAAACGTTGCGTAACGACGAGCGTTAGACGAGAAAAGTTGAACGAATGTTTTGTCGAAGCAACGAGTTGCCGCACGCAAAAAGCAACGCCGACTCGTTTACGCGGCATCGCACGAAGATGATTATCAAATTGTTTCACTCCATTGAATATAATTATGCAAAAAAATATAGGTTTTCATTCGAAAAATCACATTTGCCCTTGAAAATTATTTTCAAGGTCAACGACAAGGTTATCATGTGTCGGATCAAAAGTACAGACCACTTCTGTTTTTTGTGTGCCGGTGTGATCAGGGCTGATTGAATCATCAATAGGAACGTAATTTGCTCGCGTGCTTACGTAAGTTATGTTATGCGACGATGGCCGACAATTCTGATGGTGCGACTGCTCCTGGCTGTAACCAGGCGTATTCCAGAGCGTTTCGCTTTAGCAATAGACGTACCTACCTATCTTCAATTATGAAATTCGATGCATACCAAACTATCATGCTAGCGACGTTCCAGTCTCTGCTTCCTGAGAGTCCTTCCGACCTTTCGCGGAATGCGAATCACGGAAGTAGGCATTTGAACAAATCTGGAAATGCTGTAGCTTCCGTTCCGTTGTTCCGCTAGCATTGTCAGTATTTTTTTCGCGACCTCTCAACTAAAATTGTTCGTCAAAAAATTCACTCTCCGCGACTCGTCATCTTTCATGACTGTCTGCCGTCGTGGACTTTACGGTTTACGTGGACACGGGATGCTATTTGACACTTTCGTCGGAATCGTCTAGACGAGCTCTCGAGC
The DNA here is from genome assembly GCA_963969455.1 of Arge pagana. Taxonomy (NCBI): domain Eukaryota; kingdom Metazoa; phylum Arthropoda; class Insecta; order Hymenoptera; family Argidae; genus Arge; species Arge pagana. The sequence goes on along the minus strand of OZ018311.1, from coordinate 6,133,911 downwards.
TACCATCGAAAGTGTCAAATAGCTTGCTCTCCTACTGGAGAAACTACTTCACATTTGTAACGAACTCCAGACACTACTACTGGATGATTATCGTCCGTAACGCATTTGTCTGCTGCGTCTGGTACTTGACGTCTTGGTGGTGGGGTTATTTTTTTTGCATTTCACATTTTTTCTCAGTCTTTGTTTTCGCTCTGAGATACGCACTCTAACCAATCAATGACCGGTATCAGCTTTGCTTTTACTCTCGCTCTCACCGTCAGTCGTGTACGTATTCGTTTCGATCGCGTACGTCTACTACGAGATTACTGGAAAAAGTTCGGAAGACCACTGTGCTTGGGAATTCGATTCTGTTGACATTGGAGTCCGAGCGTATCGGTGAAATCGTTTAAAAATTAATCGACGTATGGGCACGCGATGAGAAGAGAAAGTTGAAAACTTAGAAAATCAAGCATTACTGTTCTACCACACTACCGATCAGTTTCGCCCCGATAGATCGTACGTTTTCAAGACTTTCCTTCGCTACGTCGCGGCTCGTCTCTTCTTCGAGTGCGTACTCGAGAACACTCCATTTCGTGGGGGATCAGAGGGGGGAACTATCACGGAGCAGCGAGAACACTCTCCGCTGTACCGGATCAAAAGACAGGCAAACCGTTATGAAGAATTGGGTAAAAAAAAATCAAAGATAAGATTCTCGGACTCGCCTTACCCTTCTTGGCATTCGTGACGAGGCATCCCCGTCACTTCCCGGCTCTGAAATCAGGAGAGATAAAATTAAAGTCGCGCGTACAGGGTGAATCGTCGGTGTCGCGACCAGCAGTTTTTTTATTGTTTCGATCATAATTTCCGATATCAGCTAACGCGAGAGGAACGATGAACATTGATTTTCGACACGGCAACCGGAACGAAGCGATAATTATCGGTGGTCAGTTTGGTCGACGAAACGAATCAAAGAACGTCGATCTTCCGTAAAAATGATCGCCACGCGATCGATACTCGTAAAATCGGCAGAAAAAAGTGACATTGGAATCGTTGTCGATGGATTTTTCAGCGATTGACCTCTTCATCATCCGCTAAGTCTGTAAAAAAATCTCGAATGACGATTCTACTCTCCGTTCGCGTCGGATCCCTTCCGCGACCGCGGTTCCATTAGTAAAATTCACCTCGTCCTTTTCTGCGGAAAATCGTTAGATTATCGCGGAATCAAGTGGCTTTTCCTCGAAAGTTTTGGAAATTATCACGCGGCATTCCGAAAGCAAGATATGTTATCCCGGAGGAAGTAAGAAATCACGCAAGGCAGATTGTTTTTATCTCTGAAGAATATTTCCCAAATCTTTTCCACGTGCGACACGATTACCGCGCGCGATAACGAGTCTCGTCCGACTCACCGACGTACATTCGTCATACCGCGCCCTTAATTTTTGGCACCTCAGAAGTCTAGGCATTTGAACGTAACGCGATTTCTTCATTTTCAAACCCCCACACAACTTTTTTGCTCGGTATCTCAGAGTTATGGGAGAACGGGATACTACCGTTTTATTTCTCACACGTGTCGCATCGGGCGCTTGAGTCTTGCCGTCTTCACCGCAGTTGTCCCACGTGTTCGCGTACCAACACCCGGTATGAACGCCACGGGAACGTAGCAGCGTTAATGGAAGTTTAACGACGCAACGATACGCTCGAAATTTTTCTTAAATATTCCATCGCAACGTTACGAATTCTAGTGCACGTACGTGATTTTCAAAGATCGCAGCTATTCGAGTACATTTGATTCTCATCACCTATGTACGTTTCAAAAATCCGCGAGTTACCATCGTCTGATCTTTAGTCACAATCTTTGTTACCGACAGTTCCGCCATTATCTACCGTCGGTAAAATCGCACGCGCCTGGTAATACCGACGGCGCCGCGCTCGAGGGTTTCCGTCGGTAAAGAAGCAGCCGTCTTATCTGCAGTCGGTATTCGAAAATTCTAACCATAGAACGGCAACGACGAGGCTACTGCGATAACTACAAGCAACGCGCGGATATCATTCTACGCGATCAGCAAATCACGCTGTTCTCGAATTCGTCGAAATGTCAGTTGATGAATTATTTCCATAGTGCGTTATTGATCTCTGCTCTATGCCCGCTCGAGTAGCTCGACAGTGATTTGATGTAACGTAACGAGATATTTGAGAAGTTATAGTCGTAAATACCATTGAATATCGAATTCCAAATTCAATTTATCGATAGGATATTCGAATACCCTTGTACAGCAGTACGTGAATATTCTTGGGTCGAGATGCGACTGCTGCAACGGTAGCGTTATTTGAAAAATGCGTGGGTCAAGTTCCTGGCTGTCGCCAGTACACTCGACAAATCTAAGGAGCCGAGATAATGTTTAATTCCCGGAAAAGAACAATTTCCGGTTTCTTAAGAGGCGAGCGAGCCAGTAGAACTTGTCCGCATCCTTTTACTTTTTTACACTTTTACCAATTACTGTAAGTTGTTAAAATAATTACAATAAGGCCAGGCGCGATGTTTTATGAGTGGTAACGGCACGTTGCAGTTTACTCGTCAGGGAGCAATGACCAGAGCATACAATGCAGAATGTAAGAATCGACCTTATCAGCTGCAATTGTCGTGCAATAAAAACTTTATTTACACAAATCATCTGGTGATCGTAATTCTCATAAGCGAGTCGAAACAAAGAACGACTTCTCGATCGCCTGTTGCTGCTGTTCGTGCTGCAAAAAAAATTAAGACGGACATGGAGTATCAATTTTTGCGAGTCGATTTACAAAAATCCTATTATTGCGATACATCTAGATCCCTGGATGCGAGAGTGAGCCGCGCTTTTTTCAACAGGCATGCCAAATTGTCCTTTTTTAATATATACGAACCTGCACTCGCTACGTGCCGAGCGCGAACTGTCATTTATTCGTGAATCATCAGACCCGGGGATTTCCGAGCCCCATGCGCAATTAATTTCAGAACCTGTTAATTGTGCGTATTTTACGCGCCTCGCAGCGACGACTCGCGGAAACCCGTAGATCTGGAGGACTCGATTATACGTGGGCTCAGGAGCGACTGTACGCCTATGGTTTCCCCTTCGGTGGTTGGCTCGTAATAATAATGATGACGCATATATCTACGCGATCCTGTATTCCTATGCAACCCACATAGGATCGACGCACACCTGCGTACCTGCACCCAGCGTAGATACGATATGCGTCGCACGCGGCGAGGAAAGGGCAAAATTTCCAACGTCCTGCGGGATGCGGGGAATCGACGGTCTGCCTGCTTCTCCGCTCTTCCGGTCGACGCGACCGCGGACAGGTACACCGGAAGCTTCGCTTCAGCCATGGCTAACCGTCATGCCGTGGCACCGGCTAAATACTTGGAAAGATTTTAACAGATTTGTATAGCGTGGCCGGTAACCGTGAAGATCTCAGATTTTCACGGGCAGGAAACACAAATGATGCCGATTGTAAGGTAATTCCTATCCCTCCGCCGGTTTCCACCTTGTTTTTTCTTCCTTCCCGTTGCATTTCGCTCGACTTTCGTGCGCGCGTGGGAACGGAAAGTAATTCGGATCAAATTTTCGATTTCCTTGCACGTTTTCGTCCACGTTCGTCTCATGCCGCGTATGCACGACGCTTCCTGTTCCCCAGCGTCAACGAACCTTTCGTTTCATTCGCTCGACGAGTTATTTCACCCGCGTCCACCCGACCCGATTAGACTCGTCGAAGAGGAACGCGCGAGATTTCCGAAATAATTCGTCGAGTGAATCGCCAACGCTAATTCTGTAAGCGACGCTGCCTCATCGAAGATGCGCGCTCCCATCGACTTGCTCCGCCGTTCCCTGGACATTGTTGCGCTCCTAATTTATACATATTTATACGCGGATAGCTCGTATAATTGCCACGGTAGAAAAAGTCGAGACACACTCCCAATTAGCTAGCCTGCATCTTAATATCCACCGATCCATTTCACAGCTACGCTTCTACGCGAAATACGAGAATAGCATCGCGTTTTGCAACGCTCGAATGCTATCCGTTTCTAATATACCTACGCCGAAACTCGCTTCTGTTTCAGATTCGTGCGACTCATCATCGCCAATTTATTTATCTCGAATCTAGGCCCCAGTAAATTTAGACCGTATTCAACGATATTTCGTCGATATAACGGAACACACGTATGTTTCTTGCGTTGCGAGTAGAACCGATCTCGATGGGATTTTATCCCTAATTAAGAACGTTCGACTTAACGTTGAGAAACAGTTGTAACATTATTTCCAGTGGAACTCGTGAATTCAAGGTGTACGTATGAAAAGGTTACCAAGAGTAACGGCGTATTTCGTAAGAAATTCTCGCGAACAATACGCGACTCTAGGATTGCTATGAGAATAATCGTATGTAGGTGGCATTTAAGAAACGAAATGTCAGAGAGGCGTCGAAAGGAGGTTGAATCGAGCGCGTTGAGAAAAGTGAGAGTCTTCGTTGGCCCGATCGCTCCAAACTTAATTTTGCGACAAAAAATTTGAAAAAAAATCTCATCGGCTGATACTTTTACCGATAGAAACGTTACGACGAGTGAAAGTAACGAAGTGCCCGTGGTCATTTCGGATGGATTTTGATTTACTTCGTTATTCATCGGCGGTCCTGATTTATGCGTAATTATTCCGCGACGGCTACGTGACTTTTACCCCGCAGATTCGTGATTAGTTGAAGGTGAAGTGCGAGAACATACTTCGAGAAAGCTCCGATCGCCAGAAGGATTCGCCCGTAATTATTCCGTATCTTCTTAGCGCACCTATGCTTGGCTCGAAATTTCTCATTCCCCTGTTCGACGGAGTAGAGGAAGTTGGTGAAAATAAAAATACCTAACGTGGGCAACACAAAAGAATGGGGAGCCGGTGGCGTGCTTCGCGAGACAACGAAACAAGTCAACCACGAAATGACATCCGCCCGCCTTCTGCTCGGCTGTCTCGGTTGTCCGGTTTCCACAACTTCCTCTCCCGCGTGTCTTTCCCTTGCCACCACGGTGCAGGTACCGCGTCCTCGGCAATTACAATCCTCTGGCGTAGTTCGACGATGCTTCCAGAAAAAAAATCGTCGCTGCAGCTACGACCATAACAAGGAGGGATCAACCTGATTTTCTATGACGAAGCAAGCGTCATGTTTTCCGTATGCCTGTTTTCGAATGGCCTTGGGCGTGCCAAAATCACGACCAAAAAAATCGATTGATTATTCATTCGTCGCTATCGCGCGCACCTGTCTCCGCGAAAGGTACCGTCGCCTGACATTTCCACTTTTTTTATTTAACGTTGATCGCTCGTCGATATGTTCACAAATGTGGCCAAAGCCGTCGAGTTCCCCTCCCATTATTCTCCCGAAAGGACCAGAGTCACTTCGTTGGGTTAAACTTGAAAGCGAGAAGGTAACTGTAGGTAGATAGGTGTAGTTTCCGTTGTAACAATCGAGCATCTGGCGCGTCACCAGAAAGCCATTCCTATTGGACGAAGCCCCACGAATCGGCTGCGCGCGCATCGTTCGAAACGTTTGGTGTCCACGCTCGTGGCTTCTACGCGGTCGGTTACACCAGTTGGCGGTTCGCGCTTCGCTTTACCGTGTCGAGTTGCTGCACCGTAGAGAGACGAGTGTACACGCGGTCTAGCGTACGCGTCCGAATGCATACTTTCTATTTTGACCTCAGGTTGTTCGGAAACATGTAAAAAAAATTTGATCGCGCCGTGTCGCGGGATTGCAAGGTACGTGTTCGCTGCAAATGTTATTCGAGTGTCGTCGTCGGGAGTCGTCGATTCACGGACAAGCGATTCGTGAAATTTCGCCAACGTAACGTGAAATTTGTTAAAAAGAGGCAAACGATTGCTCGAGTGGGGTTGACAGCGGCAGTGCGTCGAGTACATATGAGTGCAGCTGGTGGGAGGGAGAAACAAGAATATAATCACAGATGATAAAAATGATAACAGTTCCGCGGTCCGAATGACTTTACGGCGATAGTGCGTTTTTTCCTCGCTACACGTATATTACATCCGTTCCTACGTTTGTTCGACGAACCAGTTTCGAACCTTCCAGGTTAGAGACGGAAAGTTATCTTATAAGCGCTAGGATATGATGGGGGTACTGCGTTGGAGGCAAGATCTGAGATCCGAGGCTGGCCAACAACAGCAAAGGCCAACCTCGGAACAACCGAGTACGACGCACACGCACACGTTGCCGAAACTCATAATGCAGGTGAGTCTATGCTCGTGGAAAAACAAACGACTCCCTGCTACGTGTTCAAATCGGAGTTTCTCCGATTAGCGTGAGATTTCACGGATTCGTGATAGGTGGACGACTCTGAAAACGGATGCGATCGCAGCACGTCGACCAGTTTATCTGCTAGATCCTAACGGAACTAGCTCATTTGAACATGTTAAATTCATTCTTTATTTCTTAGCAGATTTATTCGGCCAGAAGATTTTATATACCGAGAACAAAATCCTTTCGCTGATTTATTTCGGGGCCGAGGTTCGAGTTTGTCCGGGTAACGGGCTGCGGATGAATTTTGTCGAGGAAGAGATAAAGACACGTTGTACGCGGCACGAAACATCCGCGGAATCGAGCACAAGCGAATGTTCTGTCCGATGGGCACGGCGCAACAGAATCGTGGAGTAGAAAAAGTTTTAGAAGTAGGTAGAAGAAACTGGGACTGTGCAATCATCAGCACCGCGCTGACGATGAATACACAGTTGCAGCGGAGAAAAATCGTACCCGCGCGCGGACCGATCGTCACCTCGTGACTTTGACCCCCGATAAATAGGCGAATATCGGTCGGACGAGGCAGCTTGTTGGTTCTGATTGTTCCCCTCGCGTGAGGAAGTGTGAAAACATCGTTAGACGAGGCTAACGAAACACGGGGGATTTTCTAACCTCGAATCATCGCGTTCGTGCGGGGGTGGTCGAGCGGACTAGTTGCGTTGAGAACAGCTGATACTCGTTCGCTGTCGTATCACGTAGGTACCGCCGCGATAGGAGTGGCAGAAGAGGAAATCAATCGATCGCGCGGACGAACATTTCTCGTTGATGCTGCGAAGAACGTTCCAGTGCCGACGATCACGACGCGGTACGTCGATCATGATGCATTCCCGCGTGGTGCATCATCACGTGTCGCGACGATGGTTTCGATATTTGCTTTAGCTGCGCGTTGCGTACACGTCGTAAGCAATGCGCTATTAAAGCTTACCCGTTGGCAGCGTGCGTTCCTTTTTCAAACACGCCTTGAGCATATCGCTGCCGATCGTGACCGTTCGCGTGCAACTTACCTACATAGATTTCCCCCTCGTCGCAATTCCAGTGCGCGTTGTACACCTTCGTCGAACAGCGGGACCTTAATCGATACGACGATACCGTTCGCGTTGTATAAAAAAAAAAAAAAAAAAAAAATACGTCAGGAAATATTCTCATATTTATACCTACTACGTTTCGATACCAGCTGTCGCGGCAACGCTTCCGCGGTTTCTATTAATCGGCGCGGCTATTCGGCCCCGAGGGAAAGAAGGGAAAGCCGAGGATACGCGGTATAACAGCGTTTGAAATACTTCGTGATTTAGGGGAAATAAATAGTGTGAAAATTACGAAGTACCGAAATAGGACGTACTTCGTTGACGGACGGTACGACGAGGAGTCTTCCGAAGTTATTTCGAGAAACGCATTCGCTTTCGAGCGGAGAAAACGACGTTACGTAGATCCGAGGATGAAGTTCGTATTCCGCGACTCGAATTCGTTCGTGTTTTGTTTTCCTTTTTCGTTTCGTTTTTTCCTCTTCATATTCCGGCTTCTTCAAAGTATATCGATTATTGACGCAGCTGCAGCCGCCTTTTTTTCTCTATACGATAGGCGGCTACCGCAAAGAACAAGAACTCGGGCTAGAGCCGCGCGATAAAATTGTCCGCGATGATAAATATATCTTCGAGGGGAGAAAAAAGGCTGAGAAGGTGTCAGGGGTCTGCGGGGTTCGAAAATGTTTCGTAACTTTGTTTCATTCGTAAATTTAGAAAGGTTTATGAAAGCGAGAGGGGACGTGGCATTGGGTAAAAACACCAGGTGCCTGTCATCGTTCGATGGGATCCTGGTTATCGCCGAGGCTGGATCCGACTGCAGATGTGAAATACAAATTCAGCTGGACAGGCTTTGCGGTTCTGTATCTTACCTAGCACGACGAACCAGGTGATCCTGGCAGCTGGCCCGAGCGTGTCTCTCCATCGAACGGACAACGAGCCTTTGCGTGTGGGCTACGAGCTGCCTACTCGTTATTTTCTACATCTGTATAAAAATTGAAGCACCCAATACATACGTTACTCGTTACATTCTCATAAAACAAGCAACGTGCTCCGTGAGAAAAACGAACCAATATCGCCGAATATTCAGTGATAAGCGGATCGTTTGAAGTAGATTCGATTAAAAAAATAAATTCCAATTTTATCAGCCGCAATATTTTTCCCGAGCATCGGACGACGACACCAATCAGATATCAACGAGTGGAGCTCAAACCTCGACGAGCCGACGCTTGGCTAGTTTCTTTGTCAAATAGCTTTCGATTACCGTTTACCGCTCGATACTGATAGGCATGGTAACGTCTTATGGCGCATTTGCGTTTACCGTTAATTTTTCCTACCCGGACCAAGATCACGTAACGAGATCAAAGCGCGATCGCAATATTTATAACGTTCTTAATATAGTCACCGAAAGGTGCCAACTCAGAAGTGAAATTAATAGCGTTTCCGAAATATAAGATATTCGAAGACGTTAACGGTAATTCGTTTTAAATCCGAAACACGCGAGCGAACCTTTGGCTCGACTCCAACGAACACATTCCCATTGAATTTTGTCCGCTTGCTTTTCGCATTTCGTTTATTTTTCGAGTCATCTTTTCGAGAAACGCTCGACGCTGTTCCCACCGACCAACCAAAATCAACAGAGCTGACTTTCGTTCGTTTCACAAATTCTTGTCCGATCGCACGATTCAATCGATCCGAACGTCAACGCGTATCGATCGCGGTATCGCGATAACTTCGCGCCAATTAATGATCACTCGTTATTATCGGCGGGGAGTGATAATCGGTTTATCGCTCTCGTATTGTTGCGCCGAAATACGTAACTTATGCGCCGTCGCGTCGTTGTATGTCACGAATCGTCGGCGAATTGCGAGTTCGCAATGCCGTCGTCGTCGTCGCAGGTCCAATCCTACGGTCCTCGTCTCGAATTTCCGAGATACTCGTAATTTCCCATGAGAAAAATTCGAGGCTCGGAAAATATAGCGTGTAGGAGGTAATGCATATCGGAGCGTACCTGTTTACAGGAATGGGTTTAATATACCTGAAAGTAGAATATTTACGGCGTTACGTTGGATCCGTCGGGGCGACTGGCGACTAGCTGGCGGTTCTATATCGGCGAGTGAAAATGCTGCAGGTAATAATCCTGTCCTCGGTAAAAGCTGAAAGTTTTCGAAACGTGTATCACCTGGCCTCGAGAATCTACGCGGCGCCGCAAATATCATATTTTTATCGTTAGAAATTGCTTTTCCTATACATATACATACACCTGGCTACCGCCTTATCTTGCCTCCTCGCGTGACCAGGAATAAATAAACAGATCTCAAATTATTATAGCGGCGTTACTTATCGCGTTTTGCCGTCGAAATTTCTCCGTCGAAAACAAACGAAGGTCATCGCGTCCTCGAAGCTACTCCGATAGATAGATCATTCCCGTCGATAATCTCTTCTGAACGCGTGCAATTCGCTTACATCGGAGGTTTTTTACCGTTGTAAGTGAACTCATTAGGGATTTCATTCCACGCTTCCTTCCCCCGAATTGATTCGCGTGTCCCCCGTGTATTCTCTTCGCGCGAGCCTTCCATTGAGGTTTCCTCCCGTTATTATTCAGCGCGGCAGGATTGGCTTCGTTACCCTGGTACGTGTGCTCTCGACGCGAACAAATCATTTCATTACCCGCATCACTCGCGACAATTAAACGTCGTTGATAATCAGTGGACATCGATCGGATCGAATTAGAATCGTACGAGTGTTGAAAAATGATCACTCCACGGATACCGTACAACAGCGAAGCGCCACGCGAGACACGACAAGGAATCTACTATACAAAAGATATGTGTAAAAGAAAGTTTCTCCGGCATCCGCGTGATCCCCACTCGTTGGCTTCCAGCACTGTCAACAAATAACCTACAACGCAGTCGAGTAGCTTGTACGTTTGTAGGTAGAAATCGCAAATTACAAATTACATATGAATTCGTGCTCTCGTATGTAATCTGCTTTCTACGATTTACCCGGTGGGAAATGCTGAAGAAAATAATAGTCCGTCCATATGCGACGACGGAGGAACCGTCTTATTTGTTCACCGCGGATCGAAGAAGTTGAAGCGATTGGATTTCGACTCCTATACTTTTGATTGACTTTTCAACGCTGAATTTCGAGTTTCGCGAGTCATTTTCATATCTCGACTCGTATGAACGAATGTCAGTTGGCTTCCAGCGGTGATCTTACGTTAATACGTTCGGTGGAACCACGCCGCGCCTTCCAGTCACTGAACTCGTTTCCGCAACAGTCTCGAGCAAATGCGAGTCTTGCGCGGCGGCTGCACACGCAGCTCGCCGAGGACAACGGTTGGCTGATGGAGAACCGTACGAATATACGACCAGGTTCGAGGTGAAAACTCGAACACGTTCCGGTCGTCCCGCGAGACGTTCGTTATTCCGTTTTTTTTCTCGTTCGTTTTTCTTGCCCGTTCGAACAGGGAGCGAGCGTGGAGGAAAAAACGCGGCGACAAATCGAGACGCAAACTTGGGCGTGTTACGAAACGGGAGCAATAACATTCGCGTGTAATTATTTATTTGCGTATTTGCGAGACTTCGGCAGACTGTGAATTGCGGATGCTAAGTACACGCGTAATAAGACTAACGAGTGTACCTACCGTTACAACGTGGCGGCACGTGTTTTTCGCAAACTCGAGTCAACGAGCACATAAATTACCATCGCGAGCGAGATATACTTCGTTTCGGAGGCAACTCGTATCGCGTTTATCCAGCTGAACGAAACACCCTGAAACGTTCGAATTCTTTTCCTCGGATGCTTCGACCTCCGAGTCTATTATGCAATTACGGACTCGACATTGGTGACGAGAAAAGTGAATTTTCCCGGAATTTTCCCGGAGAACTCGCGAACCTCGAGGGTAGGTAGTCGGATATGGGGGTAATTGTTCGGCTCTATTAATTTCCTCGGGACGCTTGGCGACGACTTTAATGAAAATGAGCTGACAAACTACGCGTTGAAGTTATTCCTCGGCGCACTGGATTCGAGGTCGGTGAGATGTTACCGTGAAATTTCATCTCTAACCGTACCTATTCGAAAGATTTCCGACTCTAGATTAACATAACAAACGATGGACTTCCGACGAGAAGCGTTGTCTTGTGAAACCGTGTCACACGCACTCGCTCGACTTTTCTTCGCGCAAACTTCTTCTCGCTCACCGAATGACGCCGCCGCCATATTGACCTAATAGTACTCTCACAATAGGTGAAGCAAAGCGAAATTATTCCCGATGGTGGGGTGGAATGTTACGCGAGGAGAGACCGAGGAGAGAGAGGGAGAGCAAGAAATAACGAGGAGAGGCGAGGGCGACGGTATCTGGGCGCGTCCGACAATATGTGTCGTGAATTATTCATTTGTACGACGGTCAGTGACTCTCCGTTCGGTGGATGATACGTTAGAATTCCACGCCCGATACCTTCATCTTTGCTCGCCCGCAGGAAATCGTCGAACGTGCGAGGGTGTCAGCTACCCTTCTATTCGGATATCCGCAAAGAATAGAATTCCCCTCGAATTCGAAACAAGCGTTCGCAGCGTTGTCGATCCCGCAACGCGCGTAAGACCGTCACAAATTCACGCTCACGTGTCTCCCCGGTATGTAATTATTATCATTACACATCCCGTTCGAGGACCCTCTTCGCGCCGCGACTCATCGCGCACGGATAACGTTATCATCCCATTATTCAGCGGACGATCCGATATCTAGGTATACAGGATCGAGAGCATAAGCGTACGCGGGGTGCCGGGGTAGCGCGTGTGTTCGGGATCACGCAAACTCGCGATGAAGTTTCCGGCAACAGGCGCGGCGCTATAGGTATATCTCGCGAGATCGATTCAAGACTTCGTTATAATCGAGAAATAAGCCGGTGAGACTCCCCGCTACTTTTGTCGCAGGTTAACGTAGGACAGACGCGAGTAACGTCGCCCTTGACACGTGCCTCGAATAGTCGAGGAACAGAATTAGCGGAACAGAATATCTGCGCAGAGACGACATGTTCCAGAATTTCAACGGTTCTACGTATACCTGGCATTCCTCCCAAAATATGTGTCTAGAATGTGTGTACATTAAGCGAGACACGAGAGGTTCGCGCGTCGTGTCCCCGCCGCGCAATTAACCCACCTCGAGATTCGGAAGTGTTGAAAGTTCTAGAAGATTATTTTTTTCGTAACTCCGCAATAGAGAAACTTCGCCACGGACATTCTTTACCTACGCCGAAAAAATGTTCCGTCAAATTTACCACACCAATTTGTATCAACGATATTTTTAACGCAAAATTAGTGCTACTTCAACACACTCGGTGTGTAGTATTCGACCATTAGCTCTGCGTTAAGAGTTACATTAAAAACGTGTTACTCTAGTATCTAGTAACATTTTTGTATGCAGAAAAACGAACTGTGAGAACAACACTACGCGATTGTGTCGAATCCACGCAATATAATGTTCAATATTCTACACCCACAAATCTTTACACTTTACACAATGACGGAAAGTTGTGCTGTGAACTCTCTACTGTTACTACGTACCGCTCTGCTCGTCGCGTCATCGATATACCGTTGATAGAGGATTTGAAACAAGAATGTCAATGGTGGCTCCACGTGGCCGGATAAAACGTGACGGGTAAAGGTATCGTAGTTTCTGTCCAATCTCAACACGGCAAGGCCATTAAGTACGGAGTTAAGTACGAGCGCGAGAGGCTTGTCGGTTTAGTAAAATCTTGTGTCGCGACCAACTCTTTTTCTGCTCCTCGTTCTTCCGCGTTTGTTCCATTCCGAGAAGTATAACGCGTGTGTCCAGAGGTAGCGGAGGTAGTCCTATGTGGGTACATATCGCAGGGTATGACTGGAAATCTTCATTTCAGAAAGGTACGCCGAGGCAACCTCTGCACATCACATTTACCACGTAACTTTGCCTTACGGTTGAATATTAATACTAGGAAGACTGCCCCCGCGCGCTCCTCTTTTGCCCCGACTTCATCCGGTCGACTCTTTCACCATGGTTTCATCCTTTTCATACAGTCGTTTCTCTCCTCTACAGTTGGCAACTGCGTGCTTTTGAATGGTCTTGACTCAGCTGCCTCCCCGCCTCTCTGTCTGTCTCGTTCTCTTCCTTAGTTTTTCATGTCCGGCTTGCGCGAACAACCCTCCGGTACGTCGATGTTATACCCGCTTTGCCAAGGGCCTTTGACTCGCGATCAGCCCCTGCGTCATCTCGCTCAGTCGACTGATTCCGTTAAATAAAGGACCGTCATGTAGGTAGGTAGGTAGGTAGGTAGGTAGGTACACTCTGTTTAGACGTTGGTGTGACACGGTTTTTTATAGACAGGAAGCAAGGTGAGAGTACCTACGCTGTTCGTGCACGAAGATGTACAAAATGGCAATAATCGCGTTGCAAATTTCTGAAAGTACAATTAACCGTGATACTTTTCCGATGAGCATGTTATACGAGCAGAGTTCGTACGGTGAATCATTTCGATTCTCAGATTCCTTCGTCTTGCAATTTTCCGCGAACTCTTTCCTAAAGATATTTACCCACATGTGCCGTCCACTTATTCATACACTAATTATCGTTAATCCGTTAATTAATGAGTTTTTTGTACACGCACGACGTTGTAAATGATGTGGTTTGAAATTGTCGATCGAAAAGCCGCAAACAGACCGGATTCCGCACGCCAGACGAGAGAAACGTAAGAAGAATTATTGATAAGACGTCGCGGGGACGTAGTTACGAAGAGCGACGCTTGAATTGCAAATCTATCAACGTCCTCGGGAATAAAATTATTGTGGTAGATTCAAGAGGAGAGAATTTTTCATCGCGTCGGCTCGTGTTTCGGTATTTGAAAATTGTCAGGTAACGTCTTTCACATATTTACTGGGATCGCTCGATTGTATTTCGTTTCTCTTTGCCACGCGCAGACTGACTTGTAACGTGGGTGTGAAAATAATTACGTTTACGCTTCCGCGTGGGTGTTATCTATAAATAAGCAATTACAAAGCAGAGATTTGTGAGGCGAAACGAATTGCTGGAACATCACGTGCGGAGCGAGTGTTCGCGAAAGGGATGGAATGAAAGGGAAGGACACTTTAACGGGAATTAGAGGCGAAGAGAAGAATCGGTCTGATTAATAAAAGAAAAGTTTCCCCAACGTTAACGAAACCGTCGTTCTATCCCTCTTCGCCGTGTCGTTCTTCGGAACTCTTCCCGTTAGATTTCTCTTTCCTTACCCCATTTGCCACTCTCGGGCTCCCTTTTTTTTCTTACGTCATCCGATGCAGAGGATAGCGGGAGGGCTCAGACTAGACGGTTTGGGACGATATCGCTCGGCAAGAGTGACTCATTCGCCCGAGAAGCGTGCGCGCCCCGCGAACTAGCTGCTCTCGGCACGTTCGATAAATTTCTTGCCCGGTACTCTCGTCGCAATAGAAGAGCGCTTACGCGCTTGGTACTAGCTACGCGAGAGCCGGTAAAAGATAGCTAGAGAAAGAGAGAGCGAGCAGGATCCGAGAGGCGGAGAAAGAAAGAAGGATACCCGTGACAGATTACCAGAATTATCTCCTACCTTATTCTTACGTAATTCTACTCCCATGCGATTTTCCGCGCGGCAATTTGAACTTGCCTGTCAGCTATTACTATTAGTGACTCTGGACGAGGTAATTGCTAGTGTAAACGTAGTACAGGTTTGTCATTTCGCTGGAAGATGTACATGAGCCGATGTATGGATGCACCGTACAAATTGCGAGTTATTACGTTACATCGTGCCCGGGGTATAAATGACGTGTCCTTAAGAGCCAATAACAGTCACTACCCGAGTATCATTTACTCAAAGGTAAGCAGCACGGATGAAAAAATCCCAACGTCGTACGATCTTGAAATCCGTACGAACGTTTCGACCGAAATACTTTACCGTCCCTGCAGTTCGTTCCTTCGCTACTTTTCTACAAGATTGAACTTCGAATCGCGTTCGACTCGAAATTGTGGCAACGCTTGGTTGGCGATTCGCGCGCGTGTAAAGAGCGGGATGAGTTCGCGGACCGTCTTGCTTTCAATCACGAAAGTTTGAAAACTCGTTTCGAAGATCGTAGAGTTTGCAATCAGTCTGAGACACGCGTATACCAAAATAAGCAAAATCTTTTCAACGCGATGGAATATCCGAGCGATTGACGTTGTTCAGAAAGTTCGTTGAATCGTAGCAATTTGGCGTTCCCTAATCTTAACCCTCCGCGGCGAACGACCCTTTCGAGAGGCTACCATCTCTCTTCCTCTCTCGCGAAGTCTCTTCAATAACTCCACGACCTCCTCTGAAAACAAGACTGAAACTCACCGCATTGCCCCTCGCGCTTGCCAAGTACGCGCTGGCATACAGAGTGAGTTTTCGTCGATGCAGTAACCGGAACCATCACCGGTGCGATATCACGCTCCGACGTCTGTTTCGTCGATTTTCCCTCTCCCTAGAAATAAACGCGACCAAGCAATCTGCAACAGATCCGATTCATACGCTCTAATCAATTTAATCCCTGATTTTGTTTTTTATCACCATTTATCATGATCGATGGTCGCTCCTACCGCCGAGAACATCGGTGCAGTCACGTTTGGTTTGATTTTCATCGAACCGAACCGCGACAGCTGCGTATTGAAACTCGTGGTATACGCATAGGCTATAAATATGAACGACTCACCTAATAAGAAACATCGCGTCTCTCGGAAATGAAGACGATAGGTGACGAAAAAAAACAACAGCGTCAAGCAGAACGCAACATTTGTCGTTTCTTCAAATCAACTGGGTCACCCTAATTATCGTAGTTTCTTACGCGTACGCTAACGTCGATGACTTTGTGAGACCGTTAGGCGTTCCACTGTGCTGGAAAGAAGAGGAGTTCTTTATTTTGTAAAAGTCGCGTGCTCGTATTTATACGCCTTCGCCATACACGCGCGTGCACATTCGTACGAACGCATCGACGTGACTCCTTTGGTAACGAACGTTGGCACATGGAAAGCCGAGGGCTTCGGCTTACATCTGCCATGTCCGTTACGGAAATGACTGCGTTCGTGAGAACACCTGCCAAACAACGATGACGACAGTTGCACATCGGGCAGGTGGTGTTGTTTGTTTTTTTCCGTCAAATCCATGCATCAGTTCTGATTTCGACGGATGAATGCGCGAGAATCGTTCGTAGTTGATGAGCCTTCTCAGACATCCGATTGACTCGATACATGATCCAATCTGATCGGAACGCGTGCAACGGAGAAACTTCACGTTCGCTGGAATCTCACGAAGATACGTCTACGACGATTCGACCATTCTCTATGTCGCCTATGATTTTTTCTCGGAGAGATTAGAAGCTTTATCAGCCACTCGAAGGGTTCTTTAAGACCGTTTCGGGCCGACCTTCGACTCGCTCGTTAGGTCCGTGTGAGCCCTTCGCTCGAAAAACTGCCCAACCTCAATGCCTCGTACCGCGTCCCATAAAAGCATCCGAACGATCGACATTTCGAAAGAAATTGAATAAACTACGCGACGTCGATGGGCGAGAAACTCTGCGTATGGTGAATACTCCGCATCCTCGTTCATGCGAGGAGACATTTTTGTACGTTTGCTTTAGGATTCGTGCGCACGTCGGATGTTTTTATCACAACGCGGTACAATATTACGGAATACATGTTTCGTTTACGTGACTCGAACCGTTGTTGCTCCGTGAAACTGTATTCTCTGTATGCAGCAGTTCCGCATCGTCGGAAATATTTTTCCATTTCATCTCTTGCGCGCATCTTTTATTCGCGAGACCGAGCTCGGTTAGCCCGAATCTCTCTGCGAACGCTTCGAGGACAACTATCGTGGTGAAAAATATCCGCCTACGCGTGACGAGGGTGTCTCTGGATTGGTCGAGACCCTTCGGCTTTTCGTGCCGGAAAACCATTTAGCCGTTTCGGTTTATACCTGACGTTTTACTGCATCAACCCAAAATTGACGTTGGAAATTTCGTGAACTGTTCGCGCCGCCAGGTATCTCGAGAGAGAAAGATCGGAGATCGATAGGAACGACCCAACCCTGCGTAGCCTCGACGAAAAAGGGAAAAAAGCACCACGAGAGGTCGATGAAAGCGAACTGTGCATCCCCAACATTCACCCTATCGTCCGTGTTGCTTTCGTAAGTCATTTGTCTTATTTTTTTTTTACCGCGTTATGCTTTTTGTCTTCGCTCTGGGAAGATATTTTCTGCTTGCCGCACTCGAGACTTGCGGTCCGCGTTCATAAGTTGGGACAATGCCCGGATTACGTGCGGATACAGGCATCTGTTTATCTCCGCAACCATCCTGTACGGGGACGCTAGTAGTATCCTCGAACCCACAGACTTTGAGCAAGCTTTTCAGCCCGCGTCTAATAGGTAAAATTTGTTCTCTGGTCTCGAAGCTCATTTTCTCTCTCGCTCTAATCTGTAGAGAGGTATTTCGTAGAAGACGCGGCATCTTCCTTCAACCTCGGGTACTTAACGAAGATCTTGCAAGGTCTAACAGGCAGAACTCTTCGTTCAATCGTGTACACCCGTTGAAACCGTTAGATCCGCTGCGAACCCTTTTATCCTAGACGACGAAGAAACGTACCTCTGTTTGCGTTCCGACGATTGCGCCGTTCAAATTACGCGGAGAGCCTGAAAAGTGGACTTAGAGATTAGTTCCGACTTGTAATTGGATTTTACGACGCGTCAGCTGATGCCTGTTCTTTCGTTAATTTCAATTTCCCATGAAGATCCAGCGGATAAAGGAAAGGAACGTCGCGACCTGATGAAGCGGAGATACAAAGCCGTAAACCGTCGCCGGTCGTAAATGCGTAGGTGGTAAAGGCATTTTTTACTTCATCCGATCGAATGCACACGTCGATCCAAATGGAAGAAGTCGACACCGATCGACCATGGTATGCGGCGTTCAGCTGGCAGCCTATTCGCTTTCGTCAGCTGTAGGTCTACCCTCGTGCAAAACGATGCCTGCGATACAGCATTTCGAAGCCACGGAGACTATCCACATGGCTTCGTCTTTTCTGTCTCCCACCAGTTTTGTTTAACTTCCAGTTCTCCGAATGAATTCTCAGATCTATCACTCGTCTGGTCCACTCAAGGGATATAACGGCACACGGTCGTATTTACGCCTGCTATTTGAGATGATCTTAACCCTATCCAGATGAATATCCTGGCGAATATCCTCGTAGCTGCACAAAATATCGTCGTTTTACAAGCTAATCTTGGACATAAAAAAATAATAGGCAATTGTCCACTCGAACAGAAGTCCCAAGTCGTGCGTTCAACCGAAACTCGATAGCAGTAGCTACCCGAAAACTGCGAATCATTACTGTAAACGCTGAAACTTGAACGTACCAAGTAGAACCCGAACAGCGAAAGATTTTATGGTGGCGTCTATACTTGACTCGTCAAGGCCGTCTAGCGTGAAAGCGAATATATAAAATTACAACATCGGTGACTCACAATCAGCGGCGGGCGTGCTACCCTCTTCAGACTGGTCAACTAACGTCGGCGCTACCTCGAGGCATCTCACCTCGATAAGGTGTCTACCATGTTTTCTGATAAGCACAATTTAAACGCCAGAAAGACACAGCTAAGACTCTCGAGTGGTCAATTAACAACCGTTTTTTTTTATCGATTAATTGCCTCGTGATCACACGACGCGGAACACGTACCTTTGATGAGGAAGGCGATCGCGGACCACCGATGAATTGCACTATTGTCGACACGGTACGTTCTCTGTACCATATATACATTTGTGTATATATATAGGTATATATATATATATATTCTTATACCTGCGCAGGGACAGATGTAGTGATTAGGTGTTCGTGTATATTGTATACGTCGGTTTACTGTACGTAATACAAATAATCAAGATGGACGTATATAAGCAGACACGAACACACGCGCGTATTACGTCTATACGTTACGTATAGATAAGTAAGGATCCCGGATCTCCGACCAAAGTCCACTGCTGTGCTGCTGCCTTTGTTCGTTCATCCGTCCGTCGTTCTGGCTGTCCGTCAGTTGCGCGCATTCAAGTACTCGGATACTATACGGCTAATCCCGGGACTCGATGCCCCGACGCTTTTACGCAGTTCATGGTTTATAGTTTGATGTTGGAACGCCGTTTCCCACGACGTGTATTGCTTGGTGGCATTTAACAAGTTTTACCCAGTCTTACATCAACGTGCGTCTCGCTTCTGCGCATATATACAAAAACGCGTAGGCTCCGCGTGTATGTATGTATATGTGCGCGCGTAGGATGATACGTTGACATGCGCGTGTCAAAGATGTGATATTTTGTAATTCGATAACGACGACAGTTTGAAAGCCAACATTTGAAATAACGTTTCGAAGAACGTTCGGGAAAATTTGTCCAGTAAGTTCGACGCGTACAGAACTTTTCTGTGTGACGTCAATTGCAAGCATCAAAAAACGATATGTTGACTCTATAATCCTGCAGCATGAAACTGGGTTACGTAGCTCCTATCCGTAAGCAAACTTTCAACGTTCTCAAGAACTGGGGAAGATGGGTGATGGGGCAAGAACAGGGGCGCGAAAGAGTAGGTTAGCGATGGAAAGTATCTGGAATGGAGAGGAAAGAGAACGGATCTTCGACGTAAACAACATAATTCACTTTTTGGATTTAGATATCTCTCGAAGTTCGACTTACGTCGCCTGAACTACCACCCCAAATTCGGATCGCTGTTTTCGTCTTCAGCGAGAGACCTTTCGTCTTCCGCGTACCAGTAGAATATCGCCGGGTCGTCGAAATTGCACGATTCTTCCGCATTTTCACGTCGATATAAAATCAACGAGTAACAGAAAACGGCGGCGAAGAAAAGTTTCTCGAAGACACCGTCCACGGTGAAAGGCGCCTTTCAATTTAAGAAATCTAAATCCAGAACGAATAGGAAAAGAAGGAAAAAAGGAGAAATTCCGAGGTCCCCGTAGACGCGACCCGCGTGTCTCCAAATATAACCGCTTGGTATTTGTGGATAGATGGCGTGTGTCGTTCGCCGAGGAAGAAGAGGAGAAAGATACGGCTCTATAGAACGATCGTAGTCCACGACTACCACTAAAAATGTCCCTCTCTCTACGAGGCAAAAAAAGACCTCGAAAAATTACTCCGAACGCGATCGTTCGCACGTCAAACTATTTTTACAATTCTTCCGCCTAACCGGCCGACTTTGACCGATAGACCATCGCTTTCATTCGATAAATCTCATTGTCAGCCCGGTCTTGTAACGAAAAAAGCTGAAAGGAGAGAAAAATGTGAAAATAACGAGACTAACGGCAAATCCATCCCGTAGGTTCATCACAGGCTATTTGCGTGCGCGCGTTTTAGCAATATTTACTTTGTAACTTCTACCCGTGGTCACCGGAAGCCTTGGCGGAACTATTCTTCCGTGTGTATAGCGCAGGTAACTAAAATAAAATCGTTATCCGCTCCGGAGCGAAGGTCATTGATTCTCTGCGACTATGTATCGAAAAGTTCAAGAATGAATATTTATTCGTCCCGGTTATGCGGATTTCAAGACAAATCTTAGTCGTTATTAAGCGTGAAAAGATCATTTGTTTATTCACGGTCCTTTAATATCCGTGCTCCGCGTCTTTCATTCGTCGTCGTCGTCGTCGTTTCTCACTCGGTTTACTTGCTTTCTTTGGCGTGTTGAGAAAATTTACGTAGCCGAAAAATTATTCAACGTCACGCGATGAAAGTATATCGATGCGTGACGATTAAATTTCAGAATTTATATCCGGACGTCGCGACGGATGTAAATCCGGATTAACATCGGCGAACGTTGAGCTTTTAATACGTACGGCAATGATTATCGTTGCGCTGTACGGTGCCTATTTTTGTCACATTTCTTATTGGTCTCATTGTTATTATTAGCGTTAATAGCCGTCTGTTATCTCCTGGGAATTCTTCCAGCATCTTCTAATTGATTATTTTCTTTCTCTCCGTCGCGGGTCGTAGTGGAATTGAGCTGGGAGCAGCGACACACGCGAGAACCTATTTTTCGATCCTTCGTCCGTGTACGTCTTCTTTTCGAAGCCGTCAAGTCGGGAGTGGATCTCGAAAGGCAGAGAAAGAACGCGACGCTGCACTTTTATTCAGACTTTTCGTCTGGTCGCTTCGCTTCGGGCGAAATAGGAGCAAAGAGAACTAAAAGCGACGAACGTGAACGGAAAAAGAAAGCAATTTAATGCGAACGAAAAAAAAAACACAAAAAACCATGAAGCGAGCAAACAGAAACGCGAGGAATCGGGCGTCTATCTATTTTCTTGAGAAACGGAAAATAAGATCCATCCTATCTCGCGGGTCCCTTCGCAACATACGAATACGCACGCACGTGTATACACGCATAGAGCGCGTCGCAGGTGTACGAAATCATGTATATGCAAATTTCGTACCTTTACAAATCTCTGCGCTCTGAATTGTTTTTTTCGCGATGGAAACCCTTCAAACGTGATTTGCATGACGGAATTCAGGTATACCGAACCGTTGCCAATAAAAACGGGGGGAAAATTTGCCTCGCGGTAAAAGCTCGTACCGACAAGTTCCGAAAGTGATAATTCTCGGGCGAATTTTCCCTTTGGCTTTCGCGTTGTACGTACTACCTCAGTTGGCGCTCTTCGAGTGGGGACGACTGCCCCGGGGCTCGGGGTTCGTGATAAAGCAGCAGCAGACGGGCAACGAACCATAGCGTGGCTCGGCAACTCGAAACTTGAAACTCCACACCAGCGTCGAATTACGCAACGACCGGATGAACGTGCGACGTGGACGTACGTACGTAGGGTACGCTCGCGGAAGGCAACAGATGCGGTGTTTCTTTTATACGCGGTGCGTTTCCGCTATCTATATTTCTGGTCGCGGTTTGGCTTCCCCGTTCCACGAGGTGCGCTTCCCATACAGCTCCCATGCGCGACCTATAATGTCCCCCCTGGTCGTCGTGGTCAGCATAATTAGCAAGGAGATACGAGACCAAACCGAAGGACTGACTACCGCGTCCACTTTTATTACCGAATTCGCGTGACGTTCGTTGGGAAACGAGGTCGGAAACTTGACACAACGAACGGAAGGCTCGATGAAGAATGACGTATCTTCTATACGTGCAACCGTATCACATTCGGGGGGCGGCAACGGGGGAAGGAGACTCGGTAAAGATCGCGTAAAACGAATCGAGAAACAACTACCTGCCACCTGTCGCAACATACGTGTCGCTCTGCTGTTATGATTATCATTTGGAGAACGAGGCGTTGCTCTAATCTCGTAAAATATTACCGAGTCGTTTTCCCAGTGAAACCTAAACCGACGAAACTCCTTTGGTTGACAGGTTGTTTATCAACAGCCCCTTCGAAGACCTCCAACTAGGAATCTATCCGGGGGTCTTGAGTTACTCCGGGTTGAAAACTTGCCACCCCTGTTACGTGTGGGTAGACCGCATCCTTAATAGACAAAATTATCACCTCGCTATCAATACTAAACAGCCCAGTCAACGCTCGCTGAGAGAGAAAGGAAGATGTATTGCCGTTGAACATTTCCCGTGGGACTTTACTCTGGCGAAAACGGGAGGAAATAATTTATAGAATGCCACGATACTTCCCCGACGAGGCTTAAGCATGTCCCCCGCATCCTTCTATTCCTATTCGCGCGCGGTACGTGCGAAGCGTGTGTGTGTGCGCTACGATCGAAATGAGCCGCCGAAAATCCCGTATGAATGATTTACCGTTTAATTACCGTCGGCGAAACGGACTCTATTGACAATGCGAAGAAAAGTAAAACCTGCGTCGCAGGGTCATCGCTGCCCGCTGGCGCTCCGGCCCTCGCGCTCTTATTCCCTTCTTTGGATACTTTTCTCCGGGGTACCCACTCGAGTTCCGAGTTCTCGAATGAGGGTCGCTTGCGTCCAACGTTATTCATGATCGTCTTTCTTTCTCTGCTACAGACGCCCAGGGATGAAAGACCCACTTCGAGTCCTGGCGGGGCTCAGCCGCTCTCACCGACTCCGTCGCCGTCGCCGGTCGGCGACGCTCCAGCTGGACGTGCTCTCATGGAGGCTGCACTCCTGCAGGCAGGAACGCACCCGCCACCGATGGTCGTGACACCGCCAGGATACTGGGTCGAGGGCACCGACCATCATCATACCTTGGACTCGTCGGGCAGAGCTCTGCTAGCGACTCAGCCCGCGTGGCAACCTAGGATAGACCAAGATGACACTGCCAAATGCTACAGACGTTTCTTCGGCGGCAGAGTGAGTATTCGTCATTCGTTACCGAAAAATTCGGAGCAAACTGTTCTTCGTCATTGGTGACGTAGCCGTCAAGCTGATAGGCGATATTTACATGAGATTTTTATGCGACTCTACGGATCTTAAACAACCCGCTGCGCCTTGAGTCATTAGACACACCTGGAAAGTACAGATAATACCGTCTAATCTCATCGTAGCATTTGTCTACGTACAATCGTACCACGTTACATAATCATGGCCGGTATCTGCTGTAAGGTGCTACGAAAATTTTACTCTTTCATTTTTTCATGATAATATTGATACGTGGTATTTCGAGCGATAAGAATGTACCTGCTAATCGAGCAACGTTTTTGATCGCAATAATCAGAAAAGTAGATTATTATTTCCAGAGGCGCGCGTACCCACGCGAATTTGCATTTCTCTTCAGATTTAAAAACACGTTTTACTCTAGATCCGACGAGTCGACTGTTTTTCAAAAAATTGTGATAGTCTGACCTGTAACGATTGTTTTAAAAAGACCGGTGTAAAAGTTACGCTACCGCTAAGCTTGTTCTTGTCACGTTACACTTTTATCCTGTCTAACATCAGCATTGTTCTCTGTTGAAATTATTCTGACCGGAACGAGAGTTTAGAAAACTATTGAAAGATGAAATACAGTCGTCAGTAGCCTCGGATAAACAGAGTCCAGTGCTCGATGTACGGAGATGACAATACAGTTTCTATACTATAATTATTTGCAATTATCAACGCGATCTGTTCAATCACAATTCTATACGCGTAGGGATAACGGCGACATCGCGCAGAGAATTAAGACGAAATAAACACGATCCAATACCGTTGCAACTCGTAATTGCCTTCAATTTCAATTTATCGCAGTACAACGCACTTGAATTCTCCTCGTCCACCGTCGTCGGCGTCATACTCCTGTTGTGCCTTTTCTTCTTCCCACGTGCCCTCGTTACTTCGTTACTTCCGTGGTTACGTGTGCTGCGCGTACGTAGCGAACACGTGCATAAATGTAACCTGCGCGAAGATGGCCGGAATATTCATTTTTCGATACAATTTTCGGCCCGACAAGTGGAACAACATTGAAACAAGAGTACGACCTTTATTTAGTCTACTTTCATTACACGTATCATTGGTCTCTGCCGGCTAAACCAGAAAATCAACCACGTTTACAGAAATTCTAGACTACTCGCGTAGTAAACTGCGCGCGATCCAGTTCAACTGACGATGAGTGGGGCGTGTGACATACTTTTTCGGTGTAATTTTACTCATCGCTACAACTAGATACCTGATACACCGATCACCGGCATATATTTTTAGCTAAAACGACATACTTTTACGCGTGTGACTTGCAGCTTCTCGCGATGCTCGATCACCCGTAATTTCTGGCCTACGATGGTGACATTTTTTACAACTGTGACATTGTGTCCCTCCATTCGTCCCATCGCACGCGAATGACACTACTGTCATTCCGAATAATAACAACGCTAGATCATTCGGTTCGAAGTTAATCCTCCTGTCGGTCTCGGTGACGGCTGTACGGTATGCCCGAGTACTCGCGACTGACTTTAAAGTTGATCCAGCGACCGGGTATACTTATAGCCATATCTGGAGTTTCATACTGTAACAGAGTTTGAACGTTCCACGGGCGTGGGAGTGGGAATGTTCTCATAGCCTCTGTCGGTCTCGGAGGCGGTCGCCCGTGACTTCTATCCTCGTGCTTCAGCCTTCGCGTCTCCTTCGACTCTGCTCCGACTCTCCCGTCTCCCTATTTCCCCTTCTCTCTCGCTCTTTCTCTTTCTCTTTTCCCTTTACACCTCTTTCTACCTCCTCCCCCGTAGTCTCACTCTGCTCTGCTTCTCCTTCGTTTTCTCGTCTTCTTCGCCAATCACGAGGTAAATTCCCTGGAGTCCATACCGTATCTAGCGACGACTATCTACCCCGTTACCCAAGCCGTTGCGCAACGTAGCTACAATTATTATATTGTCTTACACGACTGAATTTGGTGGCTCGTGTACACGCGTACCTGACCGTGCGAACAGTTACGCGTCCCTTTGTCCCTTTGTTTCGATCCCTTGGAAAATATTATAATTACAAGAGGCGTCCCACGTACGAACGTAAAAAGCGTTAAATTCCAGGTACATCGGTAATGTACGACTTCGTGGGTACGAATTCGCCATGGAAAGGACGATGTAATGGTTAACGACGAATCGTTGGCCTCGAGAGAAAAGTGAGAGAGAGAGAGAGAGAGAGAGAGCTGCGATCGGAGAAGCATCGACCGCGGCCAACTATAAATATCCGATCAATTTCTTTCCCCTTGGAGAATGTAAAACGGGCACGCTTCTGTATAGTATTCGTTTCGACTGACAATAGGGAAGAAACGAGTCGTACGAATAACATTCCATGTTTGTTGAGATTACGTTAAAATGAAGGAAAACGTAGCTAGGTGTAATTTGTTATGTCAGATATATAGCGTGTATCCGCGTGGTATAACGATCCAAAGATCATTAAATCCTGCTTTCGTAATCGAAAAAGTCAGTTGCCGAAACGCTTCTGTACACAATGACGCAGAGTCGAAAATAACGATACGAAACTCTTCAAAGATCTATATCTCGTTCGTCGTTGGGCTGGAACCGAAATGAACTCTGAATCGTAGCGAGTATGTGGGAGAGAAATTTCCTTTTCGCGAGGTATTCTCCGCGTCGTACGTGAACGTCAGAAAAAGGAGCTACCTTTACGCGACTAGAATCGAAATACACGCGTCGACCGCTTTCAAAACAACCGTGTATCAATTAGCATGATAAAGAAAAGTGCATACGTGTCGGGAATAAGAAACGCATTTTGACATCACCCACACGAATTCTAAGTAGTTCCACGGAACTGGAACAAATTTCTTTTCGGCATTAGTTGTAGATTTTCCGAGTAATCTGGCCGAAAATTTGAGACTACGTGACTCTGTAGCCAGCTTTTCCCGCGATTCCGGAATATTCGACGAGCAACGTTTAATCGAAGATTCGAGAGAGAAACGTGTCAGCGTTCGGAAAATTCGTCATTCCTCGCGGTTCATAGGTTGTCGTACGATATCACCAATCGGTCACGCGTTCACAAATACGGCACACGCGCGCACACCGAGATGAGCGCGGCGCCGTGTCAAGGTTGCACGCACACCCGCAGAGACGTGCGATAGCCGGAGGTGCGGTACGAGCTCCGTTCTGTCACGCAATACCATAATCGTGAACCATCTTCGGATTACACGATCTCGGGCTCCGGTAGCGCGAACAATACTCGAACTTTGACGAACGAAGCTCTGACAGCGAGGTAAAACGACAAAGTTCAAAAATAGTAGCCGGCGAGCGTGTATCGACGTGGGGTCAACGATAATAAACGTGAGAACGCTTTCACAGATCGGTGAAAAAAGATATTGATGAGATATTAATGCGATATTGATGAGACGACGGAGTTGACGATGATACCATTGTGAAGGAAATAAACCGCACGATATCGGCGACGCGGACCAAAAGCGACGTAGATGGATGTCGTGCAAATCCTATCTGCTGCATATTTGCTGCTGCGTTACTCCGCGAGTGAATTTATGTAGGTACGCGTATGCCTGTCTGCCTATCAGCCTATCAGCCTATCTGCCGCCAGACGACGGTAGGTACGGTACGCACCGATAAATAAAGCGGAGGATCAGTGGATTCCAGGATGCTTCGTCAACGCGTCCATACTTCGATAAGTTATATCACGTCGCGTATATTTATATAAATGGTATCGTCACGAACTCGAAGATTCGGGTTATATCTGCCCATTATCGGTGCCCACTAGCCGCGCCAAAGCAATCGGAAGGAACGACAATATCAATTCATCGATCTGCCGATCCCATCCCCGGACCTGACGTAACATATTATTTTTTTCCTCGTCTATTTTTCTTCTCCGCAAGGAAATCAACCCATCAGTTACGTTACACTCGGAGGATGAACTCCACGAACTTTCACGTGACGCGCCCGTGCACGCACGTTCGCGAACACGTTTCGTACAAGTACTTACAAGAGCATCGTCACGTTCCGTCGTTTACGTAAGATTTCCTCGGGTTCGATTCCGCACGAAATTGAAAACTGTTGCAAGTACCTACTCTTCCCACCTTGGCACCAACGACACGTGGATCGATCGTTCGTTACGAGAGATTCGTCCTAATTGGAGGAAATATGGTCGGTAGGTACTCGAATCACGCTCGAGTTACGCGAAACACCAAACTATTTCAGCTCGTCGAATTTTTCGAGACGCCGCATTTCCTTACTTCGAGATACGAACAAGGTAATTACAAAGATTGACTAGGCCTTGCTCGCACGAAGACCTACTTGCACGCACGTTGTGCCGCATCAGTTCCTACTCCTTATAGTTAGACGGAACTCGTGCTCCTATCATCGCTACCCAACGCTTCCAATACTGCGCCTACGTGTCTATACCAATGCAAGTACGTTCACGGCTTTGTCTTTTACGCAGAACCAACGATAAAAGAATACCTACGTAGCGGGAGATATTCTTTACGTGTTTCACGATCTTCAGCTACGCTTCTTGTGCCGAGAGAGGTGGGAGCTTACATAAACTGAAAGCAGGTGATAGGTACCTGAGATTCTAACAACCCGGGTACAAATATCTCGAACGTACAGAGATAGTCGAGCGACTCGAACGGCAATAAATAAGCGACAAACGATCCTTTCGTTGTTCGTCGTTTGTGGACGTTAAATTTTACATCGTAGAACGATCCTACCTATCTGGCTGTGGGTACGACGAGATATCGCTCTTTCGCTCGTACAGCAAACATCGAACGGTTCTTCTCCGTCTGACTACCTGTACGAAATTGCACCTAGCGATGGAAAAAAATGAGAAAGAATCCAAATGTATATTCCGTCCATTATTGGCTATGAGCTACGGGAAACGTTAAAACTGCAGCGACTCGCCTGACGCAAGACAGATCCACGTAACCCGTACGTGTTCGATAACAATTCCGATCCTGTTGCTGCTCGTCAGGCCTGCGCGATGCCGACAGACACCCACACCTTCGTACATCTCCTCACTTTTCTTTTCGTGCTCGGCATACGAAAAAGGGCTCGTACGGCGTAACATATTTCGTCCGCGTTGCCAACACACTACGAGGTTTCGTACCTCGACGAGACTTTTGTGACTCAACGGGGCAACACTCGCGTCCGATAGTTTTCGTATATAGTACAGCTTACCTACGTACCTGATACGTGGAATTACTACGAAACGTTAGAGCAACAGTTGCTTGACCTTTCGACCTCTCGTTATACCTACTCCAGGCACGATATGTTTCGATAACAAAAAATGCAGGTGCTTTGCGTAATTTTCTAGTTTCTGGTTTCCACGCTCACTGACCTCTCCTTCTCTCTCTTGTTTTGCAGGAACACGTGAATCTAGTGGGCCGGGATCCGGAACACGGACCTGTGCTCGTCTCCGTTAAGACAGAAAGCGTCGGTGGGCAAGAACACTGGAGAGTACTGCTCAGACTCGGTGCCGGTTCGACGCACGATCTCGTTCCATCATCTTCCCTTGGACCGAACCCATCACCGTCTAAAATGGTCAAGGTACGTTACTTCCGAGAAACACTCGTCGCGTCGCGTATCGCGTTACGACTATGCGCATTCCCGTACAAATGTATTCGTCGCGGGCAGGTAGGTAGGTAGGTAGGCAAGTACGGCGTGTGTCTCGATCTCGGATCGAGCCACTCCGCGTCCACTTCGGAGGATTAATTTCTAATATCCGAGCGATTAGATAAACTATCCTGTGCGGTATATTTACATCGTTCAACGGAGAAATCGGGACACGTTAATCTTAACGAAGCGTGACATCAAAGAGTCGTGTGGCGCGTGAGTGATCTTCTATGACAATAAAAATAAAATCATACGAGACGAACGATCGTGGCACGGCGACGTCGCACGGCGCGCCTCGGCTATTCACCCATAGATTATTACTTCGTTGTGCGTATGGTCGTATCGTGTATAATTTAAGTGATCTTCATCCCGTAAGACGCGAGAGGTGGCGGCACCGTCGTGATTTCAACTATTATCCAAGCCTTATTTGCACTCGGCCCACGCTCCCTTCGAACAATCGAAGATCGGTGAAAAAGCGTGGGCCGAGAAAACGCTGCGGAACGCGATCTACCGAACGAGCTCAGGCTCGTGCCTCTACGGGAAGGTTTATGACCGATGCGGCGCCGCTACAGTCTCGGCGTCGTCTTTCGTAAACGAAAATGTCACAGTAACAGACATGGTACGAGTGTTGACCTGCATCGTTGTTAGGCTCGATATTTAATAAAGTATCGCGTGGTTCGACCGACCGACTCGTTTCGTCGCCTTCTCGTTTCGTGTTTGATATGACTACGCGACTTCCGGCCGATCGGATTGATTGGCAACGCGTCGCGATCGAAATGCCATAGGAATCCCCGTAGGTTCGTAAGTCGCCCTCGATGCTGACGGCACGGTGCGTGAAGAGTCGTCGGTTCGATCGTACCAAGGTCGTCACGTCGTGTCACGATCCCGTGAATTGTAGGTCGCGATTAATAATTTCAAAGCGAACGCATCGCGATCTATTATACTTGGACAACGTGGTTCGTGACGAAAAAGTTTCTTGGCTGGAAAGTCTAACGTGAAATCTTGATTGAATTTGTTTTTATTCGTACGAATCAAAACCGAACGCGGTTCGTTCGTTCGTTCTTACGTTGATTTCTTTCCGTAGATGCTGAACGATTCGCTGGCGGTCAACGCTCTGACTCCCGTCGTTTGCTCGGGGGCTGGAGCACTGATCGCGAAATACGACGAGCACGCGCTGGTCTCTCGATATAAGTTCGGTGTTCTTCATCAGCGAGCTGGTCAAGTCACCGAAGAAAAGCTGTTCGGTAATAGACAGATCACGCCGGCTTTTCAAGAGTTCCTCGATCTCCTCGGCAAAAGGATAAATCTCAAGGATCACGAGGGGTGAGTAGACGAAGAAGTTTTACCTTTACCAGGCGGCTCGCAGCCCCGGGCACATTTTATTTCCGAACCAATTACTCGCCATCTGGTAGAGTTTTTTTTTTTTCTCTTACATTTTTCCCCATTCGGAATACCCGCGATGCTAAAGTATTTCGCGACCGACCGCGGAGCGCCCATCAAAGCACGCTCCCCCCGTCGATAATCGCTTTAAAACGTGGCAATGGCCGACAGTTCCTCTCGGTATTTTCCGTACTTTTTTTTCTTGTTATTCCCCGATTTAAACCCCCGCTATCCAACTTTGGAAATGACCTGGCGACTACCGTGAGAATAATTATTAGTACGACTGCATAGACATGCGAGAAGTGCCTCCAAGTGACGGAGAATCGACGATGTTATCGGCTGAAACCACTAACGGCTGAAAGGAAGTTTCTTGGGAGAAACAGCCGCAACAATCGCATCGTTACTGACCGTTCGCGTCAGCATAATAAGTGTGATGAACGCTCTTATTACTTGAATAAAGATGCGGTACGTTGCGCCTCGATAGCTCAGCATTGAAAAGCGAGTCTCGTATCTCGTTCTCCGTATCGAGTATTGCTTCATGAGTTTATGAGATTTCGAATAGCCTCAGGTTATCATTCTCTTGCCTTTTTTCGATTGTAATTCCGACGAACGACCTAGAAATCTCGTTTCTGCTAGCCATGGAAACTGGTAGACGCACGTCGCTTGCGCCGCAGTAGATATGCTATTGAGGATCTTTTTTTCTAAATATTTTATTTCCATTCTTTTTTCTGGAAGCGTCTAGTTCGAGTCGTTGCTCGATGGTATTTTGTTTGTACAGCGATGCTTCGCAACGATTATCTGAAGTTGTAAAATGTGATGTATCCCAGTCGAATGCGTCGTCGTCGTCGCGTGTCGCGAAGTCGAGCATCCGAAACGCACAGTTGTCCGCGATTCGACAAAATCTACGTACGGAATATGGTACCATATTCTTTGAGCATGATATCACGTTCGCGAAAGACAATTGCAACGCGCAACACCGGCGACGCTCATTGTTCGCCGCGTATCGTCGGTGAGTTTTATTATAGGACGGCGAACGTTTCGCATCGCAACTCGCAGAAACGCGAAGAATTCGTATTATATTGCTAACGTGCGCGGTTCAAGTATCCTCGGTATTCTATCTTGCTTGTTTGAAGGTCGTGCGATGAATGCTAACGATTTAACGCTCGAATTAGACGCTTCGAATGGTGCGGTGCATCCTTGAATATTTGAGGCCACGCGACGTAGCCTCTTAGCATCGGAGAGCTAATAATTTGTTTACGCGGGACGCGATTCGACTAATTATTTAGATTGCGGCATGCGCCGATGAATTAGCAACGTCCTACGGTGGCTGACCGATGACTCATGCCAATTCCCCGAGCGTCACGTTTACCTCGTCCACCGCAAGCCCACAGACGTCCAGACGTCTTTTCCTGGATACGCCAGGAGCGTACTACTCGTACGCGGGGTCACGACGAGCCCCTCTATCACTCGAGATACAACGTTGTAGTTAAAAGTCTCAAATTTCAAATAACAACCTGACGATCCGTCATACGCGTTAAACGTGATCGCCAAACACGAACGGACACGGCATGGGGGGGGGGAGGGAGGGGTCGTTAGCGAAATATGAAACCGAACGTCGGCAGGGGCTTGGCTTCGAATATCGACCGATTTGACCCACCTCGTTACTTCGACTTGATGGATCAACTAATTAATAAAGTTCTCGTTGCCCTTAATCTTACAGGTACCGGGGCGGACTGGACACCCAGCACGGTCAAACCGGAGACTCGGCTGTCTACGAATTATTCCGCGGACGAGAGATCATCTTTCACGTCGCCTCGCTTCTCCCCTATAGCCCTGGCGATTCGCAACAGTTGCAACGTAAACGACACATCGGCAACGATATCGTTGCTATAATATTCCAAGAAGAAGCGACGCCGTTCAGTCCGGATATGATTGCCAGTCATTTTTTGCACGCGTTCATCGTTGTGCAAGTGATCGATCCTTGCACACCTAACACCAGGTATATATTTGCTATCGTATGACAACTTTTATCGAGTACTTTTGCGTGTCCGTCATTTATCCTGCTGAGACACGACGGGTCACGAGCGACGATCAAAGCACGTTACAGTGTGATGCCGAAGGGAATGACTTTACACCGTCGTCCGATCGACGTAGGGTAAACTCTGCGCGGAAATAGATGCTGATTACGCGGTTCCTCGTCTACGTTCCTTTGTTTTTTCCATCGTACTCACGTTACTGCGAAGAATGAAAGGTGTAAGATTTTTTGGTAGTTGAAATTTTATCATCTCGTAACGAGGAGATAAGAATATCGGCATCTTACTTAGACTTTCATCGCGTGGTTTGTTGCGATGATCGCGGAGTATTTGTGAGTCGCATGCATCAAAGATTCAAACTCGCGATACCTCGCGAACAGCAGCGAACGTTGAGCAATCGAATAATGGTATGCGTAGTTTTCCTTTCGCGAATCAACGCCGTTTTCTCTTTCGCAGGTACAAAGTGAGTGTGACTGCCAGAGATGACGTTCCGTGGTTCGGACCAACGCTGCCTACGCCTGCCGTCCTACTTAGGGGAGTCGAGTTCAAAGAGTTCCTGCTCACGAAACTTATCAATGCGGAGAGTGCAGCGTACAAGGCAGAGAAGTTCGCCAAACTCGAGGTAAATAGAGTAAAGAAACATAATCGATATTACGATATAGTCTAGATGTTGCATTCTGATTCTACCCTCGATTTGCGGTTCCTTATAAATTTGGTATCTGGCGGATGAATAATTCATACATACGTAGGGTGAAAGGTACGAACTCAACTTGCCGGAGTCGGAGAATATCGGATCAAATAAAAAAAGAATCAAACAAGAGCGCGAACCTAGATGTTAGCGACATCTGTCGACGAACTGCTAGAAGTATATTTTCTCAAAGGAATATAGACAACTGTTTTATCGGCGGTGATAAAATGCCTGCTATAAGGTGGTTCCCCCTAATCCATTCCAGGATAGGAACACAGTTTGCAATCGCAACTTTTTACCTTCCTTTTCAGTTGCGAATTTATAATTCAAAAGATTCCATCCTTCGAAAGATTTTTTTTTTTTATGCGATAGGTCATTTGGAAACAGTAAATTTTTATCCACTTTGTTTTCGCTGGAACTAAACCATTGTTGTCCTTACCTTCAGAGGCGCACGAGATCTGCACTCTTGGACTCATTGACGGAAGAACTTCAGTTGAAGACTGTTGATTTTCTTGGAGGAGGTATTATTCCGTGCCCTGTCAGTCCTGCAGCGAGCGAGACCTCCACGTCTGGTAGTAGCGGCAGTGGTTCCAGATTCATTCGTACTATCGATACTGTTCGGAAAGCTCTCATACCACGCGGGCGAAATCCCTCGTCGGACAATGTACCGCAACAGATTGCGAAAAAAAATGCATCCGAGCCAAGCCCGCCTTGCAATCGGCCAACGAGTAAGACGAGCAAACGTTCCACTGAACTAGCCAGTCCTCTCAGCTCGCCCGATTTAACGTTGCGACGAGATTCGGATCGTGGAAGCCCTAGTCTTGGTAGTCAAGACAGCAGTAATTCCACGACGGATAATCACGATAGTAGTTTGGCAACCTTACAGCATGACGAAGTCGACAGACGAGAGTCTACGACCAACTCGGAGAAAAACTCTTTCCAGCACTTGACGCATGAAAATCTGCATAAACGAGGAGAAAATTGTTGTCCGCGTACAACAGAAAAGTGCGAAACGCACAGAGTAGTCTCAGAAAGCGACGATAGTTCGCTGAACAGCGAATCTGAACTCGACCAAAACGTATACCTCGACAGCGATACTGGCCTGGAATCGATGAGTTCCGCGGAAACTCACGAGGCTTCGCAATGTCTTCAGCGAGGGGAAACCGAAGCTGAAACACTGAGGACCGAAGTAACGAGGCTCAAGTGCGATAAACTGGATTTGCTTAGGCAGAATGTAGTAAGTTACAAAGCTTCCTGCTACCCGAAATCACATTATTCGAATCTTCTTCTCCTTTCATCCCCGACTAAAAATCGTATTCCTTATTCCAGACTTGTCAACGAGATATAAAGAGATTGCG
The DNA here is from genome assembly GCA_963969455.1 of Arge pagana. Classification (NCBI taxonomy): domain Eukaryota; kingdom Metazoa; phylum Arthropoda; class Insecta; order Hymenoptera; family Argidae; genus Arge; species Arge pagana. The sequence goes on along the minus strand of OZ018311.1, from coordinate 6,099,137 downwards.
GGAACAAGAACTAAGACTCCAATCGGATCTAACCGCAGCCTCGACAGAAATTTTACGATTGAGAGGGATGCTGAAGGAGTGTTCGACCAGCGTTGCATTGGATAATAATAATCATCAAACATCTACAGTTTGAGAATACCTGTAAATCAACCTAGTGAAAAACTACTTATCTTGTAGCTTACAGTATATTTACATCCGTTTTCGGTATCGTCGCCTGATTGACATTGATCCGTTTGATGAAATTAATCACGGATAGCGAAAATTTGAAGACACACGCTGAGACGACATTTTCTTAACAAAGTTTAGAAAATGGAAATTATATTCGGCACTACTATTTGTCCTGTGGTGATTATAAACGGCAGATATGCTGAAAAGTCATGATAAAGATGGCAATGACGATGCCGGTTACTGCTGCAGGACTCGTTGGGGGTGATCGACCTATATCGCGACGGTTTAAAGAACTATACGCGATCGTGATTTCGTTTGGATGATGTACAGTAGGAGGCGATGATTATGGTAGTACTTCCTCAACGTATTTGCAAAATATTTATAAATTAATTTATTCCTAGTTGTAGGGATGTCCGATAGTGATCGGTGTGTAGATAAATATTTAAAAATGGAATATATAAAGCGCCGAGGTATATGAGTGAAGTAACAAAGTCAAGAATATAACGTTATTGATGCTAAAAATATGAGATAACACATGCCAAATTTATGTTAGTGAAAAGCTGATGCTACATAGAGTTACCAGCTTCATTTGTTCACACATGCAATATACTTTTCTTTTTTTTTTAACATAACATTATTCATGCCGAAGTATTTTAACATAATAATAGGGATATTTTTTTATAATTATCATTATCTATGTAAAATATTTTAACAGCTTGGAAGAAGCAAGAGAAAAAAGCTCGTTGTCGAAGATATTTCGTAAGGTTTTGTTGAAACCAGATTGTTTGATGAAGTTAATATTTTTTGTAGATTAGCTGAACCAAATCATTTAGCGATAAGTATTCTTTTGCATTATTAATTATTAAACTATGTTGCACGTTGCATCACCAATGTATATATCATTAACGATACAAATTTTAGAGTTAATTCAATTGTAACAATACCAAAGTTTAATGTAGCAACATCATTTTCTGTGTTTCCTACATTCCCGTTACGCGCGACGTCTTTTTTAAAAACGATTGTCCCTCAAATGAAGAGTTCTTGTACACTTATTCAAATTAAAATTATCTCCAGAATGCATATTTACCCCGTTGTACATTTTTGCACGCACATCACTTTTGGCTATGTATTCAAGCGCGGATCGTACAACCAAAGTTTCATCTATCTCGTAATTACTACGTTCCAATGTTTTCCTACACTGTACATTACACATCACACATGCACATCACATAGGTACGCGCAGCGAGTCAATAAACCCAAATTAATAAGATGATTTAACCATCCGAAATTCATTGCATTTAAATGTATCGAATATCAACATATACGTTCAATTTCCAAAAATATGTCTGCGAGAAAAAAGATATGTTCGTTGAAAAACTTATTTGATGACAAAAAATGTTACGCGAAATTCCAACTCATCGTGTGGTAATCATTTTGAGCGTGATTTTCGCGCTTTCCTGTCAAGATCAAAGAAAGATTATTATCTTTATGAAAAGTATAACACGGTATTATATTATGTACAAGAAATTATAGTACTGCATATACATATATTTTATATATCTACATCTTCTACTTCTATATTTAGCTGAGTCATCTTGGTCTCACACTCACTAATTTTCAACAATAAAGAAAATGCTCTGATATTGAAAAGAATGCATTTCGTATGGCTGGTATGAATATAATTATTTATCCTAATTGTGCACATCCTCAGTTCGATTTGCCACCGTTATTTTGCTTGCCGATCAATAAAATTCAGTGTACGAAATTTATTACTGTACTTCTCTCATTGCTATACGTTGACCCTCAATTTCGTAAATCTGTTCGAATTCTTAGCTTTTTTACCAGTAATGTGTACTGTGTTGGTATTTGCTTCAAAATTGTCATGCGTGATCATCACCGCCGGTTTCAGTCTAACACGTCTTCTCATTGCTGTCCTTCAAATGCTCCAAAAAATGTTATTGCTGGTACGCAAATGACTCCAACGATCTCCAAATGTTAAATAATCTTAATTCTTCTTCGAATACATTTAGCATCGAGAACAGCACGCACAAAACATATAATCCTTATTATTTTCTCGTTCAAATATCATCCGATAGCAAGTGCTGCCCTCCTTGATTCAACGTATCGCTTTGTAACGGAAATGGACTCGTAGTTACGGTGGTCGTTCCGATTCCCATTATGCTAATAGTTAGTAGTATTTACGAAAAAATATCGATTTTCACTAATTAAAAAATGCATCGAGTCAAGATAATTTTCTACATATGATGAATATCACGTGTTTTGGAATTAAACGATTCAAGAAATGGCTGCCGCTGCCACTTTGGAATTTCGAAGTAAACGCTTCGGCCGACAGCTGGCGCTGCAGTGGCCTCGTCCATAGAGTGGATTAGAGTGGACGCACCACAGCGACTCTGATCATCCGCGGATGCACCGCGGTTTGTACACGTGGAATGGAGGCCAAATACGTATTTTTCAGCAGTTTTTTCATATTCTCCGTAACGTATATAGTCATTCGTCCTAAAGACTGGATTGAAATATACAACAATCCACACGTACGTGGCTTCGAAAATCTTTCCAACTGTCGATCTCTCATTTAGTCATGAGATGTCATGTAGTGGTTCTCCATCGTTGCATTCGAACTGAATCTCGTTTGGAATGTTATGCGGTGTGAGGTGCTAGTTTTTGGCGTTTGTTGGTCGAGCGGGAAAAAAATCTGAGATGCGGCTATTTTGGTTCTCCGACCGCCAATGATCGACTAGAAATTACGTCTTTTTTCTCAGTTACCAAAGGTCACCTTCGCATACTTTTTTTTTTACAAATTCGGTACGTCGCAGTGGTCTGGTAAGATTTATCAATGTGGTTTCTATCCGACCGGAGATTGTGTAACATGTTAAAATAGAATTTCAACGCCGAGCCGATATTGCTTTGGCTTGAACTAGTGCTGAAATTATGTAACTCGAGTTCCTCGCCTGGGACATGTCACTATATACATACAATGCGAAATCATTTAAAAGCGTGACATTTGAGAGACAGGAGCTCTGACTAACAAACGGATCCAACTGGTTGATGGTATCATGTTCTAATTGTTATTTTACATGCACGTCAAGTGAAAAAAATAACGCACCGCGTTCCGCTATATCAGACTTTATTTATATGTAAATGCAGCGCTCGAGATTGTCGTAGAGGCTTCGTTGCCGAGATATGATGCAAGCTGCTTTCTCAGGTAGCAAAATACCTATCAATAATCTTCTCATTTTTCTCAAATTTTTCTACCCATAACACAGGCAAAGATGCACTATCGAAATGTGTACTTTGGTTATCCTGTTCGAGATAGAGATACTATACGCGGATCCGAGAAATACTTCCGCGCTTGCGCACGCTGCGTACCTTGGAAGGTGACGAAGTAGGAATTCATTTTTTTTTCACGTCATCGTCCGTCCTATTCATGCGATTCGCATTATTACACCGCGATACGAGCGTAGACACATTCAAGCACGTACATATGCGGTGTGTAAATAACGATGATAACGAGCGCATTGCACATAGGATATGCGTACGCGTAGATGCTATTTGTCTAGTCGGTAGCTTATACACGAGCACCCGACACAACCCTTCTCATGGATGTTTCGAGGTGTTGACATTCAAAGAGACGAAAAAGCAAACGATCGAGAACAAAAGAGTTGCGTAACGTGCCTAGCGTTTTTAGATTAGGTTTAAAACGTTATGCGAGCACAAATATACCGTAATCCGCGGTTGCGTAACAGTGACGATCGCATGGAGAAGTTGCAGCTGAATTTATTATTCGTACGCAGTAAGTATTTGAACTGCACTTGGAATAAGTGTCGGCAGGGGCAGAGGCAGGCGAGGAAGTAGCAGAGAAGATCGGACGAACGGCGGTGAGCTCGTGTCAGCTGTCGCTAAGGGACTTAGGTACTGGACGGCACGGCCGGGAGCAAAGCGCGAGGTCGAACATAGCGTGAAGGATCTTTGGCGATAGGGTGAGGGGAGAGGCGGGAAGAGCCGCGGAGAGTACCAGGGTAGAGTCGCTGGTAGTAGAGAGTAGAGGGTCTAGGAGAGGCTAGGGAGCTGCTACGAACGGTACGAGGCGACGCCGAGGTACGAAGAGCCAGGGGACCGTCGACGGAGCGACGTGCGGCAAGGGCTGGGGTTAGCTCGTTCGACCCGTTATCCCCCAACGCCCCTCCATCGCGATCGCGCGATTCCCCTTCACTGCTCCGCGCTGTTCCATCCGAACGCGTCCCTCTCTCCATCGGTTGCGACGGTGCCGCGCGCGCGTTCCCCTACTCGGCCGATACAGCGCGCTGCGCGTTCTCATGTAACTCCCACCGAGCGTCTGCAACTCGACGAAGGCAGACTCGTTCCGCTCCCCACCGACAGCAGGCTCCCCACTCCGCAGACCTCGACGAGGCTGACCAGCGAGCCACATTCGGATCCCGCCACGGTGACGTCACTCCGAGTAGTGTAGTGCAGTGCGAAGGAGCAAAGTTGGCTCCGTCCATGTACATGCCCAAGTGAAAAAGCGTACGTATGACATATACACATGTAATACTTAATTCTACCTGTTAAACATACATCGCTACGTTACATGTTGTACGAGTAACACGAGCTCCGTCTAATAATCGACAGTGTAAATAGAGTGACGTGAACTGCTGTAACGACAATCTCTTAACGAGTTGTCGAAGCGTTACAGCCCAGTGAATTGTTGTCGGAAATCGAAGGTTCACCTCATGATACCTGGTAGTATTCCTTGAGCGTTGGTTGAATATAGTGGCGAGATATCCAGTGGATGACGAAACAAAAAAATCGCGAGTGATATCGGTTGGAATGGATCAGTGTGATAGTGGTGGTGTGACGTGTGATTAGCGGTAGATAGATAGTGTGTACGATGTGGTGTCTAGCAACAGCCTCTGCTAGTGGTGTTTCCTCCTCAGACCCGTCGCGGGTTTATCACCAGCATATAATCCCTCTGCGTTGTTGCTACAACCCTCGTTGTGCGTGGGGCAAGCAACTGCCGAGCATCAGTGACTAGTGTTCCGCGTTCTGTGCTCGTGGTTCTGCAACGTAAATAAAGTGATTCGTTATTGAAAATAATAAATATTCGTTTTGTGGATCACAGTAGCTTATATAGATTTCGTCGAGTTGGCTGGGCGGCTGGTTCTGCGACGCTGGCCTCCGATACTAGTTGGTGAGTGCGATCGGGCGAGTTGTGTGTCGTTGTACAGTGTCGCCAAACGATACCACAACATCCGATCCCAAATGAAGAGTTCGGAGCAAAATGGTTAGAGAGACACGACACCTGTGGGTTGGAAATCTGCCGGAAAACATCCGAGAGGATCGCATAAGAGAGCACTTCAAACGGTAAGTGATAATCGTTCGGCGATCTCGCTGAAACATTCCTACATAATCCACGACCCCGGTCGTCGCGTCTAACGAATGACGAATGTCCAATGTCGTTTCCATTCGTCGTCGTTTTTTTACCCGATCGGTGCGACTGCCGCGTCTCGCAAGAAACGCTTCCCCCGCGAATGTTCTTCGTAACACGGTTCTGCCATTGCCAGCGCGCGTGTGTCATGATATATTCGTTGTTACTTTCTCACTTCCTCGCTTATATTCGATCGCGTCTCGTTTTCTCACAGACAGCGACGATATAGGACGCCACGGAATCTCGCCAACGTGATTTTATATATCGTATCTTTGCTGTTTTCAACGTTTTTGCAACGGATACACTCGTGTTGTTCCCGTTTTCGCGTCTCATCGTATGCCGGCGTTAGTTTTACGGGTTAAAACAACGACGTCATGTTTTCGCCATGAAGCATAGGTCCGTTCGAGAAACCCTGCACAAGGGCCTTGGGCGCCTCGAACCGTGAGTGCGCCGTCATTTGTTTTTTTTTCCCCCGATGTAATAATAGCGGAGGACAGCCATTTTGATCTCTCTCGGTGGCACGACGTTATTGTTACCCAGTGACGCCCAACTTTCGGATACCATTGCGGACTGTCGTTGCGCGTTCTCTCTCTTACCTGCCCATTTGAAATAAATTACAAAATATCTCACCGTTTCGATCATATTACGAACGAACTCCGTGCGAAGTTTTTACCATTTTCCACCGAAACTTGCGCTGGTATATCACGCAAGACTAGATTCAGTCGCCGGAAAAGGTTGAACGCAGAGATGCCTGGCTCAAGTCGAATTCAATTAAATTCAACTGAGGTCTCTAGAGAAGCTATTACTTTTGAGTCAAGCGCTAAGGAGGACTTCCAATGACCGATCCTTGGAGCCACATTGGCTCAACGCGTTCCTTGATTAATCTCGAGAAATGTGAAACGAAATTACTTCTGCGCGACCACTCGGTCTATTTGCTCTCGAACGCGAAAGCCAATCCTTCAAATAAATTGCTTCGACGCCGTGCCGGACCAATGATGTTTTCATAACAGACAGTAAAATTCTCGTTCCCGCAATAAATATTCTCACACACCAGCATAGCCGCGGCTCGTGGAGCGGCTGTCTGCTTGGTGGGTTGTTTGCTTGCTTGCTCGGTTCGCTTCCTTCGGTTTGCTCGACTTGTGCCTGCCGGCAGGCCGTTTCTTAGTATGTACGTCCTCGTGTCACGTGTCGGTTGTGTCGATATTAATCGTTCAACAACAATGTGCTCTTCGAGTTATACCCGGCTCAATTCGTGTAGATGAGAATGGCAATGGGAAGATGGCGGTGCATTGGTAGTAGCCCTGACCCCCGGTACCCAAATAAACGCAAGTATCAAACGCACGGCGACGTGCCGACGCGTCGTTCGACCTTACTAGCTGTCCTGAATATATTAATCTCTACATTTCTTCTATTGGTTCGCGCGCTTGCCACTCTGCGTTTTTTACTATCGGATGATGCGATGATTTAGTATGAATCCAGTTCCGAATTACGGGATAAATCACGCCGGTACCTATTCCGGCACAATGAACAGATTCTTCCGTACAAATCTCGCAAATAGCGTGGTAAAGGTAGTCGTAGCAACGTTCCCACTACAATGAATTCGATTTCGACTAGTCGCATTCGCAATCACGTGCTGTAATCTTGTGTCACGCAGATGAACTTAACAAATTCATCTATCGAATAATCAGAAGCATCATCGCCTCTCATTCAAAAATTTCCCGAATAATTTCAGTCTTAGCTTCGTTACGGTGATACTAACGAAGCTCTTCTAATCCTACACATCGATAACGCGCGAACAGCGCTTGGCAACGGCCATGCGTGAATATCCGTGCCTAGGCAGTGCGAAAAAAACTCACCCCTAACCTGCATCCCAAGACAATTGTTTCGCATGCGCGTACCTACCGACGTGTTCGTAACTATACAGCAACGTATGTATTCGCACGCGAGTAATGCTTGTATCAAGTTCACGTAGGTACGTCGCAGGGAATCGAGCGTCGTTAATTTTCAAAATGTATAGTCTTAACGAAATAAATCGTGCGTTCGTCACTACCATCATGGTGGTTACATGAACACCGCTCGTCGACGTTAATAACCGTTAATCGTCGATTACGTTTCCGGATCTTGCTGCCCTAGAGATATCGATGAACCGACGTACTAACGATGAAAAGGCGGTGAAAATTGCTAACATCAGAGTCGCGTCGGTTCCTAGTTTCTCGTGGCTACTACCGAGCTACCTTACCTTCCTTCCAACCACGTCCTCCGCTCACGGCTAAGCTCTGCCGCGGTGGGTTGCCGGCGTATTTTGGTATATTGATCGCGCAGGCACTCCTCCACACCGCGCTACCCCACCTCACCACCATTCTACCCTTGGCTAAACCATCGGTTTCCCATCGCGCTCTCTCTCCCTCTCTCGTTCTCTTCCTTTACATATCTACTACGTGCTCGTATTACGCGCGTATACACCGATTTTAGATATAAACTTACTCGCACATATGACGACGTAGGTATAATTGGAAATACAGTGTCGCGTAGGGTTGGCACACCTACCTCCCGAATTGCTCGTACGCACGATCTCTATATACGCGTAACAACACGCCACGAACCCATGGACGAAATGTCATGGTAATGCGTAAACATTTTTATGCTGCTGACATTTTCGGCCAAGAGTTCCCTCGCCTTTCCGATTCGTTAGCCAAGCGTGCGTGTATAAGCGTTGACACGAGTACACCGTTTCCAACATATTCGCCGTAGTTTTGGGAATTCCTTCCCTCCAAATAGGGTGTAATTAAACCTACACGTTGCCTACGTTCTCGATCGACGGCTCACGTTTATAAATAGAGATACCACCTCCAGGTGAAACGTGTCTGAAAAGCTAGTTCAACGTTGCCACGTCGCCTCGTACGAACGCGACACTTGGGCGGGGGCTCGAGCATTGCCAAAGCCAGGATCTTCTTCGGTCTTCGAGGTCACGCACCGGAAGCTGCGGATACTAATATCCATTCGTGGGAAAAATTTGAAAACTCTCGAAAACACATGACGACGAAACTGAGAGATCCGTCCGCTATTTCCTTGAACTTCCAACAACGGAATGCCCAAGGTTGAAATACGATTCTCGTCGAAATACTGCCAACGCCAGTGTCTCTTACCACCATGAGAATGACGAGGAAAAAGTCCGAGCGACGTTGTACTGATCGTCAAAAACACATTCGTTCGCATGCCGTCAATCTAATCGACAAAAATAATCTACAATTTAAATAATCCATTTAAATTGCCACTCCTACGTATGAAATTATTCTTCGAACGACTTGTAATGACCAGCTCGCTCTTCACGTGTATAGCAGCTTCGCATGCACGATCACATTATCGATCGGATGGTCGTAGATCTTTGGTACGCGGTCGGTTGGAAACTTTTGACGCGTTTTCTCATCTTTCAATCTAAAACAGATAACTTTTACTGTTATCAGTGTAGAGGTAGCAATCTGCTATTCCATTTTATTTATCGTGGAAGAAGAATCTGCGCCTGCGCGCTCTTCAGTACTACTACGCAGATGCTCGATACGCCGCGATTCCTGATTATTGACGAGTGTATTTATCACAGCTTAGTTCATTCCTACCGAATCTATGGAAAAACCTTATTAACGCTGATTTTAAATCGTCGTATAACCCTAAATCGTCAGAGGGGCTCGTTCCTGAAAAAATTAGGATTCGAATTCGTGGTTATGACTGTGTTATGTCTACTCGTCGGTTTGTTTTATTTGCCATGGATAACCGATTTGTGCTCGTATCCCTGTAACACACCGTGTTATCTACACTTTGACCTTGTATGTAGGCGTAACGCTCTGTAATCTGTGTATCGAACTGCGATACCAACAAAGGCGTAGACGCTTCTAGGGACAACGAACGATTATAACTACGCACTTATGCAGTTCATTGAAGCTATATTTTTTTCAAATAATTTCCATTCCAAAAGCCCGCCCGATATTTGTATCGACGTTTCGTCTTTCCGAGGGGGCCGCGTGCGAGTATTATCTGGGCGTTGTCGCGCGATCAAACTATACGTACTACAGCCCAATGATCACGCTCCTCGTCAGCAAGCATATAAAGCTGAAAAATTTAAATGTACGACCAGACCATGTTCGTTTACATGAATACGTGAGAAAATGTTCGACTATCGCCGTACGCTTAGCCTCGAATCTCGTTTGTGAATATGTATATTATCTTTTTTGTAGTCGCGAGAACTTCATTTTTGGGATTAACCTTACCAGCCTGATATTTTTATTCATTTTTCCGAACATTTTTGTACGAGTATATCCGAATGAGTTCGAATACATCCGAATTAATGTAGGCATTTTTTTTTCATTCGAAAAATGGCCGTGGACGCCGTAATGACGATAATTAACCGTCTGCGTTCGATGCCACGTTGGAACATATTATTCGCTCTCATACTTTGTAACATTGCACAACGTGGCACCTTTGGCGAAATAATTGTACGCGATAACGTCGACCGATTTTTCATCTCTGTCGCCCGGAATATGCTGGAAGTTGACGATTCACTTCGTATAACATCGTTTCTTCTGTCACATTCTCTACCATTTCCTCATTATTTTCGTAACGAGCCTTTTCCGAAAATCCTAACGTGTGGTCTGCTACGTTTTGTTATTCGTCGCAGGCACGAGTGCATACTGCATCCCTGTAATACATTCGGAAAAGAAGCAAACAGAAATAAATAACATAGTTAATAGTTCCTATCAACGTGTTAGCTTGAAATACGAGGGGAGTAGGGAGGAAACACGAGAATACATGCTTACTATGTAACGTGTTCAGAGAATCGAGCAGCGTGGTAGGCTGACTTTCACCGGCTGAGCCGACTGTGAGCCGAGGCTGAAGCTACGATCCTTTCCGAAAACACCGAGCTAAACTCGGCCCGCTCGAACAGACCACGGTGAATGACGCCGAGGCAGAGTGCCGCCCTAACGTCACGGAGGAAGCGTTGAATACGACACGCTCGTCATTATCTTAAAACTGGATTCTTCACAAAGAGTCTGTCGGTCCGTCCGACGTCCCGTCTTTTGTCTCTCGGCGGTCTCTCCGTTCAGCATCAACCTATTTTCTGTTTTCGAAACGACCATCAACCGTCGTTTCATTACGTGATTCATTTCGAAAAGCATTTCTTCGTATTATACCGCGACTTACTTTCGAGAATTGAAACGAGACCGTCAATGGTTTGTTTCAAGGGGATTCGGTGGCCCCGAGGAGCATTTCGAGAAAAAGATTGCTGGAAGGGTAAATGCCAGCCTCTGTTTCGCGTCGTAAATTATTCGTTAAATAATAATACGAAGGAAGCAAAAAAAAAACATTAAAAAAGAAAACGAAGGATTAGTTATTCAACGAACAGAACCAGTCCGTCGCAAACACGGAACTTCTATCAAGTTTTACGTACACGAAAACCGAGTGGTCCTCAGTTATGCTAATTTCGTATATTCAGTCGTCAAAGTGGCATCTCTTCTACGTGTCGCGGTTATTCGTATCGATTTTGCGTAAAAATATGCCAATTCGTTAGGCGACGATGTACGATCATCTTCAAGCGTAACCGGACACTCGGACGTTTTACGAATCTATGACCGTTTCTTCTTCGCGTGTTTGCAGCTGATTAGTCGTACTTTACACCTAAATTGGACACGTGTATTCTACCATCGTTCCAAACTCCGGACAGATAAAACGCGTTTAACAATTTCAAAGACAATCCGAAAGACGAAATCGTGACGCGTGAACCACTCGGACTTTGTTCGCTTTAACGGAATGTCACTGTCAGGCGGCTCGAAAAATCTTTTCGTTAATTTATTTGTCAGAAACATATGCCGCTGAGTTGACATTTGAATAAGACATTTCGTAAAAAAATAACATAAAAAATCACGCGAACGAAAAAACAGAAATGGTAGAGCCTCGGCGAAGATATCTTCTGCGCTAAAATTATGTAATATGGATCGACCGATGACGTCTTGTTGCGAATAATTTTATCTTCGCATCTTGACGATTCATCTTATCGATGAGATTACACAGCCTTCCGACATTTTAGTATCACATCGTTCGCTTGTTTATTCTCTTGGAAATTATTCAGTCTCATAAATGCGCTGTCGCGTATCCGTTCCCAGTACTCAACACCGTTGCTATCGATTCTTGACCCCGGTAATTATTTTTATTTATAATAACGTCCCCGACACACTTAGAGGTCGTTCCTATACCGTAGACAGCGGTACCTCGACGCTGGAAACGTTGTTGAAACCAGGTGAAAGGAATAAAACAAACTTTTGTATCCTGCAACGAGTCTCCTTCGGTTCTGCAAATGTCTCGTATTTACACATCTCGCGTATACATAGTCGCGGCACGAAATGACCGAATCCTCTATCAGATAATATTTCACCAGCTGTATATTCCTATACACATCGACAAATCGCAATGCCCCGAACGCGCGTCAAGTTTCGAAAATTTTCCGTAAATATTCCAACGATCCGTTTTAGTTTCGAGGTTTGGCTTCGAAATCGCGTGCGACGAATCGAGCGAAGCCCGTTGCTTGCTGTTTTGCTTCTCTCGCTCAGTCGCTCGCTCATCCCATCGGCCAGCAGCTGCATGTAGGTACTATTATTTTCCAACTTTATTACGACGTAGAAAAACTTTCGTCCGATCCGATTGTCAGGATTACCGTGAATTTTCATATTTTTTTCTCATTTCAATAGATTCTATTGAAATGAAGTTTTTATATCGCGCAACCTGAAAACAATTGGACACGGTGGGATAATGGGAAACGCGCGAGTTCGGAGAGGTCAAACGTGCCTCCGAATGAAAAATCGTTAGCCGTCGAGAGGTCGCGTGAAAAATTGCGGCGGTGAATGCAAAAACGGAAATGATGACGATGATCGAACCAATAAATTTTAACGGGTTCCGCGACGTAGCGTTGTACGACCCGAGAAGCTTGTAGTAACGTCTTCAATTCAAGGCATGATTAGGTAGCTATATCGTGAATATACGAGCCTTATGGCGCTACGGCAACGTTGCCAAGTTATTCGCAGGCGCGTGCCGAGTTGTAAGCGTAAACGTTTGGCAACGTCGCGTATCGTTCTAGAGCCAACGTTACTACCTACATCAGACAGCCGTACGCGCGTCGCGACGGGCCGCGGGAAACGGCCACTCTGGCACCGACTGCCGCCGTGAACACGTCCAATTTTTTTTTGTCGAGGGGACCCCCAATTAATTATATTTCCGCGTCGTATAAAACGTAGATACAGATGTTTGTTAAGGCTGTTCTTGACGTAGGCAAAGGAACGAGATCGGACTGTCGATTCGTGGCGCGTAAACGTACATATCGGTTTCTTTTGTTCTAGGAATCGAATGAATTTATATACGTACCTGGAATACGGCACCGACCGTCATTAAAGTATAATAAGCATTTCAATATCTATGCCAAACTCGATATTCCAATCGTGTATTGCTAGACGCTACGTTTTTCATTTTAACCCTTTCACCAAAATATTTACAGTCCAACGAACGAGTTGTCTGCCCGAAATTTTCCGTGAACGATGTTACAGTTCATTCGGAAATGAAAAATAAATCGAAAAACATCCAATACGAATTTAGATGTACACCGGTAGAATCTGTGGTGTCTTATTCACCTTGTCACCATCTGACGATAGGTACATAACTATCCACTTGGATTAGCATGGCTTCAATCGTGGACTGATCCGTATCTAAATTGGATACGTTTTTCGTCAGAGTCTAGTTTATGCAACGGAATATTCTATCCGAGAGACTTTCCGTTTCTTTTTTTCCCCGAATCGGTGTAGGTGTCCGTGGTTATTTGCAAACGATATTCCGGAATCGATAGATGGGCGCTGAGTATTTTACCCGCCTTTCTACATCTAAGAAACTTCTTTTATGTGTAGATTCGCTTAATCAGAGCGTAACGAAATTACGTTGGTGTTTCCGACTTTTTTATTACTGAATCATTGTACAAACACTCGTGCATATGTTTGCACACTGCTGCTGATTTCTATTTTGTGCCTGTGTACACGTGAACGATGCGTGTTGCGACTCACGCTGCGTGTCCGTATGCAAATGTATGCGTGCACATATGACGGTGATACTGCGACGAGTCGCAGACAGACGGGACGTGCGCGCTCTTTCATTCATTGACCGAGCAGAGTTTCCTTCGGTTAACGTCTCGCGGTGTTCGCCGATCGTCGCCGGCCCTGTTGTCGGCAATCCCACTGCGCGAGGAGTCACGAAGAACGAAACGCGTGACTCAGGGGTATCCCGGTGTCAGGGAGACAGGAGGCGGCTGGTCGCCTCCTGTTTGCGTCCTGCTCCTCTGCGCCCGGCTCGATGTCGTTCTTTCGGTACGGAACGCTCGTATTTCTGTCTCCCCACTCCCCACGGTTCGCGTCGTCTCGGACGCTCCGCGCCATGCCACGCGACGCAGAGTCAACGATGTTCCCTGATATTTCGACCGAACGACCGGTCGACGCTCATTTCTCTCTCTCTCTCTCTCTCTCTCTCTCTCTCTCTCTCTCTCTCTCTCTCTCTCTCTCTCTCTCTCTCTCTC